>CM030892.1:9826996-10136940 GCA_018136845.1 Heterotis niloticus | reverse complement strand
AAAAAAAAAAGCATAAAGCATTTGAAAGTAAAAAAGTACAAAGGAAGCATTCAGTTCAGTTTTTCCATCATAGAAGCCTCTGCACAAAACCACCCAACACTTGCATACCTTCCTAGTTCCCCACTGTGTGCTTCACTGTGAGCCACAGTAACACAGCATGTTTAGGATGTGTGTAACGCCAGTGACATGCTGCTCATGACAGTGCACAACTCCAAGGGTGTCTATCTGCTGCACAGCAGCAATGATTCTCAGGTTCTCTCATCTCAGGGTCCTTCCTGCCCTCCTTCATCTCACTTCTCCTGAAACAGTCAGCAGTTTGGACGTGGACCCGATACTGGATGGACTGTAGTTGGGGAGGGGGCTGCCACAGCAGTGCATCACAGCTCAGACCAACAAGCTTCTTGGCTGTGTTTATGACTTACAAACCCTGTGCTGCACAGCAGGTGCCATCCGTTGCAGTTCAGCAAGCCCCTTAAGAAGCGTGCAGGCGGTTGGCCGAATTCCTCCGCTGCACCGCTACTGGTGGCTTCATTTGGGTCACGTTCTCCTCAAGGGCTGCGGCTGTGACCTGCGCCCTCCTCCTCCTCATCTTCTGCAGCTTGGCGATCCGCTGCTCTATGGCTGCTAGTTGTGGGAGCTCCTCATCCAGAGGCTCCTCTTGTGAAGAGAAGGGCTGGCAGACGGTCTCAACCAGACCGATCACGACACCGAAGAAAGCCAGGACCGAGCCTACCAGGTAAACTTTCACCATGCCGCTCCTGTGCTTCTGGGACAGCATCTCCTTGGCAAAGGGGAGAAACTCTTGGAAGGTCTCCATCTTCCTTAGATACAGCTGATTTTTAAAAAAAAAAAAAAAAAAAAAAAGGAGGAAGTAAATGCATTAGGACTCTAATCTGGTAAAAATGGGGGTCCAGTGGGTTCACATAACCAAATATGACATTCAGTAGTGTATGGTATTTTAGGATCTTATGAGTTCCTTAAAAAAATCTGCATTTCATTTTCTCAGTTAGCACTGTGACAACACCACAAAGCTTTTTCAGTGACAAATATCGCCATTCCAAGCTCTACATTTCGATTTTTATAAAAAGAGCAGCACATTGCGGTAAACAAATAAAGCAAGCACGAGCTTACCGGGTCTGTCAGCCGCCTGAGGAAACAGCAGAGCGATCAGCGCGAGACTCACACCGAGAGTGCGTGCGGCGTCCCAGTTGATGGGCTGCCGCCTTTTAAAGGAACTGGACACGTGGCCACTCCCACTGCCTGGTACGTCATGAATATTCATTAGCGAGGCAACCGGCGGGGGCGGGCGTGCGGGCAGAAGGAATAGCGCGTGTGCTACGTGTTGGGACGGCAGCTCGCGCAGGCCAGGGGGCGTGCCTGTCCTCGTGGCGCACGCAGCCCTCACGTGCTCGCAGCCAGGGTTAAAAAGTTCACCTGATTTTATAGCAATTTTTTAGTTGAAATGTGCGAGTTGTCATAATAGGGGCAGCAAGGATCGATCGTGTGTGTGTGTGGGGGGGGGTGGTCCGTGGCTTTCCCAGTTTTCCCGGTTTGTCCTGCTGTGGGACAGGTGTGACACACGTCTCACCTGAGGAGGAACGGATACAATAACTAGCATTATCGCAGCGCCTTTTATTTTTCTGAATTTGACAATTGTTTTTTATCAATAATCTATCGATGAGGTGCGAATCCAAATGGCAGGGACAGCTGTGACCCTTGGCCCATTCACACATTTTCTCGAAAGTGTGACTAATGGCGCCACAGACGCCACAGCCAGTTTATTTTGCGCGTTTTAGAATCGTGTGTGTGTTTGTGCTGAGTGAGTCAGACAGACTCCGTGAACCCAACAGATGAGTGATGGCAGCAACGCAGCGGGGCGGGGGAAAACAGACGTGTGTGTCACACTCTGCGGGGAAATGATGCGCCGTGAAAGGAACAAATGCATTTCAAAATAACAGCATATTACAGATGGGGAACTTTTGTACACAGTTCAGCTTCTGCTGTTAAACTGCTTCACATGCTTTCCATTAAAATAGCTTTCCAATGATTTTCAACAGATGGCTACGAGATACGCCGCTACGCAAAAAGATATGGAGAGCTGGGAATTTGGGAAAAATTTTGATGTAAAAAAAAAAAGAAAAGAAAAAAAAGAGAAGTTCTGTCGGGAGGACCATTACTTACACGACTTGCAACATCTTGGTCACTATGACGACACGCCATCCCACACCCCCAGGCCCTCACGCAAGGGAGGGCGCGTGCGGCACGTGCGTTACTGCGTGGGTTTCCGTGTTATTGTCGCAAAGGGCGCCGAACCGGTTCACCCGGCGTGCCGCTCAGCGGCGTTCAGACGCTCAGCGACCCCTGCGGACGCCCCGCGTGTCTGGACATCCCAGAATGTCCAGATCCCCGCTCAAGACGTCCGGGACAAAACAGCCTGTTTGCGCCTCCGACGGCTGTTGATGTCTCCGTGCAAAACAAGCAGACATCAAATTTTTCTTGACGTACAAAGGAGGGAAATGAGAGCAATGCTGAAACCGCAGTTTCTACTGATCCAAAGAACGTAATAAACATTATGTCAAAATAACAAGTGTTTTATTCAACATCTCTTCATTTTAAAGTGCCTTACATATGTTATATGTCTGCTTTTGCTTAGGCTTTGTTCTTGTTTTAAAAATTGCCGTTGAAATGCAAGGACACTATTTAGTTCCTTGGCTGCCAACTTCTCCAACATGGCTGTTAATGCCAGATGCTTTTCATGCAGAAAACAACTGTTCCTACCTGCCAAAGGTAAGACAGCAGAGTCTCTGGGTGTAACTATTACTCTGCTTTGCAGAAATAACAGGAATCGCTGTCAGTGTTGCCGTCACCATTAATGTATATTTTTTATCACTCCTACAAATTCGCAAAGGGAGCTGCAGGTGGCGTAGTAGTTAGAGCCTCATAGTCTGCAGGTCCTGGGTTTAAATCCACACCAACCTTGTAGTGAGGTATTTGCTTCAATTTGACAAAGTTACCCAGCAGTATAAATGGGTCATTCATTGCAAGTTAGCGTACAAGCCAAACACTGTAAGCTGGATTGGGCACAGGTGTCAGATAAAAAAACAACAAGAACCACAACAATAATAATAATAACAATGTCTGTGCATGCTCTGTCATAACCATTTGCCTGATGCCATAAACAGGTGTGCCTTCAGTTTGAGCTTTTCCTGTTCTACTGTCCAGGCAAGGAACTATCTCCTGAGAACATCTGTGTTGACAACCCTCATGTGTACAAACACTCTGTGGTGCATGGATATGCTTATCTGTCTAGCTGGAATGTGTCAGGCAATTCATTGTGGGCGTTTATTCCACAGCCAAAAGGTAAAAGCGTTTCCGTGTGGCCTCGTCCATGTGCGTCATGAGAGACACAAACAAACGAATGTGCCTACCGTTTTTATGACACATGAACACATATGGAGGATCTGATATGCTCCGCAGGTGCGGAAAGTGGACCACAACTGAGAAAATTCACACGAGTGACTCCCGTGTCTCCGCGTTTCTTTTTTATGGCACAATAAAGCACCCTCAAGTGAAGGCCCGGTAATAAATATCACCTCTGTGTTATTCCAATGTGCTCTGCCCTGAGTGCTGGGCAGAAAGGGTTGCCAGGGCTGTAAAGATATTTTTCTTGGTGGGATATTTAAAAAAAAAAAAAAACATCTACAAGTGGAATATTTAGATGACTAAAAAAGGTGGAAACAAAATAATTATTGAGACTCTTGGTTATATCATTAAGTGGTGTGTCGTGCAGGTTAGCCTGGTATACCTGGACAGAAGCTGAATAAGGTTGCACACACGTCACTTTGTGGATGTGTATCTGTGACAGGAAGATGGTTGTGTTTTTACAAGTTATGAACAGAAGGCTCAGCAAACTCCAATCATGGAAAGACAGGCTTTGATTTTCTTCAGCACATCCACACACCTGCATACACAGAGCGTACCAACACAGCACCGAAGCTCTTGACCCCTCTGAACACACTGATCCACCATCCCTCTATTATGCTCCACATATTTGCATACGTGTAGCAGTACTGCGTTCTATGAGAGAGGTATAGCATAGAAACAAAGCACGGTCATTAACATTGTTACAAAAGTATTTATTATTAGTATTCATTAAATATTTATTAGCGTTATTATTTGTTTATTTAATATTTATAATTGCTGTGTAGCAGCTGACTGTGTTTCTTCTGTACCAAAATTCTTTACATTAGATCTTATATATTGTTACTACTACACTGTAAATAATTTTGCAGCACAGTGTATTCTGGGGGGTGCCAAAGAAGGGAACCTACCCAGGGTGCCAAATACCTTAGGTACACTCTTGATAAATACTCTTTTGACCAGGGTTCCAGCCCAAGGCGGGACATATAGAAGGAGCAGAAAATATCAGCAAAAGTATAAATATCTAAGTAAAGTCCTAGCGGCTGAGGAATGTAACCGAGCTGTTTAAGCCGCACGTGACGCTCAGAGACAGGGCTGCATAGCATCGTGTTTGCTTCTCCCAGCATGGTGATTTGAGACAGAGCTCTGGCCGTGATGTGTGTGGCCTGCTGTCATGCATGTCATCAGGGACAGAATCCAACCTTGTCGCACCAGGCTGGCGACTGCCACTGCAAAACTGCCGCGTGGTACTGGGTGAAAGGTCTGGCTAGTGGCATCTGTTTACGCAGACGGGGATCCACTGCGGTCTGACAAACACACCACATAGCAGACCACTAGCTATATATAAATAAATAAATAAATAAATAAATGCTTTAAATGTTTTTTTTTCAACTTATGAACAGCACTGGGTCACAGAAACATCAGACAAATATAGTACACCAAAAAATTTCAAATACATCTACATAAACAGAGCAAGGGCTATGTATGATCAAACAGCACTGATAGGTTCCAGAAGGGTCTTCAGATATTCTAGAATTCCTATGAGTCATCATGCAGCTCAAATTTTAATTTTGCAAATGGAAGGAAAATTCTATTTTCATCATTTTTCACAGATAGCTTTGTTTGTTCAGAATGCCATTATGACATATTTTCTGGCCAAATATGGAAGAGTGATAAGCCTACCCTGTATAACTTAAGAAAAGAATCTGAGTTGTGGTTTAAAGAAAAAAAGACCAAACTTTATAGTAAAGGTCGTATGAAGTAGAATCAGAATTGACCAAAGTAATTGAGAGATGAAACTCACTGTATTTGTTCTCTAGTGTTTTGTGTCTTTTGTAATGGTTTATGTTTATCTTTTACATCATAGAGTATTCAATGTTTAAGCCCCGGAGTTTCATCTCCTGTTTTGGATATTGATTCTTGATTCATGGAAAAGTATTGATTTATTGTTCCATTATGGAGTGTAATGTGTTTGGGTGACCTTTTGAGAAAGATATCCTATTGTTGATTAGCTTTGTTGTATGTTTGGCCATTAAATTAGTTATTTTGTTTGTCAGTTTTGTTGAATTTGAAATGTTTTGTGTTTTAATGTAATATTTTGATTTATTTTGATTTTAATAAAATTAATTTTAAAAAGGCCATTTAAATGGTTGAGCTTTTATCTTATTACAGTCCCAGAATAGATATAGCAAAATTGCAGGAACCGCCGTAAATTTAAAACAAAGCTGTGATGTTCCAGGAAACAGCTTATGGAGACACATGGAATAAAGTTAGATTCTCTAAAAGAAGTTGACATTTTGCTACTAGACACCTAGGGAGGTGCAGGTATGGAAAATTTCAGCTGAGCATTCATGATCAACAAAAGACATGTCAGCTACTTTTCCATGTCTCCCTCAAATCCTAATAAGAATTATTGCCAATAGTTAGATCTGGTGTGCAAAGAGGATTAAAAATGGTTAATGGTGTAACTAAACATGTCAAAAGCCTTCAAGTCTAGCTGATGCCATCAATAGTTTGGAAATTGACTCTCCTGTATTAATACTGCCACAGTTTAACATGAAAAATGGATGTAACACTGAGTTATTTATACTTTATGGCTTGACTTTCTTCCTTAACTTTGAACTTCAAGATGATGATGAAAGTGTGACAGCAGAATGGGCCAAGAACTTCTGTTCGTAAAGCCCCTCTGTCCTCCATCACTGACCATCTAATCACACCAACCACTCTGTTCTTTCCTTCTGTGCCATAAAGCTGCAGTCAACTAATGTAACTAACATTTCCCTTTGAGAAAAGCTGTTTGGTTTCATGTTGCTGAGAAATCTCAGTAGAGCTTTGTTTATACCCACAGGTCAGATATTCTGAGCCACTTGGACTCTTTAAGGGCTCAAATCCTAGTGTAATCTGTTGCACAAAGGAACTTGTTGCTGCAAGGGACTTTACATGTCTCAAAACACAAAGTGCTTATTGTTTCTTCTCAAAACGTGACATTGTTGTGTTCAAATTGTGATCCTAATGTTTTACAGTATAATATGCTGCTGTAGTTTATCTTTACAGCTTGGCAACACCTTGGCCTCCCAGCTGGCGAGAACAATAACAGGAAAGGTGATGTGCTGCTGCATATGGTCACTTGTCATAAACACGTTGGCAGGTTGCTGCTTTTGGTCTGTTTTTTAAAAAGGAGTGAAGCAAAGTGGCATTTTCCCAAAAAATTATTACACTTAGCTGCATCAGGGCTTTGCGCAAATGCTGGACCCTTTGGCTGGCCATGGAGCGAAGGAGACATACGGTGGCTGTCCAAGTGTGGAAAGTGTGCTGTCCTCTGTGTCGATTGGGCTCACAGCGTAAGCAACTGCTGAAACTGTCTGGTTCTGACTGTGCTGCAATTTCACTTTCCTCCACCTTTCTGCACTTTCTCGCTCTTTCTTTTCTTGTTGTGTTGGGTAAATGGGTGAAATTTCTAAGCCATAAAGCAGATTAAGGAAGATATATTAATGGAAAAGCCAAGATGTGACAAGTTGTAAAACCGAACGCTTTTGAAGTAGAAGTTTTGGTTGCCAGTGTGCCCAAACAGCCTGTGTTTCTCATATACCGATCAGTTACAACATTAAAACCACACACCTAATATTTTGTAGATCCTTGTTGTGCCGTCAAAACAGCTCTGACCCGTTGAGGCATAGACTCCACAAGACCTCTGAAGGTGTCCTGTGGTATCTGGCACCAACACATTAGCAGCCGATCCTTTAAGTCCCCTAATTTGCGAGGTGGGACCTCCAAGGATCGGACTTATTTTTCCAGCACATTCCACAGATGTTCAATCAGATTGAGATGTGGGGAATTTGTAGGCCAAGACAACACCTTCAACTCTTTGTCATGTTGCTCAAACCATTCATGAACAATGTTTGCAGTGTAGCAAGGTTACTGCCATCAGGGAGTACCATTGCCATGAAAGTGTGTACGTGGTCTGCAGCAATTTTTAGATCGGTGGTACATCTCAAAGTAACATGAGTGCCAGGACCCAAGGTTTCCCAGCAGAACATTGCCTGGAGCATCACACTGCCTCCGCCAACTTGCCTTCTTTTCATAGTGCATCCTGCTGCTATCTCTTCCCCAGGTAAATCACACACACACACACACACACACACACACACACACACACACACACACACACAGCAATCCACATGAGCTAAACGAAAACGTGATTCGTCAGACCAGGCCACCTTCTTCCATTGCTCCATGGTCCAGGTCTGACACTCACATGCCCATTGTAGGTGCTTTCAGGGGTGGACAGAGGTCAGCATGAGCACTCTGACCAGTCTGCGGCAACGCAGCCCCATATGCAAGCTACCATGCATTGGATATTCTGATGCCTTTCTTTCATGACCAGCATTAAGGTTTTCAGCAATTTGTGATACAGTAGTTTTGTAGGATTGGACCAGATGGGCTATCCTTTGCTCCCCACATGCATTAGTGAGCCTTGGGCACCTGTGACCCTGTCGCTGGTTCACCGGTTGTCCTTCCTTGGACCACTTTTGGTAGCAACTAACCACTGTATACCGGGAACCCCCCCCCACAAGATCTACCGTTTCGGAGATGCTCTGATCCAGTCGTCTAGCCATCACAATTTGGCCCTTGTCAAAGTCGCTCAGATCCTGACGCTTGCCCATTTTTCCTGCTTTCAACACATCAACTTCAAGAACTGACTGTTCATTTGCTGCCTAATATATCCCCCCCACCCCTTCACAGGTGCCATTGTAATGAGATAATCAATGTTATTCACTTCCCCTGTCAGTGGTTTTAATGTTATGGCTGAACGGTATATAATTGACCAGCATTTCCTACTTATTTATTTAATAAAATGAACAGAGTAGTCTATTCTGAGATGTAGCTATTGTGATACTATCAAAAGACAGCAATTTTATCACAAATTTAACAATTATTTTCTAACCCAAGTTTTTAATAATTGTTCAAAGTAGGACAGCCCTTGCATTTCTAAAACTGACAAATAAAAAGTGGCTGTTGAATTTTCTTTTGTCTTTTTCATAATGAAATGTTAAAATAATTGTCAGATGAGCAGAAGAGCCCATGATAGATATGTTGCTCTGGTGTAACACTATGTCTACAGTGTAAACTGTACAGAGATCAGCGAGTAGAACAACAGGAGGACAAAGTCCTACAGTGACACCATCTAGAGACCCAGGTGGCATGAACCCTGTCCCACTGGGCACGGAACCAGCCCAAAGGCAGCGGGAGCTGAGGCTGCTGTTGCAAAAGAAAGCACAGTCTTGCCAAATGACTGCATAAGGTCGGAGATAAAGTCCCCTAGAGGGAGGTCAACACACCATTCGGTGTGGTCGAACCTGGACACAGCCTTGCAATGAGCAAGGTGTTAGCACGCTTGAGAAGACAGAATGAAGCATTGCATGCACCACAAGAATATTATTAACATTTTTGCACCATCAGAATTGTCTTTACAGAGTAGCAGGACTTTTGCCAGTAGCTGTTTTAATATTAGAAACAGTAACTGCAACCTTCAGCAATAAATCCAGCTTCTAAACAGCTGTAATATCAGCAATGTCCTCATGTAGTTCTTTTACAGTTTGTGGTCAGTTGTGAGGCAGAGATGACCTTATGGTCAGGACAGAGACCACAGAGCGTATATCCTCCATGTGAAAAAAGAGGCAAAAAATCAAAGACTGGTCAGTCCCTGTGATCCAACAGGAAGGCTGCCTTGTTGGACCTCTTGCCAAATGCTTGTTATGAGGTTGAGAAAGAAAAACCTGTTGCTTCTCATTCTTGGCTTAAAAAACTTCCCTCACACAGTGATTGCTAACAGGCCTACACAATCCATCACACTATAACACTCTAACATTTTGTTACAGTCAGCTGTTATTCCATTATTTTAAGCACTGCAGTGAAGGTGGACTCAGGAAGTTGAAGGAGCCTCAAACAGTCAAGGGGAAACCCTGGGTTTCTTAATGTGGCTGATCAGTGTTTCAAAATGTTTCACTGTGAGCCAAATGGCTGGTGTTGTAAATCACTATTGAACACAACCCCACAGACCAGATCCAGTGTGAGAAACTGATGTGTCAGATGAATGCATGGTATGCAGACGGGGTCTTGAGGGAGTGAACCGCACACGTTTCCCCTTTCCCGCTCTTTCTTCAGCCAGCTTGGCTCTGCCGTGTACTTATTTAAAGCCCTCAGTTTCACGGCAGAAAACAGTGAGATAGGATAAGCGGGGTAATGATGGACATTACGGGAACTCAGGGTCACATTCCAGAGCAATGCATCTCCAGGCTGCTCCCACCAAGCTACTTTCTTATGTTACCTTAAATGCTCTCTGTGTCAGAGCCAAGAGTGTAAATGGCCATACAACCACTCATATTGGGGCAAAAATACACACTCTTTCATAGCTAAGGGAGGAGGCAAAGCTATTGTTTCCATCAACAACTCCAGGAGTTCAACCCAGTAAGGTCAGAGCTTTAAATCCCAACCATTGCTGTGCTGCCTTTCAGCAAAGTGTTAAAAAAATTGCTCCGGAATATAAATCATGCAAACTTACGTGCATGTAACCTCCATTTATGCATATTAACCATAGTCTGAACTTCAGGAGGAACTCTGTACTCCATCATTTTTGAGAGCTTCTTTGCCCTGCACACAAGGGGAGCAAAAACAAAACACTGCAGGTTCTCAATTGTAGCCCCAGTGCAGTGTATAACAAGCTCCCTGTGTCCCACAGAGGTGCTGAATCCCTTCCAAACCCATCTCCTTCAGAGTTATTTCTTTCTTGACCTCCTGACAGCTACATAAATCAGTCCAACACCATCTGCTATGATCATCCACATATTTTCTGTCTGAACGTCAGTTCTGTAGGCGGCCGCTTGGGGGATGTGAATCAGAAACATGGTGATATTAGCCATACAAGCTGTGCTCTTATCATCCTGTGTCTGATTCTAAAGCTCTTTATTAATTTACCTTTGTTCACGCTGAGCTTTGTGCTGTTTTAGCAAAGTTTCTAAATGAATGCATGTATTAATGCCATATTGCTGTTATGGCACTTCTGTATACAGCAAGAGAAAAAACGCAATTGCATTGGCAACTTTGCTGTGACCTCGGGATTTCGGGACACTCCATGTCTCTGGTGAAATGCCGAACGCAGTCCACCAAATGCAAACACTGTGTTATTTAAGGCCAACATTCGAGGTCCAGTCTAACCCCTCCCCATGAGTCAAAAATAGACACGCACTAAATAGTGTGTTTACTGTAGAATCTGCCCGTAGTTTGACTCTCATGTTGAACTTTGTGCTGAGCTTCACTAAACATCTCACCAGAGTACCTGTACAAGACACCTTGTACTGTACAGGGAACACGTTTAGACCAGACAGAGAAGTAGATTTAAATGTCATGAATCCTCAGTTTCACAGGCAGCACCTAAAACTTGTATTGATCCATCAGTTCAGTTTTATGGCCCAATTGTCCCAGTTGGGTCACGGGAGTTTGGAGCCTATCCTGGAATGACGGGGCACAAGGCCAAGAAAATATACAGCGAATGATACACCAGTCCATCACGGATATGACAAACAGGTCTGTAAAATCTGTGCATATAATTTAGACTGTATACTTTTACAGATTGCTAGGCTATAAAATTATACATGAAGCAGTGCTCACAACTCAATACAGGCTGTTCTACTTATTTCCTGTGACTGAAGGTGTCTGCTACCTGTAAAGGTGTGTGCTTTGGTGCTTCCAAAGATGGGCATTGCCCACAGCTGTGTAAGAGGATCTGCTCACGAACTTTGACATCAGATAAGCTTAAGTCTTGGTGAAGACCACCCCAGGGCTTCCCTCTGTTATTCCTGACATGATGTGCCATATTGAAACTGCAGTGCGACTTTGTGTTTTCCTTAACTGCGACATTGCATTGTTAGAGACTAGAAATCCTGTAAATGCAGAATATTAATAAAACTTGCAAGTTGTCTGCAAGTATGGTCAGCGTTTTTTACCATGCAAATCTTCAGACCTGCATTTTAGTTGACAAGAGGTTACAGCCTCCCTTGAAGACATGAAAAATATGAAAAATAAGGCAGCAGATAGATTTGGTGCTGCTGTATCCTAGTGGTTTTGGAGCCACATGATAAGTACAGTAACAGGACACAGATAGATGGCAGTTGCAGTTGTTTCACCTGAACAAAGAACAACAAAAAAACCATTCATGTTGATAGAACGGTTCCAGCTGTTAGAAACTGCGGCATGCGGCTGGTTGTTTGGGCCAGAGCCAAGCATGAGGCAGTGCAGGGGAGACTGAGGGAGAACTTTTACCAACAGGTACAAGCAGGTAAAATGCTGAAACTCTGACAAACAAAAAACATATGTTTTCCCTGAAAAGAGTCACACAAATCCAAACAACAAATGCAGTCCTGTATAGTCTCAGGGCTTTTTTTGGCCTATTCGCAAAATCCACTTTAAATCCCTGCATTTCTTGGGCCGCACCCTTGGCTCGCTTTCTTCTCCAGTTGTCCAAAGAGCAAGCACTTGCACAGGTAAAATAAGGAGGCTTGTGGGCACACACAGCTGCTGTCAGGAGAGCCAGATACACACTTATTTAACGTTAACATTAATGTTAACAGCTTGGTTAAGAATACTGTGGCAAACAGCATCTGCTGCTATGCATGCTGTGCTATGGCTGCATCAGCAGCTTTGTGGAAGCTTTAAACTCAGCAACACAACATCGTAAGCACCTTACCTTATGAGTACTGGAATGAAGAACAAACAAGAACATTTACGTTCCTGTAGTGGCATGAAAACATTTGTATAAAGACATCAGAACAGTTGCAGTTATGTTATTTATGTCTTCAGATTACCTTCAGTTCTGTTATGGATATTTGAGCCCAAAGTAGAATGGCCCCATGTCTCAACTTGGTGCTGTAGGATCAAGGCCTTGATGTTCCTGCTCAGCTGTTATGGCTTCATTAATATCAATAGAAGACAAAGTTGAAGTAACAGGAGCTTGGAGAGAATGATGTCAAGGGGAAATGTGTGGAAGGCTGATGGTTTGAGGGCCGAGATATGATACAGCAGGGTGAAATCAAATGTGCAGCATTGAAAATCCAGCAAAAAATATACACTAAAAACTAAAATATTGTTTAATGTCAAACACCCTGACAGAGTTTGGGTGCAAGGGAGGATGAAATAAAGATCCTCAGGTCCACAGAGTGTAGAACAGAAGTATAGAACATTTCGAGAATTACTAACAAAAAGAGAATATACTGACAGATTAATGATAAAAAATTTGTATAGATAAAAGGTACAATGTATACAAAAATAATGAATAATAAAAAGGTAAAGTTTAGTGCAATATTTTCACTTAGCATTTTTGGTACAACATGGACATTTTTTCAGTTTCACCAGTATAGTTTAGTGTACAGGCAACAGGAAGCTTCTAATCCATGTAGCCTGATGGATAAGGCATCTGACTTTGGATCAGAATATTATGGGTTTGAGTCTGTTCATGGTTCTCAGTGTTTCTATTGCATAAAGCTGCTCTGTTTTGTGTCCCTTGGTGTCATTAAGGCTCTTGTTGGTGTAAGTTTGACCGCCGACTGCACTCGAGAAACATATTTACATGAATCTCATCTAAATAAATGCTTACAAATCTGATACATCTCTGTGTTTTGCATATGCATTGTATTTAGGACCTGGTCTCTTGGTTCCCCCTCAGCAAAAGGATTGCGCTCCGCCCCTTCAGGCTACCTGCTTGTCCTGTTCACAAAGGGGCCAAAACTCAAAGTCTATCAGTTTTCAGTATTCAGAAAGATGTCCCTCCATGTCTCTCAGAGTTGCTGAATTGTTCCCAAAATCATCTGTCTGACAGCCGCTTCTCTCCTGTCCTCTTGACAGTTACATAAATGAGTCCAACAACATCTGCTATGATTATCCGTGTATTTGCTGTTTGAATGTTACTTCTAATAGTGGGATGTGCATCCTTTTCCCAAAATCAACTTAAAATACCTAGTTGACTGCATCTTCCTACCCAAGTGTGACTGAGAGTCTAAAAGATGGGGGTGTCCTTTGCACCTCTGCAGGCCACCAATGTGTCTTCAACATTTTTTGGATATAAACTTAAAATAACCATGCAGCTTCAAGCCCAAGTAAACTGGTACACTGAAGGTGATATTATTTTAATCATTTGGGAAGTTGCATTATTAGTGGTTTTGTGTGAGGCTGTTCATCTTTCCTACACGTGGAGGAGGCGTGGGAGGAGTGGGGGGATAGTTTTGGCTGCTCAAGCCGAGAGGCTTTTGAAATTCTGTCACTGAAGTGGACCAGTTTGCTGCGGTTTGCCCAACCACACGATGATGCTTCTGGTGATGTGGACACCGCAGGGCTCTGGAACTTTCCCCTGCTTTCAGAGCTTGGGCCACAGCTTGCAGCTGGAGGAGCTTTGCTCTCGCTCCACACGTAGCGCTCTCTGACGGGAAGGGGCAGGAGTCCACGTTGGCCAGGGAGGGGGGACAGCAGTTGTGAAACTGTGTCTGTTTCAGCTGTCACACTGATATGTCTACGCTGAGGACAGTAGCTGTGGGGGTGTGAAGGTCGCATCGTCCAACAAGCTGCACAGACCCTGCGTGATCCAGCTGTTAAGCTCTCAGTGGAGCCGTCCTGCATGTGCACAGGGGGTCAAACTACCATAGGTGCCTGAGATCCACCTTCACGTGAGCTTCTGTAAGGCACCTTCACAACTAGACTGATGTCATTTGTTTGCGAAGGAGAAGGTTTATTGCTCACTTGTTAGTTGGAAATAAGTTCAAAATTGGGGAAAGAAGAGACCCAAAAAATCTGCATATTTTTGTTCACTTGCACCATAAGCTGAGGCGGGTTTTTAAGACCATGAAGGTTACATAATGAGCTGAGTGAGATATGGGCTAGCGACACAGAACAAATATACAGGGTAAATGCGATGTAGGGTGCAGTACTGGACATAACTGTGCTGTAGTCATACTGTGTGGTATAGAGTATTGTAGATGGTGTAAAGGAACATATGTTGTTGACAAACAGTATTTCATCTCTTTCTGCTGTGAGGAGGGATTGACACATATTGCCACAGCTCTGCCCTCAGCTCAGTGTGAGACCAGGGGGATCAGTTCAGTTGTAAACTGGATTGGTATGATGGCCCTCATCTATACTAAGGACTCAAGACTCAAGAGATCTTTATCCTCTGCCCATTCATATAGCAGTATATAGTAGGGTTGACATACCATTTCTCTGGGGCCCATGGAGCTACATTCGGATGGTTAAACAGGACAACATAAAGTGCAGAAATGACATAACAGTAGAATAACCGTGCAAGCAAAAATCCACAAGACAAGCTTAAGACAGTGGCTGAGGTCGCTGTTCTGCAAACTAGCAGCAATGTGTTCATAAAGTACAGGGCACCTTCATGAAGAGACTGTGCATATAGACTCCAGTTTCTGGACGGGGTGTTAGGGTATGGAGGGATCGGTTCAGACACTAGGGGCTGCTTGACCTACAACACCTTTTTAGGGCCTATGTGAGTTAACTGTAAGAAGTCCTGAATAACCAGCGATTTTATTCATCACACAGATTATTCATGTCAATACAGTGAAACGGTGTGCTAACATTTTAACAACAATGAGTGCATTTGGATGCCATTGTACAGAATGTTTTGAGTCAATATTTATGAAACAAAATAATGATATTAGACAGTTAAATCAATAAACTGGCAGACAAACGGATAGCAAAGCAATAAGCAATTGTTTTGTAATCCTGAATGTGATTTCTGGAAGCAAAGAGATGAATGTTGGAACAAATGAGGCTTCAGCTCTTACTAGAAGTAAAGATGAAGGGACTCAACATAGTTTGGAATATCATTAGCTCAAAAAAAGACAGTAACCTGGAAAAACTGGAGGAGGAAGGGGGTGCCAAGAGCCAAAAAGATGGAGTCAGTAAACAAACCTCATTCAACCCTAAAGACACAAATGGAGCACAGATCATACTGGAAGCACTTCATGAATGTGGGCATTGACCTGACAGCAGCAGCCGAGTTTGTGTTTCCATTTGCTTCTTGAAGAATTTTCCATAAAGATGTTTCAGTAGAGTGCACTTTTCTGATCATCCAATACACACACACACACATAAAAAAGACATGTAAAAGGTTGTCAACAGGCACAAATAACCCAGCTGAAAATCTTGGTAGAATGGAAAAAAGTCAGGCTCTATTAATGTTTTGTAATTGTTTTGTACTTATAGCACACTGCAGTTGACCCACAATGTGTTTATACTCAGCAAACAAGAACAAGTAAATGTCAGGCCACTCCAGTCCTTGGAGAGATTAATGTGATGAAGAGGCGGAGGGACGACAAGATTAGTGCAATCTTTACCAGATAACTGAAACAGGACAGTCCGTATTCTGACTCAAACTGTAAAGAAAATGAAGGGGTTTGACCATTTTAACAAGTATTTTTCGAATGCAGCCAAACACAATCCTAAAATGCACAACAAACCACTTTGGAAGTCCCCAGAGACCCGCTGTCCACCCAGTCCAAATGCCCTGTTGGAAGGACGTGGGACCGACACAACCCCCCCTCCCAGACCAGGTAAATCAATATCATCAACAGGCAGCACATTGGCTTTTTGAGGGAGTGGCTTAAAATTGGACACGCTGAAGAAGTTAAAGTCCCTGGGCAGTCTGCAGGAAACACTCAAAATTTCATACAAGAGCAAGCAAGTTTTAATTTTAATGCCAGTTTTATGCTTAAACTGTGCAATTGTTTGTCTACCCAGGAATTTAACTTTACTGCACAATAACAAACTCACCAAATATGCCATCCATATGAAATCAGTTTTTCCACTACAGGTTTAGTGTGGTGCTGAGGATAAATTATAACCTTTCATTAGAAACTTTCTTTCATTACTCTAATGTAAGGAATCAAGTGGCGCACAGAGGATGTTTTACAAAATATTGCAAAGCACTGAAGTTTAAACAGCAGCACAAGGACTGAGGACTCATCACGGAGACCCAGGTAG
This sequence comes from Heterotis niloticus, assembly GCA_018136845.1. NCBI lineage: Eukaryota > Metazoa > Chordata > Actinopteri > Osteoglossiformes > Osteoglossidae > Heterotis > Heterotis niloticus. The sequence goes on along the minus strand of CM030892.1, from coordinate 10,120,476 downwards.
GAGGTATCATCTTATGTCAGATGCGCTGAATATCTGCAGCTGCCATCATTTTTACATTCAAACAGACCCCTCTCAACATCTGCTGTAAATGATAGAAAACAATTATAAGCACAATTTTACGCGTATATGTTTTACACACATATATATATATGTTCTGTGAGTTTGTGGCAAAAATATTCAATAAATGAAAACGTTAACTATTTCAATGCATGTTGTGTCTTTTAGACCTTGCAAATGACCTCACTTACTCTGGGAAGACTATTCAGATTTTTCTGCTTGCAGTTTAGATGTAATAGTGGGTTTCTGAAATATATGAGGGGGTTTTAATCACACGGTGGCAGTGTTTAGGATGTAAATGAGTATTTATGTAATTGGGGGTTTTCTTGTATATGGACAGCTTCAGAACTTTTAGTATTAAAAACAGGAGATGTGCTATTGAGTAGACATGTAAACTGCTATAAAATACTGGAGCAGACCAGGGTAAATACAGTACTTTGTTCTAAGGTATTTTAGCAGTGGGGGGGGGGGGGGGTTAAGCAGCAGTCTTCTGATTACAAAATGAACCCCTTAACCACTAGAGTATGTGCTGCCCCATGACAGGATGGTGGGACGGTGGGTTGGCAGGTTGGTGGGATGGCCCCTTATTGCATTATAACTGAGCAAGCAAATCCATCTGCTCAATTTGCTCCAGATCTACACTGTAGTATAATCTGTGTGTGTGTGTGTGTGTGTGTGTGCGCGCATATACCAGTCCACCAGTGACACTGACCACAAGGCCCAGTGACATCAACTCTGTCCCACTGGGTGCAGCACCAGCCCAATTGCAGCAAGGGCTGAGGCAACCATTGCAAAAAGATGGACATTCACACAGGGGAACAGAAGGCAGCCTTGCCAAGCGGCAGGAGAAGGTCAAAGATGAGGTCCTACTATCTGCAGCCAAAACACCATTTTGGTGGAACTTGGACACTGCCATGGTGGCTCTAATTTGCTACATTTGCACTTTTTGTTGTGTCATCGGTCTTGGCCACTAGTACACTTTGGCTTTTGAAACTGTCCTTCCGGAGGAGAGAGGCTCAGCAGTGATTCGGCCAGCAGACCGCAATAGCCAAGGCGATAGGGACAAGGAAACTTGGGGCCAGAGGACCTTTCATCCCTTTTGCAGCCTCTCCATGCTATTAAACTGCAGCTATAAAATAAAACCTGATAAACACCAGCCTTTTGGATGATGCTCAGATCAGGCACTAAATCAATAGCATATAAAAAATGTAAGATTTTTTTGCTTTCTGCTGATGTGCAAATTATTACAAATAATTATCACAGCTGACTGCAACTGCTTTGATCTCGTCTCTGCTCTCATGCTTTTTACATCAGTCAACCTGTTCTGTACTTGCAGCTTTTCTCCATTTGACCTCAGAATAAATCAGATACTGTTTGCATTTCAGCCAAATTCACAGGTGTTAGTCTTTAAAAAATGATCCTCTGTATGATAAAACGTTTGTCATTAATAATATATTTATTATTTTTAGTCCTTAACACTTGTTCCTTGGATTAGGAGTAGGATTGTGAAAGGCTTTTTTGTTTGCTCTGAGTTGTATGTCACTTGGGAGGAATGTGTCCACTAAAATTAATACTTTTTTAAAGAATTGCACATTTTATCCATTTATTAATTTTCTAAAATCTTTGTTCGTAGCATCATGAATATGTGACCTGTATTTACTTCACGAGACTGCAGACGACAGTGAATCTGAATTTTTGTGACCACCTCAATTCATTCACCTTCCATAGGGTTTGCAGCTCATCGCTTGCTGTTAATAAGTTACTAAGAATATTATAATGAAAAGTGTAGCACAGTACATGTATTTGTATCAGTCTGTGCAACACTGTTGAAGGACCAACTTTTTTAATAAATGAATGGATAAAATCAGTTTTGTGGGGCTTTTGTTGGATGTAAAATTAAGTGACTTTGGATTTATAAACAAAGCAGAAATTTTCGGTCCCTATTGTTCTTGTAAACCGAAGGCCAAGATTACGTACATTGTACATTTTTGCATTAAGCAAGTTGTGCTTTTTTCTAACTGCACATTTTGTCACAATGTCACACTCCTCCTGAATTAGGAAATGGGCAGGAAAAATCATGACAAACCCCTCTCACCCAGGCCACAGCTTTTTTGAACTTCTCCCATCCAGCAGACGCTACAGATTACTGTGCACCAAAACTATCAAATACAAAAACAGTTTCTTTCTCCATGCTGTTATGTCTGTGAACAGCTGACTTGTTAGTCTGTGCAATATTTTCTCCCTCTTACTTATTCCCTCAATCATTATTTATTCTTAATATCCGGTGCTCTCAATGCATCTTTGCACTTGTTGTACTGTATGTATGTAGTATGTTTATATGTGTGAATACATATGTTGTGTTTGTCTACTGTGCACTATGAGCCAGTGGGAACCGAAGCCAAATTCCTTGTATATGTGTACATACTTGGCCAAATAAATTGGATTCGTTGTCAGTCTAAACCCGTCTAACTTCAGTCTGACAAAAAGTCAACATCAAGTCACAGTAACTTAAACAACAAAAGCACTTTTGAACAAAAACATCTAGTAATACGTTTTAAAGGAGTTTTTCGGTTCACCCTGAACGATACAAAATATATATTCTCATACACGTTTCTGTGCCGTTTCCATCTCGATGACACCTAAATGTTGTAAGTAGGCAGAGGGTACAACAACCTGAATTAGACACAAGAATAAAAGCATTAAGTTGCCACCAAAGATAGTCACTAGTGACAGAAGTATGTCAACGAGCACTAAAGGATGTCAGCAGGATTTGTCACCTTGGGTACAGGTTCACTCAGAGCCACAGGAGGCCTATTTTGGAATGATATGAAGAATCATGTCAAGGAGGCAAACTGGAATGACTCCCACAGCCTGGATCTTTTAGATCCGGAGACACCAGAAACCCCCAAATGAACCCACCACCACTGAAAATACTACACGCACGAGGTAGTGTTAGCAGGACATTTTATTGAGGATTAGACCACAAAAGCTGATATATTTTTGCTTAACAGAAACATACAGATTCCTCTTACAAATGCTGTTGCCTTCTGGAACAGCACCAGAACTAAATTACAGGTTACATCTCCGAAGGACAGAGTACGGTGTTAAATACATTATTAAACAATTAAATTACAGTGATTTTCAAATGTGTATAATAGGAAACCACTGAGCAGTGTTGGCAAAACTCAAGTACAACAGCAGAAGACATTCATGTGTGTTGGTGGGCTGTCGGTGAGTCAGTATCATGACTGCTTCGTACACTCTGGGGTTATGTGCTTTTACAAAAAAAAAAAAAAAGAAAAAATAGTGACAAGTTATGTAGTATAAAAATAAACTTTACCCCAGAGAGTTTGTGAAAACATCTCGCCAAGAAAGGTACTGAGCAATAGGATGACTTTGAATCCCTGGTTCGTTTACATTCATCGCATAAAACCCTCTTTTGTTCCTCGTCTAAAAGGATGTTTTAGTTATAGTATGAGGTACAGTACAGCACAAAGTGGATCACAGCAGTCACAGGGCACCGGCAAGCAAGGAAGAAGCTCCATCAGTCACTGGCTACATGCACTACGTCTTTAAATATCATTGTAACAGTAGGCCGTTTCCAGGAAGCATCCCTGACCGCCACGCTCAAATACATGCACCAGCGCCTTCCATCCATGGTCAGTTTCCACAGGTTTTACTACAGAGCGCTGGGTACAGCACATGGAGTTACGCGTCTCCACTGAGAGTGACCCCGCCGGGAGAGGCCACGCCCCCTAGTGAACCTGTGGCCAGAATAATTAACAATAAATGTGCGTGTGGTGAATGTTGATGTGTGTGTGTGTGTGTGTGTGTGTGTGTGTGTGTGTGTGTGTGTGTGTGTGTGTGTGGATTTTCCTGGCACTCCTGCATCCGAGGAATTCATCACGCTATGATGTCACCTTCCTCTGGAAAAAGGCTCCGTTCCGCAGCAAAACGCTGTGGGCTCACAGCCAGACGGAGCCACTGCAAAAGTGAGGCTAGGATACAGGTGCAGCCGGACCTGAAAGAGGGAGAAGCAACAACCTTGAGGTGTTAGCGGCCTGTGTATTGCACGAGTGACACCTGTGCAACTGTCCCAGCGTCTTTGTGTCCCTGTGCCCAAGTGAAGCAGCGTGCAGTGTATTCATTACCCATAGCTACACGAGCTTCAGTCCAGAGAAGCATGAAGAGGTGGGTAGAGCACTAAAGAACAGAACTCGAGCAAAGGTACTAGAGTAAAAGTAAAAGAACTATCAGATCAAAAACAACAAAAATATTTCAATTGAAATTAGTTACTCTGGTTCTTGACAATTTGAAATGAGCAGCAGAAATGTGGTGGAGTAAAAATTTTCTTTTCTCTCTCAGATTTTACTAGTAAAAAATTTTGAAGTCACTGTGAAAAGTGCGTTTTCTCCAGAAATTTAGTTGTGTACAAATAACAGAGTAACTTTAACTCATTCCTACCCACCTCTACATGAGGACTGCTATGTGGCCATTAGGCTCTATAGGTCCTCCTGCCCTATCAGGGTGGTACCAATCTCTTACTGCCCTTCTACAGTAAAGTACAACACAGCATAGTACAGTACTCAGCCCTCAGTAGTACTATTTCTAGTGTCCTCTATAACTATGTTGTATGTGTGCTGTCTATCTATCTGTGTGTACGTGCATCGTGTGTGTGTGTGTGTGTGTGTGTGTGTATGTGTGTGTGTGTGTGTGTGTGTGTGTGTGTGAGAGTGAGTGCTTGTGATTGTCATGGTAGACCTACCTGCTCCACCTCCTGGTTCCCTTACATGATGGTGCACACAGCTGTTTGCAGTGCCTGCATGTTGCCATGACGACTTTTGCTCCTGGTGTCATACCTGCAGAAAATGAAAGGGGGTGCCGATGTCACCTGTCAGCTGGCAAACATATGAAAAACAGTCCACTGGTGGCATGTTTGATGCTCGTTCTACGTACTCCTTGGCTGTCCCGTTCAGGTTGGCGGGCTCCGAGTGGTAGGGTGCCCGGCCCTTCTCGGCAACGCTGAGGACATGGGGGGGCTCGCTATGACTGATCCGCAGGGGGTAGTAGTGGCTCTTGGGTTGGGTGGAGTTTGGGGGCGGGGCTATATGGCCATCCTGTGCTCCTTGGCATGGCTCCAACTTCTCAGCATCCAGGCTCCGCCGCACAGCCTCGGGGGACGACACATCCACCACCTGTATGTCGGGCACGGACCCCGGGTCGTGGTTGCAGGGGGCCTCCGAGTGCGCCAGGTGCAGCTTCTTCATGTGGTTGATGGCCACAGCTGCGTTGAATGCTTGCTGAAACATGCAAGGACATGGGGGGGGGTCACAGCCACAGCCAGGAAGTGCTGCAAGGTGGAACACTGCTGGGGATACTAGGGGGCAGTGCAATGCCAGGTAGGAAACTCATTGATTTTGGGTATTACATGTTCACGGAAGATGTGATAGAGTATAGCGTGCTGAGGTAATGTCTCCTGCCCAGTGAAAATCACACTTATAGATGAATTATAGATCTCAAATGACAGCAGTCAAAATGTCTTGTGTGTTTATCGAGTTCCAATTAAAAAAGCCTCCGGTTTTGGACCTGCGCTCCTGCTGCACAGTACCTGACTTTTCAGAAACGTTCTGGCTCCTAAAGCCATTCCGCAGGCTCACACTCAGCCACCTCTCACCTTCCATTTGGACTTGACAAAGTTCTTCTGGATCTGAGCGCTGACCGAGTGATAGATGTCCTGGCTCCGGGCCGTTTCCCCAATGATCCTGGCAAAAGTGGCGGAAGCTCAAGATCATTAAGGTGGTCACCTTGGTCACCTTGTCAGCTCATACTAACTGGATGACACCTTTATCTAAAGTCCATTGCAATTGTTTTCCCATTTATATGATTAGATATTCTTAGGGGAGCGATTAAGGAAAATGCTGTGCCCAGCAACAATTCACTGTCTGGACTGAAGGAGAGACTCACCAGGAGTGTCTGAGGGCCTGTTCAGGTGTGTAGCGCATTTTCGGGTTCTTCTGCATCATGTTCCGGATGAAGTCTTTGGCTGAAAGAGAACCGGTATGTGACAGCAACTGGCAACAACAGACTAATAATGCAGAAACAAATCTGCAAAATGATTCATACATGTACATATTTCATGGGGTCATGCGGCCCTCACACCTTCCTCCACAGTCAGCACCGAAGAGGAACAGATCAGATGCCAACGACGTGTGCAGGACCAGATGCCCTCACCTGAGTCCGATATGTCATCCCAGAAGGGCGAGTCAAACTCGTACTCTGCCTTCATGATCTTGGAGAAGAGTCGGGTCTCTGTCTCTTCATAGAAGGGGGGGTAGCCACACAGCCTGCGGGTCACAAGCCAGAGGGACAACGACACCATCAGACCCCCAAAGGTACTGCAAGCTGGGTAAACACTGACACAGAGAGCTTAGTTGTGTTTGTGGTATGCTTGATTCTCCACAAGGGGGCGCCCTGATGTTTTCCTGAGAGATGAACATGCTCGCAATGGGGGGTGGGGGGGTGTTAGGTTATGTATTAAATTAAGTAATTTTTTTCAACAGTTAATGTTTTATTTAGCAGATCAACGAACTACTCCATAGAAAAATACCTTGAGATCATGATACTGCAAAACTTCTTTACCAAATCTGCATTTATAGTAACGTATTTTTTTGCAAGTATTAAGAATTTTATCCAAGTAAATCACCTCAAATATTAAAATAAAGTTTAAATAAAGTTTCTGTGAAAATAATAAGAAGAAGAATAATTTGTGATTCACCTAGCAAATGTTTCCAGTTTTTTTCATTCCAAAAATATACATTTAAAAAAGAATATTTTCGTGCCCTGGACTGTCTAGTGATTTCAGTGTCCAGTTATTTGCTGACTAAACATATGCCTTTTCACATGTTCACCAAATACTGGTGTGTGTGTGTGTGTGTGTGTGTGTGTATACACACCCTGTATATGTCCTGTGTGTAGCCTGTGTGCGTAGGCTGTGTGTGCATGGTGTGACACTCACAGGATGTAGGTGATGACTCCAATGGACCAGCAGTCCACTGCCTTACTGTAGGGCTTCTGAGCCAGAACCTCAGGAGCTGCAGGATGGAAGACATGTCTGTGACTTCATGTGTTTATTTCTGGAGCAGAATTTTGTCCTAAGTGATCCTTACATTTACTTGCAGTTTTATATCTGGATATACAGTATTAACAGGGCTGATGTCCTTTACTAAGGTGCACCATAGTAAATGTATTACACTGTATATATTATTATACTGTATATAATCCTGTCTTAAATGCTGGTCCCTGCAGTGTTCAGCACCACCCCCTATGACCATCATCTGGCTCATGACCCTCAGGGTTTAGGAACTGCTGCCCTAGTGTGTCTGCTCTAGTTTTTCCACTGCAAGTCGTCATTCCTCTGCACCCATTCCATACCAACGTATCCTGGTGTGCCACAGGCGGTGGACATGATGCCATTGTCCTCCATCTTGGACAGGCCAAAGTCACTGATCATGATTTTGGAGTTCTCATCTTGGCTGTAGTACAGCAAGTTTTCTGGCTGCAGAGCAAAAAATACAAATGACATTTGTTTCATTTCACCTGATGAGCAGAAGCTTTAAAATGTGTGTACAGTTATTTGTATGTCACCCTACTGTGTACTTTGAAGTCATTCAATCTTAATTTTTGGATTCCTGGCAACAAAAACTACACTATCTACCACTGTGGGCTGGTGTTTCTCCTCCTTCACAGGGAAGTGTTTGTCCTTCCAGGAAGTTCCTGATCTACATGTTTCTGATCCTCACAAGAGACTGGCAGTACTGAGGTCCCACACAACCCTGAACACTGTGTGGAGTCCTCCCTGTGGTTTAAGGCAACAAGTTTTTCAGCTTAATTCCTCTGCAGTTGTTGGCCCTCCTCTGCTGTCAGCTATGTGCGTGCATGCGTGTGTGTGTGTGTGTGTGTGTGTGTGTGTGCACGAGCGCACACACGTTTGTGGGGCATCAGGAATTTATACCTTTAGGTCACGATGCACAACGCCATTCTTGTGCAGGTAGCTGACGCCTTGCAAAACCTGCTGGATCACAAGGCTGGCATCCTTCTCAGTGTAAACCCCACGATCCAAGATGCGGTCAAACAGCTCGCCACCAGAGACGCTGCAGGACAGACAGAGGTGAGGAGGTCAGAGGTCACAATGCACTACGATCCCCCTGCAGCCCAAGACCTCAACATCTGTCCTGTTCTCCCTCTGGTTCAACTGGTGACCCCTGGTGATTTACCATCCCCTTTGTGCCAGTGAAAGACTTGAGAAGATGAACATGTAGTCCACATCTCTGACCGCCATGGGGTCAGACGGGAAACTCAACACTCACAGCTGCATGACGAGGTAGTAGTAAGTTCGACTCTCGTAGAAGTCCTCCAGTCCAACGACGTTCTCATGCTTGATCCTGAAACCAGTCGGGAGCAGGGGGGTCACTCTGGGGTCAGCAAGGCTTCCTGCATTCACATCGCACTCGTCCCGTTTTTGAATCTCCCAATATCCGGACTTCCACTACCTCTGTTATTACCCTCACTTATCATCAATCAGTCCGGATTTTCATCGATCCAGTCTGACATTTGGTCCGGTGTGAAAAAAAACTGAGGTGAAATTTGCCCCAAGTGGTTGTGTGAGAGAAGGTGTGGAACACACTGCATTGTGAGAACTGTGTACCCACCCGCTCAGCAGCAGCCTTGCACTCTACAGTGCTGCTTGTGTGCTCATGTGTTTGCATTTCGCACAGTTCCCCAATTTTAATTTTTTAAACGCAATATACAGCCTTAGGATATAAGATGTCTTCATAGGATGGGCTTGGAATTAAATTAAATCTTTGCCCATAAGAAAAAATGTAAAAAGTTAATTCATTTCCTGAATTTTCTGTCCATCTTCAGGACTGAATAACAGGGGATGAGTGTAGTTAAAGTAACTGATATAGAGTGGTGTGTAGCTGAATGAGGCACAATGAAAATGAATCAGCGTACAGAAAGTGGAGCTTTGTAACACAAGTCATTACAAGCAGATTAAAGTATTAAGAAAACAAACAGTGGAGGCCATTAATCCTTGGTGCGGAACCTCAAGCAGACCTTCAGGGTCTGTACAATGGTAGTAGTGCTCCGATAACCAACTCACAGCAGAACAGCCTGAGCAGGGAGTTTATTTATACGCATTTTGTTCCCTGTGGTTTTCCTAGCCGCCTCACCTCCTCAGGACAGCGATCTCATTCTCCAGGATGCTGTCCCTCTTGGGCTTCTTCTTCACACACTTGAGGGCAAAGTGCTTCCCCGTCTTCCTCTCCTTCACCATGAACACCTCAGAAAAGGCCCCCCTGGATGGACAGTCACCGATAGACAGAAAGATTTAGGCGATGCGGCCGTAAAGCAGGGGAAACAGTGGTTAAGGACTTGTGTTTGACAATAATGAGATTAACTGTCTGATTTCTCAATACTCGAAAGCACTTCAGCAAAAAAGTGTTACTAGATTTTTTGCATTTCAAGGAACAGGATTAAAAGTCAAGAAGGGTACTGTGATTTCACCTCACTCGCAGAGCAAAAACAAAGTGCTGTCAGCATCGTTCTGGGCAGAAGCCCTGGAAGGGCTTCACTTAATGCTCAGGGAGGGATTGTGCAGCTTAGCTGCTCAAGGTGGAGCATAACTGCATCTCCTGTTCCCTCCTGCTATGCTGGGCCACGCCTGGGAATAGCTGCCCTCATCGGGGATTAGCCGCTAATCGCTTATGTAATGGAAACTGCCGAGGCGCAAAGATGAAACCGAGGCCTGGGAAAGCGGGTCATCCTCAGCAGTAAATAATGGTGGGATCCTCAAAGATGCCAGCGTACAGCAGACACCAAACATACTGTGACCATGTGTAAATAAAGCTGGTAATGCTACTTTTACCGGGTACAGGTGTGTGTCTTCCTGCAGAGGGACAGGTATCACCAGCTGCAAATCTGTATGTTTTTTAACAGTCCTGGATTAAAGTGCACTGTAATGGGGAAACCTTCATCATCCCTGCAATGCAATGAGTATGCACAAATAATACTATAATGAAATAAAGGAACAAATAATAACGATAATGGAAAATGTGACTTGAGTCCACTGTTACTTTATTAAGTATATGTAAAGCTATGAGTTTCTTTGCATAACAGAATGGTAAAGTACAGTATTTCTTGAGCACTACTACCACTTGCCATCTTGTGTGCACCCTGCTTTAAATTTACGCCATATATAGACTTGTGCTTTTAAAGTGTACACACTCATTATTCTCACGGTACCACTAACATGCTACACACGACGTGAAATTCACCAAGGTATGAAATGTGTGAGTAATCATTTCCCCCAGCAGTTAAAAGTTAAATTTACATCACAAACCCCAAGGCAACATCCCAGTGATGTGAGTTCTGGAACATTCTGACATGGGGAATCATGGGAAATGCCTTACTGATGCCCGGAGCTTGACGATAGTTCTGAGGCAGCGCCCCGGTGAAGGTGCGTGCTGCACCGAAACGCCCCGGCACTTCAGACGGAGGCACCAGAGAAATGGTCCCCCCAGGGACCATCATATCTGCCTGGCTGTTTCATATCATGTCACAGGTAGAAGCTCCAGGTCCCTTAGCATCCGTTGGCTTAATCGTGCCATGAACACAGGCATGTCCCTAAGGCTGCAGTTGAAAACTGCGCTGGGACAGCAACCACATCGCTGTTGTGGTTCTGACCCAGAGACAAGGCTGCTCCATGAAGGCGCAAGAGCTCCCTCACATCGGCCAAAAAATTAAGCAACAGGAACCAATGACAATAGTTTGACAAACCTTATTTTATTTTACTCCAGTTTTACGGCACTCTTTTTCTTTTGTATCATTTTCATGTAAAAAATAAAAACCACTTCACACCTTTACAACAGCGGAGCCTCAATTTTCTGGACTATAAGGGGGGGGTGCCCAGATGTGGCAAAAATCCAGTAAATTGAAAACCTAATGAAAGCACAGTATTTTTACTATGGTTCTGTATGGTACCGTGTACTAGAGTAACACCTTTATACCTTAATTCAATGTGTCTGTAAAATTGAGGGTGGACTATACTGCATGCATCATTTATTTCTGCAAGTTTATGACTTAGTCCGTAAAGAAAAGCAGTTTGCTTTTCATTTCATATTAACCTTGTCAGTTGTCCCAGTTTTCCTACAGGACTCACGGTGCCGCTGTTAACCAGCTGTGCTGAACCGAAGGGGCAGTTAACTTAGTCTACTGCCTGCAGTTAACCAAACTTGTTAAGCTAAGGCAGGTAGTTCATCAGCTTCACCAGGACACAAACAGCTCCTTGCTGGTCAGATTCACCGGATGAAAATACACCAAGGCGTCACCTGTCAGGAAAGTTCTGACAGTTTTCCATTTATCCTGCATTCCGTGTTGCTGCTCAGTGCTTCATCCATGTTGGCAAATTAAAGCGCCTTTAAGTAGAAAAACGTTTCAGTAGGCGGAGAAAATGAACGCAGGTGAACCATGTGCAAATGGAGGGTGCGACACAGTCCGGTGAAACACCACGCACTGCCGCGGCTCCATCCTCCGACCCCTCTGAGCTTTGGAAGAATTATGCTCACAATCACGAAATTAGTTATCCATGAGCAATCACGAAGGATGGGTTGCCCTACGACACGTATGGCTTGGGGTCCTGACCCGATTCCAACTCTGCCCCTTCCCTCACACTGCAGCCCTTTCCATCCCTTAACTTCCTGGCTGCACGACCCCTCCTCGAGGTGCCTCACTGTCTAATGCTCAGTTGACGTCAGCACCAATTAGCAGGTCCAGGACGGTCTGTCTTTAGTGTCTGGCCTGGATCCTCAGAGAGCCGCACGGCACGTTGAGCCCCACGAGGACTGGCCTCCCAGATAGCCTGGGTTTGGGGTTGGACAGCATGGGCTGAGAGACAGCAGAATGCTGCAGGACAGTAGCGCAAATGCACACACTAAGTTTACAGCTTTAGATGCGTTATCAGCACGTTTATAGCTGTCAGATGTGATGGCATCAGATTTCTCAGCATCCAATGTATCATCAAAGGGTTGGTCAGCTTTAGATGTATTTATATCAGTTGTGTCAGCATGTTTCCTGGAATCATGTGTGTTAACATCAGGGTAGTTACATTCGATATGCATTTGAACCGTTGCAAAAGTTTCTAGAAACGCTGTATTGGGACAGGTTGTTAGGAACGTCAGAGGTGGCGGTGCCCACATGCGTTATGGTTCCGCTGCAAACATTAGCATTGGCTTTGGAGGACAAAACAGAGAGCAGGCAGTGTAATGCTTGAGCCTTTTCTCACTTGTGACCAAAGATTTCAGGTCTAGTTAACTTCCTGACAATTAAATGTTCAGCTACATATATCGGTAATAAAATACACCTACATAGAACGCGACGTGATGCAATAAATAAAAAGTGCCAGTTATGACCATGGTCTGCTGATCCCTGCCACGTCCTGTCGAATTGCCGTGACCAGGCGCCATGGGGAAATCTCACTCTGAATGAACTTGTGAAGCTGTAATTTGACTCCCTGGCATGGGTGAAGTAGGTCTGGCAGCCATTTGCACGAGCGGCTAACGTTCTGACCTGTGTTTTAATGGGTAAATTGGCTTTCTGCACACAGGTTCAGCAGAGGTCATTCTTGCAGGCTTCTGCTGCTCATAAAAGCTTCACAATCATAAAATAGCTTGATGACACGGATCGCGTATGCGGACTCCCTCACTCGGCCACCCTCATGCCCCGACAGAGAAAGGGCTCGCGTAAAAGCTAGCGGACCATCCTGCTTCTGACTGGGTCCCACTGTAGACACAACAGCAAGCAGCTGTACTTACGATCCCAGCACCTCAATGAAGTCAAACACCTCCTGGATGTTGTCCGTTCTCTTCTTCCAGTCACAGGTATCCTCCTTGCGGCCCATGTTGCCTCAGGCCTCGGCAGAGATTTCTGTAGTTGGGTGTGAGATGGGAGGGAAGCAAGTTTGAGAAGGTGCTCTCCCGAAAAGGGTCTAACGTTCAGTGTGGCTCCTCCCCACATTGCCTACAAAGCCTCCACTCTTCAGATGGCAGAGGAAGGATGTCAGGGTCATCTTCATCCCCAAAATGGCCACTACTATCCTCAGACCGCATTCTTTACATAGGTAGCCTCAACTGTCAGAAACGTACCAGGTGTTTCTGCAAATCTCTGGTGGAAGGTGGTAGTGCAAAGGGGTGAAGCATTCTGGTTCCAGGAAATATTGCCAGGCGTGCACGAATCACACCCCTCCCAGTAACTCCTTAACCTCCAAACCAAAGGTGAAACCCTCACTGCCGTTACTGCCTATCGAAAACAGACTCGGACTCGAAAATAAGGTGCTGAAGGGCAGTTGTCAGACGCATCATTAAGAAGTGACCCAAAAAGGTTGGGGCAGCAAAGGCAAATGTTGCCAACCCTGAGTTTACATAACGCTTCCACGAAACCCCCAGTTAGTGACACCTACAAGGCGCTTTACTGCGTTTTTGCTGCAGGGTTTTAGCACGGTTACATCACTGTGGGCTGCTGCTCCGCGTACAGGAGCCTGGCCAGGGCACAGTATTAGCATTTCGGGGAAGGTGCCACTTACCCCACAAAGCCAGATTAGCAGCTGCACTAACTGTAAGGGTCACTAAAGGGTCCCTGAGCGAGAGTCGACCCCTCCATGTCCTGGCGCACCCAGCAAAGTCACAGTTTGTGCCCATTCGCAGGTGTTCTTTTGGATAAAAAAACTAACACACTAATAATGCACCAATAAACCTCTCCAATTTGTGCTCATATTAGGGTTTGCCAGACAGAGGCTGTAAAATTTTGCTGCGTCCTGACAGCTTCCCCTGCAAAAAATAGCTGTGACACCGCGTGATGTAATATTGGCAGAAGTCATTACACATTTATAGGCGTAAATCACTGTAAAATTTGTCATGAAGCAGCAGTGGACGAATAAAACAAACTTACAATAGAAAAAGACCTTTAAACATGCTGCTTTTATAATGAAAATAAAAAGTAACGGGAACCAGTGGAAAGAAAGAGCGCCAGTAACACTGCTACCTGTCTAATAATAATAATAATAATAATAATAATAACAATGAAAGAAGAAGCAGTACCCGTCCGTGCGTGTTGTCCTTCTCGCCTCTCCTCTATATTCTCACCCCGCTTTTCAAACCCGTTTCCCCACAGAGACCGCGCGGCTCACTTGAGGGTCAGGGAGCGCGCATCGGGGAAATCCCCGCTACCGGATGTCACCGAGAAACCGGCGGTCCCGACCGTCAGCTCGTCGGTCGCGCGTTGCGCGTCGCCGTAAAACCGCCGAGACGTGCGCGCGCCCGCGTCCCCGCAGGAGTCTCTTCATTCACAAATTTCCGCGAGGCTGCGGCGCCTTTACGGCAGCGGCGGCAACAGCACCCCTGCGCACGTTCCGTAAGAGGGTAAAACAGAGTAAAACAGAGTAATAGAGTGTAAAGGCCGAGCCGCCGACACCCAGCCTCCCTCTGCAGCCCCGCTACCCCTTCTCCAAAGAGAGCGAGAGCGGTACCTGGTGGTGGGAGCAGTGCAGCTCAGTGCGTCTGAGAACCGTCAGGACCTTCTTGTGAATGAATAAGGGGATGAGCGGATCACCGAGGAGGAACCTGTCCCTCCCTCCCTCCATCCCTCCCTCCATCTGCCACTCACCTGAAGAGTCACTCCTCTCCGACTCTCCTGCCAAAGGCTCGCAGGGCTCTGGGTGGATTACAGCGCGCAGGACAGCAGAAATAAACTGTGAAGCAGACACCCAAGGTCTTTGTGGAGGGAGGGAGAGAAGGTGGAGGCATATCATCTCATTTCATATCACAGTTTCTAAAAAATAGAGTAGAACCGAGGGTAAACTAAAGTGCATCAGATGAGAAGCTTTAGACACAGGATGATGAGAGCACAACTTGTGTGTCTGATACCACCATGTTGCTGGTTCACATCCCTCAAGCAGCTGCCTATAGAAGTGACATTTAAACAGCAAATAGATGGATAATCATAGCAGATGGTGTTGGACTCCTTTATGCAGCTGTCAGGAGATCAGGAGAGAAATGGCTCTTGGAAAGATTGGTTTAAGAGAAATTCAGCAATGCTGAGGGTCACAGGGAATTTGGACCCCACATCAGACCTGCGTAGGATGTCTGCAGGTCTATACAGCCCAGGTCCATGTTAGGACTTGATGCTGATGAGGTGGAGTGCATGAGAAAGTGGTCCAGCTGATAGATGGTTGCTGACATTTAGATAGATGACAGTTAGATCATATTTAATATCTTTTAGGTTTTGACCCCAGTTCCCAAAAGGAGCGGTCAACTACCAAATAATGTGCCAGATTACACTAGTCGTGTGTTCCATTTTTATCGGCCACATTTTCATCAATCTTGCAAAGAAGGACTTTTACAAAATGTTCTGAATGCTGAATCTTTATCTAATGGCAAGAAAAGGTAAATAGGATAAAGGCTAAAATGAACCATCATCTCAACACATATTTTCACACACATTTTTCAATGAAATAATTCATTCTGTAAGCACAAAGAAATATGATTGTGTTTAGCACTGATGCCTCTCAGGCCAGGGGATGCAGGACCCCCCTGTGTTTGTGTTGACCTCCAGCTGTGGGCCCCATGGTCCAGCATTGAGCTGTTCATTCAGCTTGGAAGCTGTGTGTGTGAGTGCCTCTGATACTGAGCTATCCTTCTGCTTTCAAAGTCTTTGTCTGTGGTCCAATTTTTCCAGAAAAATATGCATTTCTGGGGATTTCATCACCTTTGCCTGTTGTTTATTAAGTTATCACATGTAATAATCTGAAACCCAAGTTGTAATAAAAGATACAACCATAAAGGAGGGGGTCTGGTTCTCCTCAATGAGGGAGGGGGGATGCGGCACTGATTTTCTGCAGTGGAATACACACAGCATCAGCAGAGAGGGTCACACGTGCAGGATAAGACAGGTGTGTGAGGACACTTACGTGAGGTGTGTGTTACGAGTATGTTGAGCTCCTCCTGGATGCTTTTATCCATTCAAAGGGTTAGGAGTTACATAAAGGTTTTATCCTGGACACAGAGGGGGATCCGGGCATGTCCCTCGAGCGCCATCCTGCTACAGAAGCGCAGTCTGACTTTCACAGCTTCGCAACACCAGGACAAGACTGAAAATAATGACTGCAACAATGAATAAAAATCCAGAACTGTGGACCTGCTGGGGTTTTAAATGTAAGGACCTTCAGGGGCTGGGGGTGTACGGCTTTCGATGAGCTGAGCTGCTGCCCCATCCTATCATACTTTGTACAAACATTATGAACTCTTTCTGTTCTGTCATCAATAGAGACAAACATTTAGAGAAATTTACAACAGGCTGACATCACTGGGGCACAACAACTCTCACTTACAAAAGTGAAAGCAATGCAGGACGATGAAGATGTTTTAGTACGGTCCCTCCCATGTTGTGAGGGTGCAGGGTTGTGAACCCCCAGCAGTGCGTGGACCACGGTGCCCCTTGGTGGCGCCAGTCAGGCTCATCGCTGGGCCTTAAAGCCCCTGTATCCTAGGCTGAGCGGCTTATTGCCAGAGCTTTACACAAAGAGGAGCATCAGCTGCCTCCCTGTTCTAATAGGATTGGCTGTTTATCTCCAGTGCATCCAGGCTCTCAGCCCTGTTACTTAACCTGCATCCATCGCCTTGACGCTGCACTGTGACCACAAAGTAGCTCATTTTCACTGCCGCACACCCTGTAATAACCCGACTGGCTAAAAACATCCATAAGTGAACCATGAGGAGGTCCTGCACTCAACTGACTTCGCTAGGATCTGAACAGTTGGTTCAGATGCAGAGGTTTATTGCCAAAGGAAGCTGCTGCTTCAACCCTTGGACCTCCAGAGCTACACTATCCCCTCCTGGATAAGACACCCTGCATTAGATAAACATGGCATTTTTATACTCTGTAGTCACTCCGAATATGACCATATTAATACTCTGTAAATACTATGATATATGGCAGTTTTTAAATGATCTTTAATAACATTTGGTATCATTTATTAGTCATCTACCCCTTGGATTTGTCATGCCAACAGCAAGTGACACCAGGAAACTATGTGGCATTGTTGTAGTTAATGCTGCTGCCTTGCAGTCACTGTGCCTGGGTTCAAATATCATCACTTACTGATGCCCCTTTGAGCAATTTTTTAACACCAAATTCCTCCAGTAAAACTTACCCAGATGATTATTGGAAAAGTATGAAATAAACTTGTAATTCCTTCAAAAAGGGAAATTTAATTAGTCAATTGCTGGTCTGTGGTGACTATTTCAGCGGGAGGACCAACAGCACAGCCTTCTTTGTCCTTGTCAGGACATTCAAGAGGCAATGAAGACAAAGTTGATCCTCATCTGCTTTGCCTTCATTCAGCAGAGAGCTGTTTTTTTTCAGACTAATTTGAAATCTTCACATCACAGGAGCTTTGTTCTCATTTCAGCTGGAGCCCTTGGTCAGAGCCATGTAAAGTGTGCAGTGATTTACCATGATTTACACTCCCATCATCGCCATGAGTACATGCAGATTAATGATGTCATCCAGGCCACACTGTTCCTCTATATTAAACAATACAACGTTAAATACAGTAATTGTCCAATAATGAGGAAACCGCTGCACCTGAGGAAACTGGTTTAGACCCAAAATCATGAAGCCTCCAGGAAAATTTCTATCAGCAGCAGTGTGACCTGGGGCTGTAAAAATTATTATTACTGTCACCATTATGATTAGCTCTGATTTTCAAAAATGTATAAATGTATTCCTGCATTTATAATCAGTATCAGTTCAACAGGAAGTTTAAGAATAGCATAGCAGTTTCCATTAAATTTGTAGGATGGATGTCTGATGCACCAAAAGCTGATCAGTACAGTTTACTGAGAGCATGAGCCATTGACATTAACCCCTGATATCCAGTTTATAGGTATGGTTTGATAAAAGATGTGTCTTTAGTTAATCTCTTGTTTGCTTTATTTTCACATCTCGGTTTGGGGGCAGCCAGTGACACTCAGACTCCCACCGGTTTATTTTACTCCCCTTCTGTCTGGTTGGGAGTTTTTTTATTTATTCTCCCCACAACTCATCTCAGTCATTTGAAGGGGGGTCCAAATACCTTTGGCCATATAGTGTATCTATCTTGTGGGATTTCTTCTTCAATAACAGACCATTTGCATTAAGTCCCACCACAGCTAGTTACTGACTTCCACTCTGGTTTTCAACAGTGCCTTCCAGTGGTAAGAAGTAAAAAAATTCTAAATGCTATTTTAAGAGGTTCCTTATTGCAATTCTGTTAAAACCCAGTATAGAGCTTTTCATTGGTGAGATTAATCTGTCTGAGGGACTCACTGCTGGGTATAAATAAGACCACAGGGTAGTGCTATCACCAGCACAGGTGAATTGGTGTCAGGTGAGCTAGAGGAGACGGAGGAAAAGACACCCCTACGAGAGGGTACTGGCAACCTGCACTGCAGCACAAACCCACAGCTCCCAGTCAGACAGGAAGGCTGCCTTTAATTATTTATTCATTATATTTCATTATCATTGTGCTCCCAACTGACAGTTTTACCCATTTTTACAGGTGCATATTTGTACTGGAGTGAGATTAGAAGCATAGCAGGACTTGAAACAGTGGTTTACAGGTTAACATGCATTTACATTTATTAAATTTTATGATTTTTTGATAGTGACTTACAGCTATTAACCAGCCAATATGAGTTCAGCTTCAATATCAAAGCTACAACAGCAGGAGCAAGCATCAGAACCCATGTTCTTCAAACTCAACACAACTCTGATTACTATGCCACCTGCTGGCACTTACCCCATTTTACACCACCTGCATCCTACCATATTCCTGAGCTGCACTATAAACCACTAAACTTTTAACACTCGTTCAGAGTGCAGCCTACACCATCCGCACTTTCTCAGACTGGTTGCCATGACAACACAGACTCCAGTCTTCAGCAATGCGGTGTCAAAGGACCAAGACAATCAGACATCTTTTGTGGCGTTTTGTTTGGCGTGAAGGTTATCGTCAGCATCATCCTTGGGGGTGTGTAGTATAACAAATACGCAAAATAAGACAAAACAGCAGTGAGTCATCCCCTGCTGCAGCTCACCAAGCTACAAACACATGCACAGCACACTTTTAAGTATTTGTGTTTCAGTATTTTACAAAACACTCTATCCATCTGTGTAGGAATAGTCACTGAAGCAGTTTAAGGTACGAAGGTCCTTATGAAGCTGCTACTGCAAAATCCTGTAATAAAGTTCTCACCACAAATTCTGCAATTATCCACTTTAGCTGTTTTACATGGTCTTCCAGGCCTTTTGGTGTTGCGGAGTTCATCAGGGCATTCCTTCATGTTAAGAATGTACCAAATTGTTGATTTGGCCACTCATAAAATTTTTGGTATGTCTATGATGGGTTTTTTTTTAAAGCCTTATGACAGCCTCCTTCATTTGCATCAATACTTTTTTTTTTTTTTGGGGGGGGGGGGGGGGGGCTGCATATTCCCAAGGACAACTATCAAATTCAACAGCTGGAATCAACTCCAGACTTTTTATCCATTTAATTTCTCATGAAATAATGAGGTAACAGGCCACACCTGGCCAAGAAACTGCTCGTAAATCATTTTTTCAATTACTACTTTTGAGCCTCTGAAAATGGGGGGGAGGGCAATTTATATGAATGGCTGTAATTCCTAAATGGTTAATGTGCTGTTTTTGTTAAACCTCATGAAATAAAGCTGAAAGTCTGTACTTCAATCACATCTTCATTGCTTTGTTTCAAATCCACTGTGGTGGTGTACAGAGGCAAAATACTGAAAATTGTGCCATTGTCCAAACTATTATGGACCTGACGGGTATTTGGTTCAAGCTGCCACCATTAAACAGTTCCAAAGGCTTGTATTAATGATTGAATTATTTCTCAACAGTAATATGAGTAACTTTAACATCTTTTAGCCATTATTTATTAATACAAGCCAATTGATGACAGTTCATGTAGTTTTGTTCTGCACTGTTTATTATGGTCCTGAACTGAATTGTCATTATTTATACCTAATGCACTGTAAGTTAAAATGGGGGGTGCACTCAGGTTTTAATATTCTGTGCATTTTCATGCCAGTAGTTAATGACCCAGATATGAATCATTACAGGTGCAACACAAACACAGGCTTCACTGTGGTGACGCTGTCCAGCTGATGTCCTGAACACAGTTGTAGCCCTGGGTGTGAACATCAGTGGATAGGCTGCTCGGTTCCTCAAGTCAAACCCTGGGCCAGGCACATTGTGGACTGCATCCCCCCATCATGTAACAGTTCCTGGGAAAGAGGTGGGAGATGGGGTTGCTGCTGGCCAGCTGGACCCCGTTCAATCTTGTTAAAGGGATGGCCAGGTCGACCCACATGAAGCACAAGCCCAGGGTCGAAAGGGGGTAGATCACACCCAAAACCTGGGGTATGAATCAAGATGACGTCAAGACCCCCCCCCCCCCCCCCCGGAGCCATTTATTCTGATGGATAACTTCACAGCCACTGCATGTATTGACATACTCTGTATTGTTAGGTTGCTAAGTAACTTCATCCTTTCACAGAGCTGGACAGATGCTTTTTGGTCACAGAGACAGCAATGGAGTCTATGACTAGGATTCAAACCAACTGCTGTCACACATCCACGAGACGTGTACAAAAAGCAACAACGGGGTTAGTTAATGCTGTCCAGGTGGAACCAGACACTTCAGAAGATTCCATCACCTGGAACTTTCTTTCAAACTTCAGCATGGCAGCTGTGCCCCCGTTGTAGAAAGGAGGAGTAACGTCATCTTACAGCCACCTTTAATACTGTGTGGAGTCAAATCTGGAAACTTAGCTTAAAAACAAGGCACTGAAAAATAAAACATCACACAGAGCAGCACCCAGATCCCCCAGAACTAGAAAGATACTTTTAAAAATAATCATTTTTATTGGCCTATTTTAATGTACTGTCCCAGCAGCACAGAAACTATAATAAACAAAATGACAAAAACCTCCGGAACACTGCAACAAATCTTTCACACAAATCATTTATAACTTAACTTATTCACCTTATTACTGATATTGCAAAATCTGAATATACTGTAAATGTAAAGTTTAGCTAGCTGTATACTGGTTATAAAGACCCCAAAACTGCAGCATTAATACTTTGCTATTATGGGTTAAGAAACAGCAGCATAACTGCTGCACTTGCCTAATATTCTAGCTCTGCATTTTAACAAAAAACAAAAAAAAAAACAAAAAAAAAGGAATTATTACAGCTTTTTCTCAGTCAGTGGAAGATGGTGTTTTCAGGTCTTCCACCCATGAGAAATACATCCAGTTATAAATGGGCTTATTATTAATATAAGCACATTTCTGAAGAAGTTCAACAAGGCAAAGCAAAGCACAAAGAGCATCAGCTGGCCATTACACATCTGACGAACCAAACAGAAAATGTGCGAACTGGTAATGACTACAGCAATAATAATAATAATAATAATAAAGGTAGCAAAAGTCCCTTTTAAAACAATAATAACAATAAAGTCAATAATAATAGTCCCAGATTGAAGTGTGCCTATTGGGTGAAGAGGAGGCAGGCCACCCTTCCGAGTGAGCGTGTGCTCATGGTCCAAGAGTATCTATTACACGCCAAAGACCCAAGACAGAAGGAGAGTGGTCGTGGGGTCATGGGGTCGCAGGGTCGTCATCCAGTGGTCTGCTGAAGCAGGCTTGCAGGATGGGTGAGGAACACTGTGGGGTCTTATCCTCCTCTGTCCCACCCTGCCTGCCTAACAGAGGTGTGTGTGGCAGTTGATACCCTGTGTGACCAACGGAGGCCTAATTGACACTTGACCCTGAGAGTGTGTGTGCGTGTGTGAGAAAGAGAGAGAGATTAATTGTCATATTTTAGAGCTCACCTGAGAGACCATGGGATGATGTCAACATTTGTCTCTGTGCATGAGATGTGCGAGGTGTGTGTGGGTGTGAGAGAGAGAGAGAGAGAGAGAGAGAGAGACATGTGCAGTCAACTCAGGCCCAGTGCACCTGCCCCCCCCCAGAACAAGACCTCTTGGGATCCATGATGGACACGCCCTGCAGCTGCTCGTTGATCTCCTTCAGCCGCCGTTCTTCCAGGAAAGCCACTAGAGAGTTCCTCATGTCCACCACATCCAGCATCTCCTGCAGCACCCGATCCTCCTCCTGACGCTGCTGCGGCGTCTTCTCAGAATCTGTGCACACACATGTATGTTAGTTCAGTGCATACAGACTAAGCAGGAGGTTGACACTCTCCTGGTATCACAACCCTACCATCCATCTCTACATAGCGCCGAAGCTCCGCCTCCAGCATACTTTGTTTGTCCTCTAGCTCCAGCTGGCGAGACCTAAATGTGTCAGGTAGGAAAACAGAGGAAGGTCAGCACTTTCACAATACAGTCAATGCCAGTTAGGGCTGCAAGACCTCAAGTCGCATTCATCACCCTTACTTCAACTTTAAAAAAAAAAAAAAAAAAAAAACATTTTTATGACTTTACAAAGACCAAATTAGGATTTCAAGCCCCCTGAAAGCTGGGTGGCATAAGACCAGAGCCACCTTTACAGTTATAATTTGGCTTGAGCTAACTTCTCAGCCTCCTGTCATTTCTCATTTGCTGGTTTCACTTGTTATATTCGCAGTAATTCTGGCATCTTAGGTAAAGTGTTGAAAAGGACATAAAAAAGACAATGACATAGAACGTATTTAAAATTGGAGGCTATTATACGTATCAATGAGAGTCAGTGTAACTATCATCATGTGTATGTTTTGTTTGTGCTTGTTAAGTTTATAGTAGAAAAAAGCTAAAGTAGAGCAGGTACAGACATTACACACATTTATTATAGGGTATAAATGAAGGGAAATGTTCTGTTGACCTTGTTATGGTAACTAATGTTAACTACTCAGGTATTGGTATACATTTTAATGGGATTTGGTGATATTTTCCTATAAACAGATGTCAGTTTTGGAAATACTGAACATTCAGTTATGAGAATTCGTCTTAAGAAGCATTCCTTTGGAACACTGTACCTTTGTAAGGGGGTGGTCTGTACACATGTAGACCAAAAATGCACACACCTACATTCAGAGAACAGTTTAATCCAAAACCTCTTACTCAGACACTACTTGTTGACCCCAACTGTTCAACAACACTGGCATTATGGGATTTACTGACAACTGGATTTTTGCAGCCTTGCAGGGGAATACTCACGCCACCATGAGATCAGACTCCTCGGAAACCAGCTCGTTCTTCTTGTGTACCAGCTGGATCCACTGGTTGATCAGCTCTGAGGAGCCATCAGACCCTAGGGTAGAGGACCAAATCAAAATTCCAGTGGTGAACAGTTTGAAAGGGAGAGAAAATCTGATAAAACAGGTTCTAGCATTTTGGCTCCTTCTGCCAGGCCAAACAGCTTGCAGAAAGTTGCACAGAAATGTTTAATTGTACAGGTCTAACCACAACTACAAAAATATTGACACCTCATTTTTCAAAAAGTTGTGTCAGAAAAGTTCAAAGACACATTTATTCTTTACATTTTATTTTGCATTTTCATCTCTATTTTAAATAATTTATTTAGTGGAGAGAAATGTACTGATTTTCCAGCTGACAGAAGGTACACACAACAGAAGAGATGTGTGAGACCACCTTAATTTAATTTACTTCCCCTGTGTTCACAGCTCATGTCTACTGCTGGTGATCAATAGTGAGAGTTAATGACCAAAAGCAGGATCCAGAAGGCATGTTGTCCATGTTTAACAGTCAACAGTTCATATTAAATTGGATCTCCCAAATTGTGCATATTGTCTGCTTTAAAGTAACTAAGTTATTTTAAAAAATACAAGTCTTAAAATATTTTTTTTTAATTTACTACAGTTGGGCCAGTTTTTTTTTTTTTTTTTTAAACAGAACCTAATCATGAAATAAATTTACCAAAGTCTGTATGATCAAGTTCTAATAGCATCTGACAGGGTGGTTGAAATGACTCTGAAACAAAACTAGAGACGGGTTTGCGGTTCTGATTATGTTTTCAAGCTGAGCAGCTAATTTACACACAAATGCTCATAAATTCCTGCCATTTGAAACATCAATAGTAGAGTTGTTACTCTCCTTGAGCATGATGAAGGTGGCACTGGTCTGCCTGGAGGGCCTTACCTGCTTCTCCTCTGAGTGCCCGCTCCAAAATCACACCCTTCTCCTCCAGCTCTTTGAAAGTGACCTCTATTTCCTCCAGGCGTCTCTGGATGGACTGTGGGGAAGCAAAGACACTGGGCAATTGGTAAGATAAATTGAAAGATCTACAGGTATCTAGGTAACTACTGGTGTATCCAAGTACAAAAGATAGAGTTGGCTAGGCAGAAAGGGGGCAGCACTGAGAAGAACGCTGGCCAACCTGAGCTTTGTGGAATCGCTGCATCTCACATAGCTTGGCCCGACGTTCTAGCGTCCTCATTTTGAGTAGTTCCAGCTTCTGGGCTTCCTCTGGGTCGGAAGGGACCATCTGAAAATCATAACCATAATGAACACTAACTCTACCTTCACCTCAGCTTCCAGTAACCAGCACTTCCTCATCCTCACCTTCTCATCAAATAGGTCCAAACCATCATCCACACAGAGCAGGTTGTCCAGTTCCTCATCATCGTTGTCATCCTCTTCATTGTCTGCTTCTGAGGAAGTGACGTTGGGCTGAGATGCTGCACCTGGACAATCATATGAAAAGAAACCAATTGTTGTTTGTATATCTGTACTCAAATGTGAAGTTTATATATGAAGTCAAGCAATTTCTTGTCTTGAGACACTGAGCTCCTCCCTTCTCCTCAGTTCAGCTGGAAACTGCAGTCTGTTCACAGTCTGTTGCTTTCTTTGTAACTCCAGTGTCCCTTTTCCACTGCAACCAGTAAAAGTCTAATTTTACAGATGCCTGTCAATTTATTTGTAGATTAGACTGTAGTTGAAAACAGATGAAATTACAACTAAACTGAAAACCAAAGAAAATAAATTTCTCCACAAATTTTCCTGTTCACTGCCAGTTGTTGACCAGTTCATGCAGCGCTCATCCTCTTGTTATTGCCCCCTGACCCTCAGGAACACCAAACACGAGCTGTAAACACCATGAAAGTAAGCTAAAATACAGTGACCACAAACTCTTGGTTTGGTTGGGTGCTCTTTACTGTTACCTATATCTTCGTGTGATGGGTAAACAGCTTATGTTTGCATTCCTGCTGATATTTTAGAATAAAATAAGTAATAAACACAGTAGAAGTGTCAGTAACTTAGAAAATTTGTAACTGGACCATTCGTAAATCTCCACTGCCCTTCAATCCAGTGAATTTAAATAGTACCTTATATAGGTGTATGTGCAGTTTCAGATTGGTGTGTTTATACTGTTGTGTTTTTTTCCATCTCTAACCTGATTTTTCCACGATGCCTACAGCAACACACAACCTGTGGTCCCTGGCAAGTCGAGGTGAGGACAGGTTCCAGGGAGAGAACTTGGAGCGTGTCTTGGTGTTGTGCGGTGCTTGAGCCTGGGCCTTGGCTGCCAGCTCCTCCTTCCGTCTGAATGACCTGCGGTTCTTCTGCTCCCGGATGCTGCCTGTCAAGCTGCTCCCCCATGCACCCTTTTCTGCAGATTCACCTGGCTCCAAGAGGCTCCGCAAGGGTTTAGGAGGCCCAGATGCAGCACTTGTGGCTTCAGAATCCGAGTCATGACTGAAGCTCAGGCTCCCCAGCTGGCTGCGTTCTTCCTCTGAGAGCTGTAGTTTGCGCAGCGGCTGCTTGGGCCTGGGGTCTAAGGCTGCTGCGTGGCAGAACTCCTCCTCAGTTGAGAAGTGCTCCTCTTCCTCCTTCTCCCTGACATGGTCCAGAGGCTCCAGGCTCTCAGGGGGGACCTGGATGGAGACAGCAGGCATCTTTGGGAGGATGGTGCGGGGCCTGGGCACCGGTGGAACCGTTACTGCAGCACCACTTTCTTCACCACCCTGATTCATTTCCACATTAATAGGCAGGTACATGGTGCGAGGGGCTACAACTGGGGGTGAGACACGAGGAGTGTCTGCACTCAGTTCCACTGATGAAGTGATTGAGGCATCCGTCTCACCAGTGCCTTCCTCTAGGGTGTTTACCACAGAGTTGGATTTGACTTCAGTGTCCGGGTTGGAACATGTGGAGATTGAACTCTGAGCTGGTGGTGAATTTGGTGGCAGAAGGTTCTCCTGGTCCGGGAGTGTCTCCAGTTCTGTGTGCTCTCGAGATCCTGAGGTCTGATCCTCAACTATGAGATCTGAAGAGGACCCATCTGGGCTGCGCTTCCCATTCCTTTCAGTGAGAGAGACGGCCAAGTCTTTGTCGACGTCCTGAACACATAAGATTAAAAGAAAGTGTGAAATTCAGTCCTGTTGCAGTTTGAGGCATTTTATAAAATTACTATGAATTCAGAGTCCAGTTGTGTGACAGACCTGCATATGCCCCTCCTCCTTCTGGAGTGATGGCTCCTCAGCATGCTGGACACAGAAGAACTTCCCTGGTGGGGAGAGTCACAGTCTGACTCAGGTGTTACTCAGAACTGATATTTTCCTACAGACATCGCAACCTCAAAGCCTTAACTCACAGGTGACAGGGTATGCAAAGTTTATATATTAAATTATGAAAAATATAAGAAATTAGACTCCGACCCTGCCCGGCTAGCTCAGTCGGTAGCACACGAGACTCTTAATCTCAGGGTCGTAGGTTCGAGCCCCATGTTGGGCATCGATGCAAATCCAGCCACTAGGGGGCGAACAAACTAGTGCATTTCTCTGTGCCGGTCCCAAGCCAGGACAAATGGTGAGGGTTGTATCAGGAAGGGCAACCGGCATAAAAATCTGCCAAACCAAATATGCGGACGATCCGCTGTGGCAACCCCTAAAGGGAGCAGCCAAAAGTCGGTATAAGAAATTGGACTCCGTGTTTACTGGAAAATGAGGTAGAAAAAGAGGTACAAAAAAGTATAAAATGCTTTGTAAAAGCTGTTATTTAAAACTGAGACACCTATAAGGACTGAACAAACATAGTATTTAAAGCAGCAATACTGAAGGCACATGACCTTTAAACCTTTATCAACACTGTTTATTTGCAGAAGAGTGACATGACACATTTCTGTTTGCACAAGGCTCTCCTCTCAGCCCTATCATAAAGTCCCTCTTGTTGGACTTTACTTATATCCCAAATTCCCTGCTTGGACAGCTCTGTTATCCCTGTACAGTTATGGCTATATTCAGGCATACATTGCTATTTTAGCAGAAATTTAATTGAATAATGTATTAGAAATGTAAAAAAACAAGTTGCCAAATGAATAAAAAAAAAAAGCTAAAATATTTTAAATTGTATAACCATCTCTTATCCTTGTCCACAATGTCATATGATGCAAAATATAGAGCAAAGAACACCACAGTGTATGTTTCGGGTTCTCACTCCCAATTAATAACAATAATTGAATTCATGTCGATATTTATTCACTGTGCTTGTGTAAATAATCCACACATTCAATTCGCTCCGCTAGTGCAGAGGTCAGTGGAGCTGGTAAGTAGTGCAGGTTTAGTCCTACAGGTGCACGTTAATTAAAAAGAGAGCTTACTAGTGCAGTTGCAAAAGTGAGAATTAAGGAACATGGTCCAAATATGGCTGTTATATAGTGTCATTGTTAACTGCTTATGACAATAACCATGCAATGACTTTATTTACAAATCTCTGGTTGGTTGGATAACTTCTGTTTTACCTTATATTACCATGTGCCTCATAAGAACTACTGGCGGACTCTGTACTGTTAATTCACAGCACATTCCCTGCCTGCACCAAATGAGAATGTGGGCAGATGGGCTTACCATTCGTGTGGTTGAAGGCATAGCTGCCCAGCCTCAGGGTAGCACCACACTGGTGGCAAGTGAAACAGCTGCGGTGAAAGAACTTGCCCTCAGCGCTGATCCGCTCCAAGATGTAGACCCGCTGGGCGCAGAAGTAACACAGCTCACTGCTGCCCTGAAGTGAGGTGGGGGAGAGCTGTGGGGGAGCTGGCTACAGAGGGGGCAGGCAAGGGCCAGACATTGTCAGTGTGTGTGTTTGAGTAGCAGACCATCAGAAACAAATTGTACAGAGCTGAGTACAACATTCAAAATGAACACTTGTGTAAAACTCCTGTTTCTTCACAAAGCATCTGGTCAGAAGTGAAAGTCCAAACCCAAAAAAATACAAGGTCAAAAAAATGACTCAAGCTTCAGTTTCTTTGATTCAAACTATGCTTTCTTATATTCTGAACCACTGGTAATATCGGTAGTTTTAATAAATCTTTTAAATAAAGGATAACAGATAACTCTGCTGTTCCATTATATTTAGATATGATCATTAAGACTGACCAAATGATCAAATACATATAAAAGAAATAGATGATTGGCTAAGTTAAACATCCTATGAGCTTGCTTTGCTCCGTTACTCTTGTTGATAGTTATTTAGCTAGACAACAGTTCATGTAAAATGTCAGAATTAGAAAATTTATTAAGCACTGGCTTGAATACCAGGTACACAGTGCACTTATTATTTGGCTAACTGTTGTCTAATTTACCTCTTTAAGTCAACTCATTTTAAACTTACTAAGCATATTTAAACTGATCTTTTTTCTCGTCAGATGGGGAGGTGGGACTAAATTAAACTGACTGATCAACTTTAATTTCCCTGACATCATTGTCATTGTACACAGAAATGTTACCCATTGACAGTATTCATAGTACTACTCATAACACCTGATAGGTACAGATATCATCTCTAAAACAATATGACACTGGAACAGTTGGTAAGGATAGCACTTTGCTATGATGGCTTATAACTGCATGGTTGTGTGTCTGAATCCTGGCTGCTGCCACTGCACTTACCCTGTACTGCTGCAGTATAAATACCCTTTTGTACAAAAGAGTAAACCACTGCAAGCTGCTTTGGATTTGCTTTGTCTCAAAACACATCTTTTGCTTATTTCCTGATCTCCTGCCTGCTTCACACACCTTCTCTACATTACCTTATTTTTTTAAATATCTTTATCAGTTCTACAGGCAGATACTTGTGGTTGTACTTTACAAATCATGTGTTTCCGTATCCATCCATCTGTTCTTGAAATGCACTTTGGTTTGCTTTGGAAAAAAGCATCTAAGGTGTCAACTACATGGCAAACAAAGGATATAACTTTGCTTTCGCTGTAGACATAGGTTGAATGTAAGGCTATGGACTGAAAGGGTAAACAGCTGCTTGGCAACTCCTCCATAGCATCAATCTAGTGGTAAATTGACTGACAGCTAACAAAGGCCAATAAAATTAACTGAAGAAGTCAACTGACAGTGAGTAGCTGTTGCTATTGGTTCAGATTATAAGCAACTTGATTGGGTTGGGGGGGTTTGACTGACACCAGAAAATAACCAATAAAATTCACAGAAAATATCAACTGACAGTGAGGACTGGTTGCTAATGGTTCCCAGTGAAAGTTACTAAAAGTTATTGGTTTTAAAGTGA
The DNA here is from genome assembly GCA_018136845.1 of Heterotis niloticus. NCBI lineage: Eukaryota > Metazoa > Chordata > Actinopteri > Osteoglossiformes > Osteoglossidae > Heterotis > Heterotis niloticus. Next base: position 10,090,772 of record CM030892.1, on the reverse strand, counting down.
GAAAATTAAAATAAGTGGGGAAAAACTCACAAGTAAAAAGCAAAATGTACTGTTACCAATAACCACTCTGAAACCTCTGTGTGTTTGAGTAGAAAAACATGCTGTCCATGTGTTCAAGTAGAGAAACACACCATCTGTATGTATGTTCAGGTACAGAAACCTGTTGTTTGCGTGCGTGATGTGTGTGTTTGCTGTATCCTCCATGCAATGAATGGGACCACAAACAAGCACTCATGAATGAATCACATGTGAAAAACATTGTTAGAAATAGCTGCTGCTCCTCAGTGACTGAATCAACACTGACAAGTTCCCAGAATCCCCACGTAACCAGCTAGCATCCAAGGCCAAGTGAGGCTAGTTTTGACAATGATTGAGAGGCAGTAAAAACAGGCATTTATCCACTATATTGGTTTCAAACTGAATTCCAACAGACATGCCTGTAACCTTCCAGCTATCAGACTCCATAAGCAAACATGCAAAGCTGAGGTCTGCCTCCTTCAGCGGTGTCACACCAGCTTCCTTTCAAATACACTCTGGAAGAGAAGAGTTCAGTAGAGAGAGGTTTTCCCTAGATCATCACCAACACCCTGGTGGTAGGTCTGCTCTCCTACTGTGTAAATCTGCACCTCCTTCAGCCCCCCAACCTTCACAACCTCCGTGACCCATCAAACCTGACCACTGTTTTACTACACTGAGGTCCTTCACTGCAATACAGCTCTACTCTACTCATCTCTCACTATATTATCTGTAACCCTGCTCTGCAGCTTCCCAGTTACATGAAAATGTTTTCCTGTAATCTAAAGTGCTGGAGAAGCAAGTGTCTGTTAGAGGGACAATGACATCTAAAGTGTAGATAACAAAAACGCCAGCGTTGTTTTAGCATCTGTGTGCCCATGTACGGGGTGTTAAGTTAAAGCTGTGTTTTTTATATCATCACACATTTATTTATCTGTCACTAAGTCAACTTCTAATGCCATGTTTGCAGGCAGCGGTACCAACACCAGCCTTTTATGCAGCAGGGAATTTTTACTACACCAGGGTAAGTACCTTTATCAAGCGGACTACAACAGAAGGTTTTCGAACCTGGCACCTGGACTGTAAACCGGCAGCTGTAACCACCACACCACCTGTCCACAGAAGTGGTTTTTGCGTCTGGCTTTAAGGACAGAGACGTTCTAAAATGCAGGCTACCATTCGCTGCATCCCCATTGCCTTTAACACCCTCCCACCCATGAAGAAAGCCCCAGAACACAGATGAAAGAATTAAAACACAAAAGACTCACACTCTCCTCCTTCTCCTCTCCCATCTCTTGCTCTTCTGACTCCCTTCTTCCTCTTTGAGCTGACAGTTTGTCCTGTGTAAGGAGCAGGAACAACTGTCATGTGATCATTTTAACAACTGGGGGCACAATGCACTATCACCAGGGTCAATCAACTTCATCACCGTAATCTCACATCCTTATTAATTTTTTTGTTTTTATTCCTTAAGAAAAATAATTATATTAAATTATTATATTCTGAGGTGTGGAACACAGGACCAGATATTAATAAACAAGGAACTGGATTCCAGTTATAAACAATGGAGGGAGGAAAAGGCCAGTGACAGATGTGAGAGTTCAGATGTGGAAAAGTGCAGAGAGGCACAAAAAATCTCCCTCAGGTGTGAATGGGTTCAAACTTGAAGATCAGTACTGACCTGTTTGCTTTTGGACCATCCACTATGCTGTTCTTGAACCTCGACCCCTGGTGTTTTTGTTACCCGGAATTATCTGTTGTTTCCACAACATCTCCCTCTGCCGGCTTTGTTTTGCCCCTGTACCAGTGATCCAGGGATAGACACAAGGAGGAGGGCCTTACCTTGCGCCGCTGCAGTGAGTTGTGTTTCAGTTTGCTCAGGAAGAGTGCCACCGACTGGCTCCCGGAGAGGGACAGGGTCTTCTTGGCAGCCGGTGCCTCCTCTGGATCTGAGTGGGAGTTGGACAGTCACCAGGTAGCAGTCAACGCATTCAAACAAGAACCCCTTGGAGGGAGGATGATGCATTTCATATCCAGTACCTCCACAAATGTCCCACATCCATATACCTGCCCACACGCGCAAGACTACGTACACAGCTTATCTTAGCCTCTCTGTTCACGTGAAGCATCACCATGGGCTCACAACAGTGCGCTGCACAGGCAGACACACCCACTCAGGCAAATGGGCAATTCCAGCACATCAGAAACACCCCCTTTTTACCATATTTATTCATCTTCTGTGTTGCTTCAAGACCAAAAGCAACTGCAACAACAATACAGTAAGACATGTTCAACTGCAGGACACTCCCGGTCATCTAAGAAATGCACCCTGTGGACCAACCGCCCTACTGTTCCAATCACATTGCTCATTCCCTTACTAATACCTTAACTGTGCGCAGCTCTCAGATGGTGGCAACCCCCCCCCCCTCAGAGCAACAGCAACAGCCGCCCCCTGAGGCACCAGCAGGACTGAGTGCCAGCCCCAGCCCTAGCATTAAAGAGCCATTTCCTCCGGAGCCCGGCACTCTGGGCAGCTGCTGCTGTGGCTGTAAACAGCAGAAACTGTCAGCCCTTGGCCCACAGGCATTCTGGGTAGTGGTCTTAAAGTGACAGTGACACAGCCAATTCTTTATGGAAACAGGTCCACCAGCCTACGAGTTACCACATACACCTGGGATGCAGTGAGACATTTTTTTAAATATTTTACTGCCTGAAAAAAATCAAGGTCTTATAAATAAAAAATAATAATGAAAAAAAAACCTTTATTACGCCATCAGAAAATTCATATGCAAGTGCACATTGCCCATCCATTGCTGCTGTGCTAATGCTAAGGTACTAATAAAAAAATAAATCAGAACTTGATATGTTCTTTAATGATACTGAGACACAGGCAGCAGAGGACACCGTGACCAATATGCAGCTGAGCCTCCTGAGTCTCTATAGTACAAATCTCTAGAAACACCCAAAAACAGCTCAGCACAACAGGAAGATATTGGGGGAAAAAAAGTCATTAATCATTTAGGCTTAGTTCACACTGTCAGTTCCATGTGCCCCAGTTCCCAGTTTGGCATATTACATTTTTTTTCACCTAAATAACAAAACATAAAAAATCCAGAGACAATGAAAGTGTAACTCTACATGTTACTGAACCTACAAAAGATGTCCTGTTTCATGCTTCTTTTTGTGAGAAACACAAACTAGATGCTGCTGAATAAAATTCAACTGACAGGATCAGCTGATTTAGTGCTAAAGCAAAAATAGCCTGAAGTTTAAATTTTAAAAGAAACAATATAACACAATGATGACCGCAGTAGAAACAGACCAGCTGTAAGACTATGAACCATCTGCCAGTCACTTCTCCACTGAAAGTGTGATTTGCCCTTATTTGATTTAGTCATCAAGTCATCAGACACATCAGAAAAAATTTAATCCTGGTTTGTTGTAATACCTTCAGGAAAACAAAAAATTTGGAGGATCAGTATTGTGGAAATGGTGATAAAAGAAAATTATACTTATATTAATTAATGAAACTAAATTAAAGTGATGTCATTAAACTGAATTAAATTTGAAAAGTCAACACAATCATGGCTTGAATAGACGCAGTGCTGCCTGCTCACCTGTAGGAGGAGCCATCCCTGTGAAGGTGTTGTAGAACTGGGTGAGGTACAGCACCATAGAGAACTTGTCTGGCTGTCCCTGGGCCAGCATGTCACTGCCTGACATGATCGGCGGGATGCCCAGCACCTTCTCAGCCACATCGAATGCCAGCTGGTTGTTGTGTGTGGAGTCGGTCTCCCCGAGGGAGTCAAAGTTGCTACGGTGGGAAAAGTTTGAACATTTATATTTTGTACTATAAAAACCCCACGAGAGGCTGATAGCAGCCACCAGGACATGTCCCATGTCCTGTTATTCTTGGTACACATTCCAAATCATCATGACAGCCATTTGATAAGCCATCGCTGAAAGTGAATGGACAAATAAGCGGGAATAACTAAAAATATGTAAAATTCAGTTTAACTGATATGTGACAATAGGTTTTTAGACTTTTTTGGGTTTTTAATTCCATTGGAGCATGATTTAAATGCCAAAGAGCACCAACATACCACAGATACTGACCATGTGCATGCATCCCTTAATGATCAGTCCATTCGTTCTCAATCGGACACTTCCGCATTACAATGTGCCATGTCACAAAACAAAAATCATCTCAGAATGGTTCCACAAACACTGTAGTGCCTTTATTTTAGCCCAATAACCTGCCCAGTCCCCACCTCTCAAGCCAGTAGACCATCTCTCGGAGGAGTTTGGGATTTTAGCATGAATGTAACGGATGTAGCATGGAGCAGGAACCCTGTTGCTGAATTCATGCCGCACTGGGGGCAGAAGATAGTTGAACCCTTTACTTGATATGTGTACCTAATAAAGTGGTTGATGAGGGTAGCACTGGGTCTGAGGTTAAAGGGGTAGAACTTATAGTTAAACGAGGCTGAGAATGCATTGCAAGAGGTGTGTTAACACTCACATGAGGTTGGGCCTAAAGTGATGGATGAGAGCGCACAAAGCGAGTCCAGACTTCCAGGACTCAGTCAGGTCCATCACTGCAACCCCCTTGTAGCCAGCGGTGTGGTTCTGGCACCAGCTCAGCAGACTTTCAACAGAATCTGGGACGAACACCCATGCCCACAGCAGTCACACACACAACAGCTGGTGCATGAATGAAGGAAAAGGACCATCTCAGAGAAGCAGAGTAAAGGCACCCAAGGAAAAGGAGCCCCAACCTTGGCGCTGGTGCAGAGTCTTGCTCTTCCTCTTCAAAGAGGACCTGTGAGCATCCATGTGGTCTCCAGCATCATACAGGTTTTGTACCTTGAGGAAGGACATGGAAAGGGGTGTGTCAATCATGAAACTAAGCAAACCATTACTAGACAATTACATCCAGTTAACTGTAAGTTCACAAGGCTCTTCCCTGCTTCACTGTTTAGAAGAACTAACTGCTAACAGGCCTGACCCCCCAGAATGTTTCTTTTTACACTGCAGTTGAATAACCTGATGGCTAAAAGAGCCCATGGCTCTCACTTGATTTAGGGAATGTGAGCCAATGTCCATGATGGACTGCAGTTTCCTCCTCAACCTGGCCACTGCCAACCTCCACTGAATGAGGGCTCTGACCTCATAACAGAACCCACTTTTGTGACAACTTTATTCAATCTGTGTCTCTCTCCTGAAGTGACATTTCCCCCTGACACACCACAGCATTAAATATCACACTGGTCACTACAGGCTAGAAGAACATATCTAGGATGTTATAGCCCACATTATCGGACCTCAGCCATCTAAGAAACTACAGCCTGTTCTGTCCTTTCTTATACAGAGCATCTGTATTGTGTGACCAGTCCACTCTGTTGTTGATGTGAACCCTCAAGTATTTGTAGGAGCGGTCCACCTCCACGTCTGCATCCTCTACAGTAACCAGATACTTCAGCTGCATCCTCACTGCTCAGAACCCTCCCAATGTTCTTACCTGTGAAGTCTTAATGGAACCCAGGTTGATGTTGGGGTAACGTGTAGTTGGGTTGATGCTGTATGCATTGTAGTTCTTGCTGGTGTTCTCAGGGGTTGTCTGCGATAGCAGCTGATAGATGCTCTCCCTTGGCATATGGGTTGGGGGGAGATGTGTAGAAATAGAGAGAACTTAGTTCCCTAGGGTCTTTCTTGCAAAGGGAGCTGCAGAACTTGCATAATTCAGAGTTGTGCATCTCTAGCATGAAATGGGAGTGTTACCGTTCAGCAAGGACATCCAGGGGATTTGCGCCCAGACCCCAGTGCCTCACCATCCAGGCTGCATCAAAGGCAGCAAGAAAGCCACGAGCCACACCTGTTCCCAGGGGCCAGAAAGGCTGTAGACAGACAGACAGACAGACACACACACACAAACTTGACAAACATGGTTGTGTTCATTGTCATTAGCCCACCATCCCTCATTAGCATGTTAACTATGGAAAGAGCCAGGACTACACCATTTTCTATTCCTTCACTGCTCACCAGGCAGGGTCAGTCTATATGTCATATTACAACACTCACCTCCACCAGACAGTCACCCACCAGGCCGATGAGCAGCTTCTTGCCCCTCCTCTCCCTCACCATGGAGGCGTTCTCGGCACGGTACATGCATGTGAAATCAAACACAGCCACGTCGGGGCAGCCAGTGTGGTTGCAGGCAAACTCGAGGTTCGGCAGGCGGCGACCTGTGGAGAACTGGGCTGCATCGTGGGCGTACCGTAACAAAGCTTCCTGATCCACATTGGCCGAAGAGAGTAGGGTCTCCGCATCACTGTGGTCCTGAAATGAAGGCCCACAATTTCAACACAAGTCAAACCCCAACACTAGTGTCTCTGAAGCTTATATGATGTAAGGTTTAGAAGGAGAAAAAAGATCTTAGTTATTATTAATATTATTATTCACTATTACTCTTGTCTTAAACACCTGTTTTATCCATTAACAGACCTATTTAGTTTAACTGATGAATACTGGTTAAAAACCATACTCAAGGGTATAACAGCAAGGTCTATCCCCAGACTTCAGATGGCTAACTTTGACACCCTATAACTTGGATGACAAGTGAATGCCCCTGTTATCAGACAAGAAAAAATTTCATTTTGTTAAAGTAAAATAAAAATACGTGAAACTTGTATGAAACGACTTTGCTGGTACTGCTATGTACCTGCATTTTTCCACTTGTCCATCCAGATCCATCAACCATGCATCCAGTTATGGTTGTTGTGAAAATGAGATTCATACAACAAAGGGTCAATTATATAATCATTTTAATGAACTCATGGATCCAAAGTGCCAGAAGGAAGACCGAACAGAGCCAGAGAGTGTAAGAAAAAATCTTCCTATCCAACCATCTGATGCTGATTTTTAAAAATGCAAATCACAGTATATTTTTTTTCCACTGCAGTTTCCTCTGTACAGGCAGAACCAACCTAGGTGATTGCAATGGGAACTTCACAGCATGCAAATCATCTCTATAGTTCTACTCACCATTGTACTGGAAAAGTATTACAATGCTGGAAGTGGTTTCAAAACAGAAAAATACAAAGAACCACAATAGCAACATTCTTTAAAAAAAGCACAATCATTCACATAACTGTTCAACTTTTATTCCGTAAACACCTTTTTCTAATGCCAATTCCAATGCTGATACACCAGCACACCTATTCCTCACAAAACAAGGTTAAATGTTTCTGTAAAATTACCTTGTTAGGTGAACTGCCATTGTGACAGTATCCATTTATTATTTTCTCTTATGGAAAAATAATGGGTTTCCAGACAAAAAAATGTGTTACCTAAAGTTAATTAAAATATCAGGGTAAAGGGTATTTTATGACAGTATCATATACAGCAACATGTTCTGTGGAGAAGAGGCACCAATGTCAGGAAACACATTATCAAACTGAATATGAGGAAATGTCACTGCAATAGGCAGGTTTACAGAACCCATAAAAGACAACACCCAGCTCTTTCAGCACAGGATGAAGGAAACCACGCACACACGCAGATGCAGAAGTTATCACACTCAACATCCCAATCTTTATTTAAAAGCACTCACTGGCAGATGTAGACAAATTTACTGTCCCCTGTGAGCAGCTTATTGTGGTAACAGAAAATCTCCCATAAAAAATAGGAGGCAGAACAAACTGCTGGTAATTTATGGACATGAGTAGCTGCAACCTTGGGGAACATGTGGATCAAAGTTATTAAGGTACATTGGCTCAGAATCCCTGAGGGACAGTGTCAAAGAGAAGTGTCCACTTGTGGACACTGGCCAAGTGAGAACTTCAGGATTAAAAATCTCCAGCTCTTTCTGCCTTCTTCAGCAGCACAGTGACTGACAAACTGGAATGTGTGACCAAAGATTTCAAGATCAAATCCTGGAAAAAGAGCTGCTGTTAAGCTGCACCTTTGACCCTGGTACTGAATATTGAATATCTGTATTTTAAAAATCATCGTCAATTAAAAATGGTGAAGAGGGGACATATTTACTCTGGTGGAAAACAACCAGTAAATTTACAATATGCAGAAAAACTACTTCACATCTCAAATCCCATATGAATATTCATTTGCTTGGGAACAAGCATGATGTCGTCACCTGCTTTAAGACCCCCTTGTTCAACAGGCTTTTCTTCTTGGCAGTCATTACAAAGTAGTGGGTGTCATCCTTGTAGTAGACAATATTCTCCAGATCAATACCTTGGAGGGGTGGAAAAAAAGAGAATCTCACATTTACAGGCTCATCATTTCTCTTCAGAAGTAAACTGCTTCCCTTTTCATTCTTTTTTTTAAAAGTAAAACCTTATGTTGACACAAAAGAACTGGTCAGAAGAAATAAAAAAAGCCAAAAGATGGGATGATATAGGAGGCTGAAGTGACATAAGTGATTGAGAGTGCACCCAGACTGAGATCTTCTTCTTCTTTCGGCCGCTCCCGTTAGGGGTCGCCACAGCGGATCAAGAGCTTCCACTTCCTCCTGTCCTCTGCATCTCTCTCCATCGCCCCCACCACTTGCATGTCCTCCTTCACCACATCCATAAATCTCCTCTTAGGCCTTCCTCTCTTCCTCTTGCCTGGCAGCTCTATCCCTAGCATCCTTCTCCCGATATATCCAGCATCTCTCCTCTGCACATGTACAAACCAACGCAATCTCGCCTCTCTGACTTTGTCTCCAAACCGTCTAACCTGGGCTGACCCTCTAATATACTAATTTCTAATCCTGTCCATCCTCGTCACACCCAATGCAAACCTTAACATCTTTAACTCTGCCACCTCTAGCTCTGCCTCCTGTCTTTTGCTCAGTGCCACCGTCTCCAACCCATAAAGCATAGCTGGTCTCACTACCATCTTGTAGACCTTCCCTTTCACTCTTGCTGGTACCCTTCTGTCACAAATCACTCCTGACACTCTTCTCCACCCACTCCACCCTGCCTGCACTCTCTTCTTCACCTCTCTTCCACAGTCCCCATTACTCTGGACTGTTGAACCCAAGTATTTAAATTCATCCACCTTCGCCAACTCTACTCCCTGCATCCTCACCATTCCTCTGTCCTCCCTCTCATTTATGCACATGTATTCTGTCTTAGTCCTACTGACCTTCATTCCTCTTCTCTCTAGAGCATATCTCCACCTCTCCAGGGTCTCCTCAACCTACTCCCTACTCTGACTACAGATCACAATGTCATCCGCAAACATCATAGTCCACGGTGACTCCTGTCTGATCTCATCTGTCAACCTGTCCATTACCATTGCAAATAAGAAAGGATTCAAAGCTGATCCTTGATGTAATCCTACCCCCACCCTGAACGCATCCATCACTCCTACCGCAGATCTCACCACTGTACTCTGTCCTTGTACATATCCTGTACCACTCTTACATACTTTTCTGGCACCCCCGACTTCCTCATACAATACCACAGCTCCTCTCTAGGTACCCTGTCATATGCTTTCTCTAAGTCAACAAAGACACAATGCAATTCCTTCTTACCTTCTCGGTACTTCTCCATCAACACCCTCAGAGCAAACATCGCATCTGTAGTACTCCTTCTCGGCATGAAGCCATACTGCTGCTCACTAATTGTCACCTCCCTTCTTAACCTAGCTTCCACTACTCTTTCCCATAACTTCATGCTATGGCTGATCAGTTTTATCCCTCTGTAGTTACTACAGCTCTGCACATCACCCTTATTCTTAAAAATTGGTACCAGTACACTTCTTCTCCACTCCTCAGGCATCGTCTCACTTTCTAAGATTTCATTAAACAATCTGGTTAAAAACTCCACTGTCATCTCTCCTAAACACTTCCATACTTCCACAGGTATGTCATCTGGGCCAACAGCCTTTCCATTCTTCATCCTCTTCATAGCTGTCCTAACTTCCTCCTTGCTAATCCATTGCACTCCCCTATTCATAATCCCTACATCATCCAATCTTCTCTCTCTCTCTCATTCTCTTCATTCATCAACCCCTCAAAGTACTCCTTCCATCTGCTCAACACACTCTCCTTGCTTGTGAGTATGTTTCCATCGCTATCCTTTATCACCCTAACCTGCTGCACATCTTTCCCAGCTCGGTCCCTCTGCCTAGCTAATTGGTACAGGTCCTTTTCTCCCTCTTTAGTGTCCAACCTCTTATACAATTCACCATACGCCTTTTCTTTAGCCTGTGCCACCTCTCTCTTCGCCCTACGCCTCATCTCCTCGTACTCCTGTCTACATTCTTCATCTCTCTGACTATCCCACTTCTTCTTCGCCAGCCTCTTCCTCTGTATACTCTCCTGTACTTCCTCATTCCACCACCAGGTTTCCTTGTCCTTCCTCTGTCCAGATGTCACACCAAGCACCTTTATAGCTGTCTCCCTTACCACTTCTGCTGTGGATGCCCAGCTCACTGGTAACTTTTCACTGCTACCCAATGCCTGTCTTAATTCCTCCCTGAACTCCACCTTATACTTTTCCTTTTTCAACTTCCACTATTTGATCCTTAGTTCTGCCCTCACTCTCCTTTTTTTGATCTCCAATGTCATCCTACAAACCACCATCCTATGCTGCCTAACTACGCTTTCCCCTGCCACCACTTTGCAGTCTACAATCTCCTTCAGTCTGGCCCTCCTGCATAAGATATAGTCCACCTGTGTGCATCTTCCTCCACTCTTGTATGTCACCCTGTGTTCCTCCCTCTTCTTAAAATACGTGTTTACCACAGCCATGTCCATCCTTTTTGCAAAATCCACTATCCTCTGACCTTCTGCGTTCCTCTCCTTGACACCATACCTACCCATCACCTCCTCATCTCCTCTGTTTCCTTCACCAACATGTCCATTGAAATCCGCTCCAATCACCACTCTCTCTCCCTCAGGTACACTCTTCGCCACTTCATCCATATCACTCCAGAATTCTTCTTTCTCATCCATCTCACACCCAACCTGCGGGGCATATGCACTAACATGCACCCAGACTGAGATACTGGTCATTATTTTTATGGACCATTACAGTACCTTATAGTTCACTCTGCTGACTACACCAGCTGATGGCTTTATCTCGCCCACACCACACCCCACAACACCCCCCCCCCCCCGCATCATGAAATAAATGACGTATAGAATGATCAGGCTCCTAAACTATTTTGATAACCTTATTTGACAACAAAAATAAACTTAATTTTATACAGTGCCTTTGAAAGTCCCTGCCCGGCTAGCTCAGTCGGTGGAGCGTGTAATCTCGGGGTCGTGGGTTCGAGCCCCACGTTGGGCGTTGATGCGAATCCAGCCACAAGGGAGTACACCTCTGTGCTGGTCCCAAGCCCGGGCAAAATGGAGGGTTGCGTCAGGAAGGGCATCCGGCGTAAAAACAAAAAAATCTGCCAAACCAAATATGCGGACGAGCCGATCTGCTGTGGTGACCCCTGACGGGAGCAGCCGAAAGTCGGTTTTATACAGTGCCTTTGAAAGCAGGTTTACTGTGAAAATATATACAATTATGTAGACAAAAGTTTAATAATAATTAATGTTATAATAATGCAAATTCACCAGGTGAACGGCATCCGTCTGCCAAAGAAAATTTATAGTCACTACAAAAAAAATTAAAAAAAAAAAAAAAATACTACTTCTAGAGCAGGGAACTAATGTCAGTGAAGGCTGACATGCATCTGTCTTCACATTCCCCCTCTACAGACCAGCTTGTTTACAATCATCCACTCTTCTTACTCTAACCTGTCTCTGTGTGAAGGTCCTGGAAGAACTTTTGGTTGTAGATACGGGCCACACCGCTAATCTCAGCAACTTGGGCCTCGGCAGCAGTGTGGTGGTTGATGAAGTTTGCTGTGATGCCAATGGCCAGCTTTCCACGGAGCTCCTTCCGCCGGAAGCCTGGGAGACAGACGGGGAAATGTAACGTCACTGTTGACAAAAACCACCTCCCATAACCACATGCAATAAAAGGAACTTATCTATCAGGTTTGAGAGGTAGTCTGACTCTGAGACACTGCTACCTTCATGGAAAGAGTGCATGTGTTTCACCTGCAGGGACAAAGCGGCCCCCGCCAGCGGAGATGAAGACATCAAACTGGAAGGACCCTGCTGGGTGATCTTCTGGGCTCAGCTGCGCTCTCCAGCCTAAAGAGAGAGTGGGACACTCTGGCTCCAAAAACAGCATCTTCCAAAACTAAACACACTGAAACCAGGTAAACATCTTTACCCTTTTTTTTGTATTAGTTTTTGACCCTGGTTTTGATGAACCCACATTTATGCCAGCTTTTGCTCCACCTCTCAATAATGCTTTACCGATTTATGGACTGAATATTTTGCATGATCCGTTAAACCAAATAAATCAGGTAACTATGCACTTTCTGAACTGGATTTTTTTAACTGTCACGTTGAGCATTCGCAGTTCAAAAAACACTCAGTGTCTCAGTAAAAAGATCAGCAGACATTTATTACAAGTGCAAAATAAAATTCAGTACTTCACTTATGAATGTGTTTGTTCATTGTGGTTTGAGTTATGTGATTCGTTTGGTCAACAAGCAAATAACTACTGATAAAGAGCTGAGCATAGAGAAGTAGCCAATTGCAGGGGATGCAAAGACCAGGGCTAAAAACTTGTGAGTGGCTCTGGTGTTGGATTTGCAGACAGATGGGTGTTGGTGTGAATCCTACAATACTACATGTGGTAAATACAAAGTTTTGTAAAAGGTTCATAAATACATCATGCATTAATATATTCAATATACAAATACTTGCAAGTATATACCCTACTTTAATAAAAGAGAAAAGAAACTCACATTAATTACATCACTCCATAAACACTAAGTGATTAATTGTGCAGTTTGTAAATAAATGTTACCATTAGAGAGAGGAGGAAACCTGCAACTTCTGGTATCAGAGTGAAGGGGGGCTAGATGTAATAGATGCCTACTTGTGAGACCTGAACATCACACCTGCTGGGTTTTAAACTGGAGAGAGTGTAATCTGGCTGACGGAGTGAGGCCTACCTCTGAAACCCTTCACACTATGCTGAAGATCGGGCCTACTGGGCTCAATACATAAAGAAGTGGTGACTACCTAACAGAGAGGAGCCTCTCCATGAAATCAAAATGAAGGTCAGAACTACTCAGGTCTACACATGAAGCAGTGTGACCTAAGAAAAGAAAGAATCCTACTTTTAAAGTTCCTTACACTAGACTGAATATCAGAGCTACTGGGGATCTACATCTGAGGAAGTGATAAGCCTATCCATAAAATCCATGGTGCTGGAGTGAAGATCACAGCTACTGGGGTTTAGACTTGAGGAAGTGTGGCCTTATTGAAGGAGCAAAACCTACCTGTGACCTCCTTTCCTTTAGACTGAGGTTCCAACAACCCCTTGTACTCCACACCGGTGTGAACTTGCACCCCCAACAGCAACACAACCTTCAGCAGAATGAGCTGCAACTGACGAATACCTGCAGAGGACATACAGATGGGTTCAGAATGAAGGCCCAAACAGGAACAATGTCATCCTTGACAACTTGTAGAGTAACTGCAACCTAACACTGAACACAAGTCTTTGAACTTCGACTCTGAATGAATGCAAGGAGAGATATGATACTAACGATCCAAGACATCCATCATGTCCATGTTCCATTTAAGCAGAAAATACTTGTATTTATTGTAGAACATAGACCACCTCTATACACAACATCAGCATGAAATCCCAGCTAGATGGGGTATAAATGGCCAGTCCTCCTCATTCCATACCCCTGAGTGTTCATGTTATATGACAGTGCTCTACAGCAAAACAAAGACAGCTGGTCATGCAGTCATTGACTGAGAACAGGAGCTTGCTGAGCTGCCACTTACTGATGTGGTCCAGGGACCCAGAACAGAACCTGCCATAAAACTTCTTGGCAGCGAGACCACGCAGGTCATGGATGGTGTAGGGCCACAGATGGAGCACATTGTTTCTGGAGAAGGTGTCTCGCTTCTCCAACAGCACCACTTTGGCACCCAGCAGTGCTAGTTCAATTGCAGTTCGAAGCCCACAGGGCCCAGCACCCAGAACCAAGCACTAGAATGTGGAAAGAGCAGTCAGCACCTTCAATCTTACCTTTTGAGCCTGTGAACCAATACTTTTAGCCATTGACAATAAATCCAGTCATCACACTCATCACCTTCTTCCCACTCTGTTCCCAGTCACATGACCCTCTGCGGTACTGCATGTTGTGAAACTATGGGATAGTTAAATACTGTTTAAATAACCCTTATTGTCTTACTGCAAAAGAGGGATGTGACAGAAGCACTTGGCCAGGTATGACTAATGGTGTTTATTTAAAGAACAAGTATTTCTTCCGCAAAACTCCCTACTGTAATGAAGCAATGCTGCTCGAAATCCAGTCATTTTGGTTTCTTGATATAATTATTTTGGAACAATATAATATCATTCTACTACTGGTACTATGGTAAAATCTATTTTTCTAGATTCCACTTTTTTTCTGTAACCACTTTTACTTGACAATATTGTAGTGTCGGGCGCTACAGCTAAGCACCATTTATCTGTTCGTTGTATGCGCGTTGCTGCCGAAGTGCACCCTGGGAAATGGGGCGGAGGGTGCGCCATGGTGGGAAACTGTGGAGCGCGGGAATTGAGAGTTGGGGTGCGAGAGAGAAGGAGGCTGGGGTTGTTGGTCAGCTGCAGTGTGGGTGCAGAAGGACAGCCTTTCCTGCGTCTTGCCTGGTTGTTACCTTCCTTTGAGACGCCAGTGTTCAATAAAAGGTTGTGTGTTATGGAGACCGGCGTGGTGCCCTCATTTCCTCCATCCGAGCCCAGACCGGTGCTCATTACAATATTTTGCCAGCACACTTATCCTGTTTGGGGACAGTTAGTGACTTGCACTGGTCTGTCTCAATAAAATGCTGTTTATGCAACTGTTCTGACAGTGGTACTAACATTATTTAGTACCACTATTTTAACTATCATTATTGTACATGTCTGTACTGTATATTAAGTTACTTAGACTAATTTACCCACTTACAGAGCAAAGTCATTTTTACTGAATCAATTTAGGGTAAGTACCTTGATCTAGAGAGCTACAGTAGGAGGTGGGATCTGAACCCATGGTGCTTGCAACTACCATAATACCTGCTGTATCAGCCCGTCTCCCCAGACTGACCAGTGAAGCCTCACCTTGTTCCCCAAGCAAACCTGGCCCTGGGCATAGTCCGGGTGGGCAGCCCTCTTGTCCAGTTTGGCCCACAGGGCCTTTGCTTTCCAGTAGTTGAGCCTCTCCTTCAGCTTGGGGTAGAACCCATGGTGGTCCTGGGGGTCCACATCCACAAGGCAGCAGAGTTCCGAGAAGCTCTGGAGCACATCCTTGCAGGTCTGAGCCTGAAGGAAGCAGTCAAAGGCTGCGTGTGATGGATGTGGGTTGTCCTGCGAGGGCATGGCAGCGGGGGGAGCAGCTATCAGTGAGCCGCTTTGCTGTGAGGTTGAGGAACACAATCATAAATGATCAAACCACAACTGCCTACCACATAACACTAGTTTAAATTAACTGCAGCTGGTAGAACTTCCTCATTACGTCAAAAAACTATTCTATACTTTTCCTGGTAGCTCAGCGAAGATGAAAATAATGTGAGAGTTTCTCATTACCTTCCACTGGTTGCTATTCTGCCTACAGACCTGCATTTCCTACTGTTTGCACACAACTTTTTGCAACCGCAGTTCTTATTATAACCTCACAGAGCTACCAGCCAAGAAGACCCATCCACAAGCTCCTGGATTCAAGGAGCACCAGCTCTGATAAGAACCATGTTTTTGCCACACCTGAAGAACACAGACCATGAACCAGGGGAGAAAGAAGCCCTTAACTGAAGAAATGCTGGGCACTTCTGAGTTGGAATGGGTGCTGGAGACACGTTAGCCAACTACGTGACATCCTTAAACCATTTCCCCACCACAGCATCTGCATCTCCACGAGGATCAGACAAAAAAAGCAGCTCAGTGAGTCAAGAAGATTTCACAGTCTAAGAACGGCCCACATTTGCAGTAACATTTCTGCACCAGTTAACTCTTTAGCCACTTTGTGTTTGAGTAACTGACTGTGGCAGCGGCACTGTGTGGTTTGACAGCTGTTAGAGCATTTCTAACACCTCACTTCTTGCAGAAGATGTTCTTACATCTCCAGCCAGACCCACTGCTTCACATTCTACTTTCCGGAGACATACTGCGGTTTAAAGATAAAGGGCTACTTCTGCATTCTGCCTAGTTTGGACTCACTGCAGCAGCTTATGGTCTAAATATCATCGAGAAGGGCAAGACACCAGCACACTCTGCTGTTACAAATTTCATTTTGTAATGTCAGTCTCTTCCCACTGCTCCTGATGAGCATCACGTGTTTTGCAACATCTAAAACTACAGCAAACATTACTGGCACTAGAATGTTAAAGGTTTTAATAGGGTCTGCATTTGAAATAAAAATCTCAACAACAACAATAAAAATGGTCCAAAGAAATTAAATGACAATGAAATAACAAAAGTAACTTGATTGCCATTCAAATGCATAAATTTTATTTATTTAATTTTTATTCAAATTTGACTTTTGAAATCCAACAAAATAAGTTTATACAGCAACGTGAGCCTCCATTACAAAGTTAAGGGCCTCCCAGGATCATAGGTCACAAATCTTAAGCACAAAACAACTGGCTACCCAGAGGCACAAGTCTCAGTCTTTGCTCACAACTGTACTGCCTACACAGGGTCAGAGGTCCTATTGCTTCATCACAATATTACTGGGCTCTCAGGGTCAAAGATTATGATTCTTAGTCATAATGTTCCAAGTTATCCAGGTGACTTTTTGAATCATGCCTGCAATTAACATGCTCATACAGTGTAATAAATCCCATCTAACATTTCAGACAAGAAATAATAAAGATAATGCTTGCTTGCAACAGCAGTAAACATACGTGTCACACGCTTGGAGTGAAGGACTGCACCGCTGTCTGCTGCTCAGTGCTGTTTGTATAGGATCACAGTCAGTCAGTCAACATTTTGTCTATTGCCACCTACATCCAGGATATCACAGAGCACTTTGAAAAAACACAACCAGAAACCAGACGTGAAGAAAAATGACGGCAATAAAAGAGCTGTTGCCATTGGCATCAGGACCAGCTTGCAGTTAAGACTCTGGACAGAAGGACATTGCTCCTTCAGATGTCACTGTAATAAACAGCCACCAGGTCTCTGACATGCATACTAAAAGGTAGGAGCAGGCACAAACATCACAGCAGACAGTGATCCCACATGCTGTGAATGCCCCATGCAGGTGTCCCTCAGACCTTGACTATCAATACAACTCATGTGTCCATTTAGACCATCAGGGGAGTAATAATGTTTATCTAAAAAGATAAGAACTGTTTTAAAATAGCATGTCAATCAGTCAGTTCAATGAAAAGCACAGAAAGGCACAATGAAACTGCTGTCTAACCTGCAGTAACTGCTAACATCACATTCCTACTTACACACACACACACACACACACACACACACACACACACACACACACACACAGTCACCAGTTTACCTGAAACACACCTCTTTGGGCTGTAAGAGAAAAGACACAGACAGAACATGCAAACTCCATAGACCGAACAGTGATCTAACCCACGTCCTCTGTCACTGTGCCATCAACTAAGAAAAGCCACACTGGCTGCAAAAAAATGTAGCTCCTCAGCAATAATGTTTTAGATGATTTGTGGTACTCAAATGTTACACACAGTGAGTGGCAACCACATAATTAACTGTTTGGCAGTGCAGGCTACTTTTATTAGAGAGTAGATGTACCTAATAAATTGCCGGTGAGTGTATGAAACAGTGCAGAACTGAAAAACCTCAAACTGATTTATGTAGCAGGCAGAAAGACAATGTATTTCGTACATAGTGTCTGAACAGAAACTAAGAACCATATGTCCTGCTACAGTGAGTAGAAGGTATTTACAGCACCACATGAAAAGGACATCCTTCATGTCATCTAAAAACCTCCTAAAATACTGATGATGATGTAGTTTATGATAAAACAGCTGTCTGAGCCACATGTGCTCATCAGACATTTATTCATATGGTACTAGTGTACTAGGGTATTAGTGTACACTATACTACACTACACTAAATCGTGCATGAGAAGCAGTTAAGATGTACAAATTGGAAAATTTGTACAGCATCTAAAATGTACAGCTTTCATACCCTTCATGCTTAAAAATTATTTTTGGCAAAATATGCATTTTTTTAAATAGTCTTTACAAACAAACCACAACTCCAAAACAACTCACAACATTATTAAAAATGGAAACAGCGCTCTACTTTTGCAACTGTGGGGACAAACCCATGAAACTACATTGTTGATGTCACTGAACGGGTTTTTGTTTCCCCCTGTAACGGACGCTTTTGTCACCTCTGAAACAGATCACACGCTGATGGGCAAGACCCCCTACCCCCTTCCCTGGGCCAGCGCTGCACATTTCACAGCCCAGTACACAAAGGCACAAACACATGGTATCCAACAGAGTGCAGTTGATACTGTTATATCATGTGGCTTTGGGTCCCTCCCTACTGCACATCACTTGACAGACGTGTCACTGATGGGACCGGCAACAGAAGCAAGAGGAAGCAGCAACAGGAAGCTGGTGACAACAGTGTTGATAGATGGTGCAGAACCCCTGCTGTTTGGCTCGGTTGACAAAGGTGCAAAATACCTGCCCCTTTTTCCCCAGTTGCCCAACTCCAGACAAGCTGTTCAACTCACAACAGGTAGTTGCATCCTCTGAGGATCATGGGCATGTTGGAGCTTCTCTCTGCTTGGCCGGTGCTGACTCAGGCAGTGGAGTAAGAACAGGGAACATGACTTCTATACCGTCGGGCTCTTTACTTGGCCCACCTGGCCTACCTGTAAGTCCCACCCACACTTCTTCAAATCACACAGAAGGAATGTAGAGCCTTAGGTGAATGGGTGGAACAGGAGGAACACCTCTGAAACCATAACATATATGTGACAAAAACATACCTCAGGATAACTCTGACCCCTGGGCTGGCCCGGCGCAACACTACACCCACAGGAAGCAAATTCATAAAATGCAAGAAAACTGCAGCTCCTCTTAGGTGCATACAGAGTTGTACTCATTTTGAGACTTTATAAGGTAAAAAATACCGTGCAAACCAGTGGGCAGTGAGATGGAAAACTTAAAAAAAAGTCATAACAGGCAGTGAAGTTATTAAAAGCTCCAGAATAACAGTAATTGTCGGTTAACACTGAATGCAGCATCCTTTTTTCTGGAGAAAAACAGTATACATTCCGTAAACAAGGGGAAACATCAGTACTTGGAGTACACAAACTTGTTGCCAGGGTAAACACTTAACCTGCAGAACAAACTGCAGTGATGTGTGTGTGTTTTAAGAGTTCAGCAACCTTTAAATCTGTCACACTTTTTGACACAAATCGGCGCGAAATAGGTCAGTAAGTATAATTATTATTGTGCTTTATGTATGTAATAAAAAAAATTTAAAACTTACCGTCCTGCTTGTTCCTCCAACGCGGTAGAAACCCACTTCCAGCGTCGCACGTCTGCTTCGCTTCCCCGTCTGACGTCACACACGGAGCGGCATGCCCCGCGCCAATCGAGCATGTGTGGCCACTTCCGGGAACTGACAAAACGCTGAGTTGAGTGACGTCACAGTTTGGTTGTCTCTCATTGACCGCCGGTTGTTGCTGATGCTGTGCTGTGGAACTGGGATAAAACACATATCGGGCTTTAAACTGAGTAACTTCGCAAAAATAAGCTGCTATTGTTATATTTAGAGTATTTTTGTGAGTACTTTCTACAGGGGAACTACAGCAGTGGGAAAACTTCCCTGGATGGTTAAAAAGTGCCCACACACACACACTAGGGGTCATTTAAAGTCGACAATTTGCCTGAAACAAACGTCTATAGACTGGGAGAAAGTTCTGCAGTCTTTCGCTGGGCTCCAGGTGGCACTGCTGTCTTTCAGCTGCTCAGTTGTGGATTCGAGTCCAGTGCAGTTGTCATGCACAGAATTTGCCAGAGGGAGTAAGATGAACCCCAAAAAATCCCTCTCAGTTAAACTAACGCTTACTATGCTGCTGACCACCAGGATCATGTTTTCCTATGTGACCTGATACCTCCATTTCCTGGTTTGTGACCTTTCTGTGTTTTTTTTTCCAGTTCAAATCCCTTTTTGTTTTTCTTAAATAAATCTAAATATATCCGCACCCTGTGGGTTTGGATTTATGCAGGCTCAGTAAACAATCGCCAGGAATGCCGGAACAGCGTAAAAAGCGGTCAATCTGGGGGATTAATTTCAGTTTTTGCAGAATTGTTACAAAGTGAGTGTGTGCACTGCATACGACAACATGAAGGCTCAAAAGACACTGGGTGGGTGGTAATATATATTGTCTGCAGTATGTAATAAATACACAGTAGATACAGTTACATCCTGAGGTGTTTTCTGCTCTCTTTGCTAGCCTGTTTAAATGTTGAAAGATATCTGGCCGCCATTAAGGTCCTTTGTTCTGCCTGTCACCATCGCTGATGACATCACAACCAACCTTCTGGGCAATGAAAACCATGATGGCACAATTTAAAACAACTGATGTTTATTTTCACTATCACACACTTTGCTTCTATATAGAAAATTACCTTTGCACCAGATATTCCTTGTTTTTGTTTTTATTTCTCTTGCCATCATAGCTACCAGCATTCCAATCAGTTAATGTTATAGTACATCCCTGTATGCTAGATGCTTTGGAGTTTCATAACAATACTGTACATAGAATGTAGTACACATATACACTGATCAGCCCTAACATTAAAACCACCTGCCTAATATTGTGTAGATCCCTCTTATGTCACCAAAAGAGCTCTGACCCGTCGAGGCATGGACACCACAAGACCTCTGAAGGCATCCTGTGGTATCTGGCACTAAGACGTTAGCAGCAGCTCTTTGAAGTCCTATAAGTTGCAAGGTGGGGCCTCCATGGGTTGGATTTGTTTTTCCAGCACATCCCACGAATGTTCAATTGGATTGAGATCTGGGGAATTTGGAAGCCAATACAACACTGTGAACATTATCTTTTCATGTTGCTATTTATACCATTCCTGAGCAATTTTGGCACTGTGGCAGGGCCACTACCATCAGGGAATACCTGAAGGCATTGCCACGAAGGGGTGTATGTGGTCTGCATCAAAGAGTCAAAGGGTCAAAAAAGTCTTCCTGAAGTGATCAGGTAGGCGTCTGGACGTAGCCGCACCATTTTTCAGAATGTTTAGGCAGGTGATCCGTGTCAAAGTAACATCCACATGAATGCCAGGACCCAAGGTTTCCCAGCAGAACATTGCCCGGAGCATTACACTGCCTTCTTCCCATACTGCATCTTGCTGCCATCTCTTCCCCAGGTAAACGACACACGCGCACCTGGCTGCCCACATGACCTAAAAGAAAACACAATTTGTTAGACCAGGCCACCTTCTTCCATTTCTCCATGGTCCAGTTCTGATACTCATGTGCCTATTGCAGGCACTTTTGGCAGTGGACAGGGGTCAACCTGAGCACTGTGACTGGTCTGTGGCAATGCAGCCCCATATGCAAGCTGCGATACACTGTGTGTTCCGACACCTTTCTATCATGGCCAGCATTAAGGTTTTCAGCAATTAAGGTTACAGTAGCTTTTCTGTGGGATCGGACCAGACGGGCTAGGTCCACCAGTTGTCCACTTTTGGTTCGCAGGTACTATCCACTGCATACCAGGAACCCTCCACAAGATCTGTCGTTTTGGAGATGCTTTGACCCAGTCGTCTAGCCATCACAATTTGGCCCTTGTTAAAGTTGCTCAGATCCTTGGGCTTGCTCATTTTTCCTGCTTCCAACACATCAACTTCAAGAACTGACTGTTCACTTCATGCCTAATACACCCCCCCCCACCCCTTGACAGGTGCCATTGTAATGAGATAATCAATGTTATTCACTTCACCTGTCAGTGATTTTAATGCTACGGCTGATCAGTGTATGTCTTATGTTCATATCCTGTGCAGTATACTGTTTAATCAGAAGGATTTATACTTTTTTCTGACTTAAGTAACTACCTATGATTGACAACTTTATGTACAAATATTAAATTGACTACAGTTCATGCATTTCTACTTTCTGCGATAGTACCTACTTTAAATTAAAACATTTTTATTTAACACACTATGAAGAATACAGTACAAAATTCTGAAAAAATGGTAAAAGGAATCTGAAAACATGGTAACTTTCA
Organism: Heterotis niloticus; assembly: GCA_018136845.1. Lineage (NCBI taxonomy): Eukaryota > Metazoa > Chordata > Actinopteri > Osteoglossiformes > Osteoglossidae > Heterotis > Heterotis niloticus. Next base: position 10,068,407 of record CM030892.1, on the reverse strand, counting down.
CAGTAAATGAAAATCAAAACAATATAATAAAAAATGTATTTAAAAAATTATTCTTCCCACATCTAATCAAACTGCCAGCACATTAATAGTGAAATAAAATAAATTACACTACAGGTAAAAAGCAAGGGCTCAAACCACACTGTATGAAAATAATATAAACACAACCATAAAACTTCATAAAATATACAAGACAGCCCAAAGAAATACTAACAGGTTTCACCTGACTCTGCCAAACAGAAAAAAAACACATTAAAATAGATCAAATCAAAAATGGATTATAGTGTTAAATGCAAAAAAAAATTGAAGAACAGTTCAAAGAACAGTTTTGTAACAGTTTCTCAAAAAAAAATTTCTCCTCTACTATGTCTGGATGGGGATGCTCAAGAATCCCCAAAGGCCCCTGAGAAAACACAACCAAATTCATCAACACTACATCTGAGTGGTCAGGGACCACAGGGGAGGAGGGATCCGCTTCTCGGCCATCTTGCAAGGGGCCAGCATCCACTGGCTCTCTTAGAGCAGCACCAGAGAAGACAGTCTCCCTCCTTCATCTTTTCTTCCTCCTGGTCACTACAACAAAGTTCTGTTCATTGTCCATGTAACCAAGAGACTCAGACTCCTCCTCAGCTACAGGGCCAGCCGAAGAGTTAGAAAATGGTAGCTCATTGTGCCAGGTATCAGTCAACCCATGCTTGCCACACCTCCCGCTGCCAGACCCGGATACTCTTCAGGAACCTCAGGCAATGTCCCCTCTTTGTTCTCCACCAGGACCATGCTGCTTTGCACCACCACAGTGTAGGACAGCCTTTTCAAAAGACAGCCACAGGCGAGGTAGTTCTCTCCCCCGCATCTGGTGCAGCTGCAGGGTCCGGTGCAGTCCTTGGCCACATGGCCCTTCTCCAGGTACTGCTGGCACTCCATCAATATGCACCTTTGGCTGATGTGTCCCAGGCCAAAGCACAAAACAACATGAGGGAGGGTGTCCTGAATAAAACAGGTAACCCCTAAGCTTACCTAGTACAAAATGTGAAGGAGGGGTGGAAAAACCCCTCAAACCCCGCAGGATCTGGATGCAGACGGACTGAAAAATGCTAGTGTCTGGTCTCCTCTTCCTGCCCTGGAAAGACATTGACAAAACCTCCCCAGGAAATTCACCACCACACAAAGGGATTGAAGACATGGACTGTCAGGATTTGTCATCCTCCACAATGCTTCTATGGAGTAGAGGAGAAGCTTGGTATGAAGAGCACTCACCCTACATGGCTCCAACACCCACTTGTACTTCTTCTCAGTCACCAACTTCTGCCAGAAGTCCCAGAACTTTGTAGACGACCTCCCAAACAAAAGGAAATCACTTGGGGAAAATGAATCAACATTTTTCCGTTCCTTCTAGTGGAAATGGATGGTGTACCTCAGGGTCTGCATCCTCGAAATTTGTCCTCAACGTGAGAAGATCCTGGGGGAGGCTGCCAATGTCCTCAGGAAAGAGACCTAAGAAAATAACTGGGGAAACTGAACAAAAAGGCTAAAATCACCAAAAAACACTAAAAAACAAAAATCCTGCTTCATCCTGCAGGGATGGAGGTCAAGCCACCCAAACCCTGCACATTAGGCTACGCAGGACTACCCAAATAAAACAAAACAGGAGCAGAGCTTTGCCCACTAGCATGCAGGAGTCACGCCACCAACATTCCAGCATTAGGATCCACTTTGCCCCCTGGCTCAAACCTCCAGCACTGCACTTGAGTTTAGCCAACATACTTTTCCCAGGTATAGCCAAGATAAACACATCTAACCTGTAGAAAAACCCAAAACAATATTTTGAATCTATGCACAACTTTCTGGACAGATAGATAAATGACTAAAGCTGTGATCCATGGTCACCTTTTGACCTTCAGCCCCTGCTCTCTGTAAATGAAAGTGTGTATAATGTCTCAGGGTCTCTGTATGTTCCTGTGACACAGTGCTGCTCAAAATAATGAAATAAATCAAAACTAGCTAACTACATTACTGTGTTTTGTCCCTGTTCAGGTCTGCTGTCTGGCATTGATTCTGGTTCACCTCCATCATCAACAATCCTGCCATTACTTCCTTCATCTGGGCCAATCATAACCAGGATCTACCACTTTAAAAACCCCAATATTTCATTTAATCCCCAGACTTCTGTCTGTTTGATTTCAAAGTTACAGTTTGGTGATTTTGACTTATGTTTGACTAGTTTGTGTTATTTGGTGTGTTTGTAAGTAGATTTGTGACTCAATGTGTTTCCTGTGTATACCTTTTGGGGCAGGGATTTGTTGTACTTGGTGTATGCATGTGTATGGTGTTTGGTGCCCTATTTTCTATTTGTGTGTCTTGGTAGGTAGCTTAGATCAGTGTAGTCAGTGAGGTATGGAAGAATTTGTATTGACTATGCCACTTTTTCTTTCTGGCTTTCAGATAGTTAGTTGGGCTTTGGTTCACACATAATAGAATAGTTGGTTTGTTTTCACTTTGACACCTTGGAGCACATAACTGTTTTGTGTAAATATTCACTGTAAATCACTGACCTTTGTCAGAATAAAACCATTCCACCAATATCCCTTGATTTGCTTCCTGATGTTTAAACCCCCTTTCAAACTAAACGGGTCATAACAACTGTTACACATTAATGTTTTTAACTGGATAATTTGCTCATGAACACTGTGATCTCAGATTGCGTGTGTGTGTCTACCCCAGCTCACACAAGGGCACTGAAGATCTACTGTAATATAAACCCTAATGAAGGGAAGAGGGGTTAGTGATTCTGGTGTTGAAAAATTTTCCTCCACATCCAAATCCTGACATACCCATATCCATACCCATATCCAGCCATTTATTGTTTGTTCTTTCATTTTTCATTCCCTTCTCTGGGATAGGGAATAATTCCCTTAACTCTCTTTTGTAGGCGCGCCTGAGTTTAGGGAAAGTTGTTCCCACTCTGCCTGGACCTGGCTCCTTGGTGGAATGACGGCACAGTGGAGACAGATGATGGGTGTGGTGGACCTCCTTTCACAGCTGTGTGTGTGACATCAACAACTCTGAACTCTTATGTGTTTGGGGCCCCTGCCATCTGCCCCTGGGACCCTAACTCACCCCTCCCTTTCCTCTTCTTCACATCTGGAATATATCAGCAGCTCCCTTCTTCTCTTCCTTCACCCATGATTGAAGTAGTGGGGTTGTTGTGTGCTGTAAATGCAAGAAGTATAGCAGCATCATGCCACAGAATGGTAGTACTTATTTGTGTGTGTGTGTGTGTGTGTGTGTGTGTGTGTGTGTGTGTGTGTGTGTGTGTGTGTGTGTAGGATAAAGTGCCTTGACTGTGAGCCCTCCACATAAACCTCCATTTTGAGCTGAGGGATAATCTTGAAATGCTGTTCAGTTTACATGTACAGCAGCACCCTGTTCTGTATTTTGGAAAACAAAGTCCAGTCTCTTCTGATTATGCCATTTGCTGGCAGTATTTTACATATGCAGTTGTAGATAAGCACCTTTTCTGGGTTGCAGCACCCCCAGGGACCTGAACTCATCACCTGGTGGTCACATGTTCATTTATTCTGGTCATATTCAGACCTCCTGCAGCTCTACCTGTCTGTGTGTCAGGTGACAGATACATTTTTGTTTTCTTACAAGGTTTAGCCAAAAAGTGTCTGTGTAGAACATGGGTTTGATTTTTCCAGGGAGAGCTGAGTTTACTCTGTGTAAGATGTGCCTCTAGTTTCCCAGCTCCAAAATGATGGTGAGCAGAGTGGATGTGGAACAAAAGAGAACATCCATTGTCCAACCAGAAGCTGCAAAACGCCACCTTTGAGACTCAGACTTGCAACTTCCAAGTCCAGTTAAGCCCAGTTCTTTGACCTACTTGCTGATGGTCCTACTCCACCTAATAGTTAACTGCACATATGCACATTAATTTAACATCTTGGTGAGGAAATACATCATGTATCTCCAGTGTTTGTGTGCAACAGAGTAAATCTTGGAATTTTCTGGAATGGGAGGAGATGCAGTGTACTTCATTGGAGTGGGGTGGTTTCAAATGTAATGAAAGAATGACTGCTGTGATTAAAGCTCTAGTTTTCAAAACTTTACTAAAGGATGTTTTGTGTTTAACAGGGTTCTAAAGTAAAGCATACATGATTCACAAAGATATGCATCTTCTTGCTGTTATTGGTTCTTATTCTAACATTCTGTTAAATATTGGGTCAGCAATATTATTTATTTATTTATTACCCTACTGCTGGTTGAGCTGCATGCTTCCCAGTACCATTCTGTCCATACTATCCTCAACTCCCACTCCCATCTTCAGACTGAGGATTGATTGGCATAGAATCAATCAGCAGCGTCGCCAGCGTCGTCATTAAGACGGCAACACAACGCCTATTCTTCCTCCGTCGGCTGAGAAGGTTCGGCATGGACAACAGGATACTTGTCAACTTCTACAAATCTACGATCGAAAGTATCCTGACTGGCTGTTTCACGGCCTGGTATGGCAGCTGTAGTATGTCAGACCGTAAAGCTCTGCAAAGAGTGGTCAAGACAGCGCAGACCATCACCAGGACTGATCTGCCAGCCCTGCAGGACCTCCACACCCAGCGCTGCAAGAAGAAGGCACTTAACATCCAGAGGGACAGCAGTCACCCCAGCCACAAACTATTCTCCTTGCTCCCTTCCGGAAGACGCTTTAGAAGCGTTCGGACAAGGACGAAACGGTTCCGGAACAGTTTTTTCCCCCACACCGTAAGACTGCTAAACCACTGACCCCTCCCTGGGCAGTGGAAGAGTCGATTGGGGTCTGTCTGTCTATCTGTATGCCTGTCCCACCCATTGTGGAAACCCGTCTGGTTCATTTTCCCGTTTCTGGTGCTTTTTGTTGTTGTAGGTTTAGTCTATAGTTGTATTAGTCTGTAGTTGTAGGTCTGGTTGCTGTGTGCTGTTGGTTTGAATTTACTAACCGTTTGTACTGCTCTTTATTTATTACTAATCTATTTATTATTATTTATTGTTCTCCTGTCCTGACTATACATATCTATTTATGTCCATATTTGCACTGAGGATGCCTGGAAACGACACTTTTCATGGGGACAACACTGCTATGCTGTGTTGTTCACCCATGACAAATAAACCTTTGAACTTTGAACTTTGAAACCAGTTGTGGATGGGATTTACTTCCTACCTGGACTTCCTGTCAGTGCTCAGTTTGCACTACCCCTTTTGAACTCTCCTGTGACCACTGTCTTGCTAAGACCTTGTATTTCATTTATTTTAAATTGCAGCATCTTCCATTTTTGTTTACTGTCAATTGCTAATGTTTAGCCCTAGCTCCCAGCTAATGGCAATGCTCTTTGTAGGAAACAACAGTCGGTATACAGTTTAACGGAACTTAAAATTATTACCGTGGTGTCTCACGATTGCTTCCACCAACCCATGCCATAACACCTACCAAAAATCATAGCCTAGCCTAGTCTACCTTAAAAGTCATTACAGCCATTACTGGCTTGCTGCATTCATGCTGCACAGTTCTCTGAGTTTCTCCTCAAGAGTAATTGTCTTCCTCTTCTTCTTCTCACCAGTAGATACGGGGGGGGGGTATCCAAAAAATCGCTTTCAACACAGAAGACTGTAGAATATTGGTTGTATATAGTAGCGACTGGGTGGCAGACTGGAAGATGTAAATCACTGCCACTGCCCAGCATCATGACAGAGTATTTTACCACATATCACTTGCCCGGGAAAAAAATCAAAATTCAGAATTTGAAGTACGGTTTTTACTGAATGTGTATCACTATTGTAACATCATAAAGTTTAAAAATCATAAGTCGGACCTTTGTAACTCGGGGACCATCTGTACAGCAGCACTCAGAGTACCCAGGTTTAAATATCCATTCCTGCTCTAGTATCTTTGAGAAGGCTCTCATCCTGAATTGGTACAGTAAAAAAAGGCAAAAGTGTTACATTGTTGAATCACTCTAAGGTGCTTAATGCTGAAAGTTTATCTAGAGAAGAGTGGCAGTTAACTTAAAATTAATCTAATCCTCCATCTGCAGCAGGGGTTACTTTATACACCTGGTTCTGTACTTCCATGTTTTATGAGGGCAGCAATTGTTTTGGATAGTTTTGTTGCATTTGGGTTTAGTTCATTACTCAACAACGGAAGTGTGTCACCAACAAAATTATTTGCAATTGACCCAACAATCACCTAGTGAAACCAATTTGACATACTACATGCGTCTCCTCACCACTGGATCACCTCCAGATTTTCTCTCTATTTTATTAACAGTCCAACTATTACATCAAAATATTTAAAATTAAGCAAAACAAAACCAAATATCACAGCATTCATTCATCATCCACTTACAATAAAAACATAACACATCAGAGTTGATCCAAAGTAAAATATTATAGCATCGGACACTAAGGGTAGGCGCCCCTCGTGGTAGGTATTGCTAGTATGTTTATGAATAGTTAGTGTCCTACGTAGGCAGGATGATGTGTGTCCAGTGTGTTAGAAAAAAGTCTAGGATGGTTAACTGGCTTCAAAGTTGGGGCTAAAAGAGCAGCTGTTCCATTGCCCTGCCTGGCTGTTACCTTCTCCTGCTGCCCAGTGTTCAAAATAAAGCTGTTATGGAGATCAGTGTAGTGTCCTTATATCCTCCATCTGAGCCTAGACCGGCGTTCGGTACAATATCATTTGTGAGATGTACTGTACATTTCATTTTGGAATTCTGTCCAATGCAATTTAACAAAACATTTTCATGAATTGATGTTCAAAATAAGAGATACGTAAATCCAATGGTGTAGACATAAAACACTCTATAAAATAATCCGGAACTAAAAAAACACATTATCCAGAAAATATGAAGAGTTTTATCTATAAAATATCCAAGCCATTTTTGTCTACACTTCAAGCACAAGCACACATTAAAAGAAATGTAAATTACAATAAGTAACCAAACTGCTAAAATTCAAACACAATAAAAGACAATAAAATCAAATTTCAAATAATCCTAAAACAGTTTTAGGAATCAGGTTTTTTACAGTGTACTCTCTTCCACCCCATTCCCCAGATGAACTCCTCAGTTGGCCCAAACAAAGTAAACCTGAGAGAAGGAGACCCCACCAAAGTATCTTCTTTAGAGGATACAGAACTTTCATCAGAATCTTCTGTTAACATAGTGGTAGAGAATTACATCCAGGACAGTCAAAGTCACAGGATCAGGACTGGATTCTCCAAAAGGATGCAGTTTTGCTTCTCAAGTCATGTGGTTTGTTCAAATCTCAAAGACCTGTTCAAGAACCAGACCATGGGAAGCCAACACAGCATAATGGGGTTTCTTTTCTGAATGAAGATGTCTGAAATACACTGCTAATGTAGGGAAGGAAAGAGGAAGGAATGCATTTCACTTTGCTAGAAAAATATAAACAGAAATACAAGACCAGAAACTTCTAATATTTGTTTGTTTATTCATTTTGCTCCATTTAAAATGTGTAGCTCAGTGGTAAAAGATAAGTAAAATGAGATATTGTCTACCACAGCTCTTTTGTAACACTTAATGTTTTATCATTTTCAGAATTGTGGATCAAATTCCTGTTATATTAGTTTCACATTATTAGGTAATCAATTGGCCAGGGTTGTTGGGTTTTCCGTGGTTTCTGGATCTGATTCCTAGGTTCTGTCTTACATGACTGTTTGAAAACGCTCACGTACAAAAGCTGAAGGAAGAGCGTCCCATTCAAATATGAGGCAACTACTGCATGAAAAAATGTTCCGGAAATGTGATATATGGGACGTATGGTGGTGCACCAGGGTAAGAAAAGCTACATAAATTCATGCCTCTTCCTGCTAATAGTGACTATGGAGTTGGTATGTTATCCTGTGTGAAGCACTGTGTGGATTGCCCCTGTGAGTTGGGGAATCAAACCCTGGTCCGCTGCATGACAGGCAGGGATACTCACCACCATAGGAGCTGTCAGGTTTGGCTGTGTATCACACTCTCTAGACCGCAAAAGAAATTGCATAGTAGGGTGAGGATAGCTGAGCAGTCTAAGGTACTGTGGGTTTGAATCCTACTTCTGACATACCTTTAGCATCTCCTACAGATGTCAATTGCCAGAGCCATTTTTGATATTTCCTGTGCTGACCAGGGAAGTAGACCGGGATAGCTCATAAGGGTAGTATCTATAATCAGGTAGTCATGGCCGAGTGGTTAAGGCGATGGCCTTGAAATCCATTGGGGTATCCCCGCGCAGGTTCGAGTCCTGCTGACTACGTGCTGTTTCTCACGCTGCTGAAACAATTCCTATCATCTACACCACTGTAACCCCTTCCTGGCTTATATTGCTTGATAACTGTTCAAATATTTATGAGTAGAAATTGCTGCAACAAGGCAGAACTCTGTCCCTTGAACAGTATAGGCATGTCAGCTGTGGTGGCACATGTCTGTAATTTCAGCATTCCAACAATATTTATTTTCAGCTTTCAGTAAGGACTTCAAACATGAGGACCTGTTGAATTTAATTGGCCTTTTTTAGTATAGAATACAAATCACTATGTTTAACATAAACAACATATAAAACAAATAAACAACTCTAATTTTAATAAAAAATAAAAGTGGGGCTATCACATTCACATTTTAAGTAAAAGAAAGCAGAACCATCTAAATAAAACCAAAAAGTGTCTATTTGAAAAAGTACAAACAAAGCTTTGGCTCTTTATTTTTTACATTTGTCTAGTTCAAATCTATCTTTTTTAGAGACTGTTTTGAAAAACTAATTATTTTTAATGTTCATTCTGCTTTCTTTCCATTTTTATCCCATCCAAGCCTCTCATTTTCATCTCTAGTGAGAGAAGTGGGCCTTTAATTGCCCTGCCAGTAGTTTGAATCTTGGCTGAAATAGAGTTAGCGCCATTGTCATGCACATATGTAGATGCTCATTGGTGAGCCTGGAACAATACTTTGTTTGTTTCAATAATGTTCATAGTGGAGAAAGCTGAGTCACAGCTGTATGTAGATCCAAACATGGTTAAGGTGTGTAGTGCCACCTTGGTTAGACCTGCTAAAACAGTCTCGGGCACAGACTTGTTTTACTCGGGTAAAAATCCTCCATGTGCCCACTTAAAGGTCTGTGTCACCTCCTTTGAAAACACCTTGATGTCTCAAATGAAGAATGGATTCTAGATGAGCGAGAGGAGCTGCTGTCTAAGACTAAAGCTGTCAAACCGTTTACTGAGGTTTCTAATCAGTTTATTTATGAAGTCAACATAAGGAGAAACATCTGTCTTTCCCCGAATCTGTTCCTTCACATTTGTGAAATGGACACACTCTCTTTGAGGAGCTTCCTTGAACAATTCCAGTTTCCTCTGAAAGGAGTGGACAGCTGTCATAAATTCACTAACTGAATTGTTCTTTCCTGGCAACTTTAAATTGAGTTCATTAAGGTGTGATGTGATGTCCGCCAAAAAAAGCAATACTATCCGTTGTGCTCTCATCTTCCAAAAAAATGAAAACTGTTTTGCTTTCCAACTCTTGAGCTGTACTAAGAAAGCTGCTATTTCCTTTTGAATGGACCAAAAGTGTTCCAACACACTTCCTTTACTCGGCCATCTCACACTGTTGTGTAGTAGAAGGTTGTTTGCATTTGCTTCTCTAAGAAATTCTTTCAGCGGATGATGTTGATGAGATGAGGATACTCTGATGAAGTTGATAAGTTTCATCACTGTGTCCATTATTTCAGCAAACTTTTCTGACAGAATGGCACACAGGACAGTATGATGATGTTCATACTGGAACACATGTGGTAAGCAATAAGGTCTGGCTTCTCCTCTTTCAGCTGTACTACAGCTCCTCTCTCCTTTCCTAGTGTTACGATCCGGCTCGTTGGCTAGGGGACCAGCATTGAGGATCGTAGCATTTTAAGAAAAAGGAAGCAAATGTAGGCAGTAGGGAAGAACCCCCTTTAACAATGAACCCGATACAGTGACCAAGTGAAATTTATTTACAGTGGGGAGTGATGGAATTATATACAATATATTAACAAACAAAAACCAGAAAACAGGCACCAAACAGTTTTACAAAACATAAGCAGTGGTGTTAAACTTAACAGGTCCTCCAAAGTTCTTTTGTTTCTTTGTGAAAAAAATGTCACATATACCAAAAGCTGGCCATTATCAGTTGTATCTGTTTATTCATAGACGACTAAGGAAATACATACTACATTCTGAATAGCTGCATCAAGTTGTGCCAGTACATTCTCTGTTAATATTTCAGTCTTTTCTGTTGGTGTTGAAGCTGACATTGGGATTTGCTTGATTTTTTAGCACAATTCGTCTTTTTGTTTACACTCAAGTAAACTCTCAGCAACAACGTTCAAGCACTCCTTTACAATGGTCCAGTCAGTAAATAGTTTTTTATGTTGCCCCAAAATCCATGCGACTCTAAGTGAACATTCATTTGCACTCTGGTAGATCTGTCATGGTGGGCTCTCAGTTCGGTTATTTTACGTGTCCTCACTTTGGACTGCTGCGGATATGTCTGCGCAGACGATCTGTTTTGTGTCATAGTGGTGCTTCACACTGCTACTTTTTACTGAAGCCATGGTTTTGGAACATACTGTATGAGACAAACTGGTTTTGAACTACCCACAGGAAGAATGAACATATATTGGTCCGTCCATTCATCTTTGAAAGTTCGGTTTTCTGCATCTAATTTCCTTTTTTTGGAACAAGCCGTGATCCCTGTCGCTCTTTCGTTTCTATTATTTCCTTCCGCGGCTTCCGCTTGTTTTACCTATGCACTGTAACAATCGCATTGATTCACTCTCCGTTGAATGACATGTATAGACGCACCCACTTCAAGAAGAAAAAAAAAGCACTTCATGAATCTTATCAGTCATTCTCATTCATTTATCAGAAATGCGTCACGGTCTAGATAGTGCGGGCTGCCATTTAGTTATGCCTGCTATAATAGTTGAAATACTTAAATGCATACAAGAGACTGCTGCAGAGCACAACTTTGCCTCTTAAGCAGTGCCGTCTCCTCAATCGGGGTGCCCTGCATCTCTAATCCATGATGGCACTACTGTCCCTGAGCTTTAAAAATATGTCAACCTCACCCCATTCAGGAATCACACCCCATTCTCTTTTGTGATATGCACCACTATACTAACAAGCAAATGTTTGGAGTGAATGTGCCTCTTGAGACTTGCTGACAAGCATCCTGAGACAGATGCCCTCTGCTATCTGTAAATTTCTTCATGGGTAATGGTTCCTTTGGGTCAGTATTACTGATCAGTCTGATGTGCTGTTCTCAGGGAGTGGTCTGTTGTGGAGATATGAGTTTGAAATCTATTTTAAACAAATCTTTAAACAGTATAGCACCTACTGCCTGTGTGTTAATAAAATATATTCACGATATTCAGAAACAGTAAAAAAATTCAAAGGAGTTTGAGTTCATCTGCATGAATCCAGACTGGAATGCCCCCGAGAAACAGAATTTCTCTGTTTCATTTGCTTGACCATGCCAGTGAATTGTTGTGACATTCTGACCTGCTGGCCTCTGACTGTCAGTCAAACAGAACAGAATACAGACACGCAGATCATAGGGTCCACTGTCACCCAGGAGGAGCCCTAAGCTCCAGCAGTCTGTCACTGTGGGCCTGAGATTTATGAAATTCCTCTTAGCAAATTGAATTCTAAGTTACTATAGCTCCCCTACCCTGTTCTTTCCTGGGAGGAGGAAATACATAAATTCGGGCTGATACCAGTGCTTGTGCAGTTCATGTTTGGTTCCGTATTTGTCTCAGGATGACTCCTTAAACTCTGTGAGAGGTTCAGGTTCTCAGGTCTCCAGCTGAATCTTAGCAAACACCTGGGGCTTTTTAGTGTGTGGATGGGCTTCAGAATGGTGTTGATAATTCTGAAGAGAGGAGGATCGAGGAGAAGGTGTAGCAGTGCCATCTTCTGCAGTTCTGAGAGCATCCCGGGTGTTTCAATATCTGGGCTGCAACCATCCACACACTCCTTGCTCTGGCTGCAGACATGAGTTCAACTCATCTGTCTGTAGCTTGCATGGGTTTCTTTCAGCTGCTCTGCTTTCTCCCACAGTCTATACAGGCGCCAGCAGCGGTCCTACACCCCCCTTAAAATCAACGGGACTGCAGTGGAGAGGGTGAGCAGTTACAAATACCTGGGCGTTCATGTCACTGAGGACTTGACATGGACTGTACACATCCGAGCTCAAGCCAGTAGAGCAAAGCAGCGGCTCTACCACCTCCGGCAGCTGAGGAAGCTACAGGTCTCTCCAGCTATCCTTAAGACCTTTTACTCTGGTACTGTACAAACTGTTCTGACTCAGAACATCATCTCCTGGTTTGGGAACAGCTGTGCTCGGGACATCAAGGCACTGCAGAGAGTGATCCGGGCAGCGAAACGCTGCACCAGATCTGATCTACCGTCCCTACATGACATCTATACCAGGAGATGCAGGACCAGAGCGAGTAGGATCGTCGGTGACCTGTCTCATCCCAGCAACCATCTATTCATCTTGATGAAATCAGGCAAACGCTACAGAAGCATTATGGCCAGAACGGAGAGGCTAAGGAGGAGCTTCTACCCACAGGCCATAAGACTTCTGAACCCGGACATGACATGACTACCCTCACGTAATCTCTGACCACTCCGCTCCCACCCCCCCCCCCACCCACTGTCACTGCCCTTCCAGGGCACCTTAACTGTTCCGTACCATTTTGCCTATTTATTTATTTATTTATTTATTTACTTATTTACTTACTTATTTATCTATTTACTGCTTGTTTCTGTCTCTATTCTTCTTAGTGTTTGGATATGTGTTTGCTTCATTTTCCATTATAGATTGTTCGCACAGTCATCCTGGTTCAGATCGGTGCACATTTCAACACATGGTACACAACCATGTGCTTGACAAATAAACTCTTTTGACTCTTTTGACTCTTTGACTATAGATGTTTGTTTCAGGCAAATTTGTGACTTTAAATTACCCCTAGTGTGTGTGCAAGCATGTGTGTGTGTGTGTGTGTATGTGTGGGAGTCCTCACTGTGCCAAAAGACAGCAGACTTCTATGAAAGGCATACTTACATGCACACACACACACACACACACACACACAATGCATTTTGAGCACAGCTGTATAAATCAAAACCACATGGCCAAAATAAAAATGAAAACTCAAAAAATTCAAACTTTAAAAAACTGGTTGAATTTGGGTGACAAGGGCTTTCAGTATCATTGTGGAGGGAAAACTGTAACTCAGACAAGCAATTCAGTGTAAACAACAGTGGCCGCCGAATGATCTCAAGTTCAGCAAACCAGACAAAACAACACATTGACAACATGGAAAAGCACCTCATGCTTATCTGTGTTATAACCGCACAGCTTGTCCTTGTGACTGACAAGAACACACGTGTTCACAATTTGTGTGTGTGTGTGTGTGTGTGTGTGTGTGTGTGTGTGTGTGTGTGAGAGAGAGAGAGAGTCCTCAGACAGGGAAGTGGTTGCTGTGTTGTTTGTGGGTGTTGGGCTCAGGAGGATGGGGAGGGACTATAAGAATGTGTGGGAGAGTGACGGTAGATCTAGGATCGTGTGACCGTGTTCATGTCCGACTGAGAGAGCTCCTCCATATGTGGAACGTGTTAGAGGTGCGTCAAAGGCAGCTGAAGACGCACACACACACGCGCGCGTGCACTCTGGGCTGTACTTGCCCCTGTGAGCACTGGGTGTGTCCAGATCCCTGTCCATCTCCGGCATAAACTTAAAAGGCTTGGTTAGAAGGAAACTCAGGCACACTCTTACTCACAGTCTCAAACACAGTCATACACATGGAGAGGATGCTGTGGATTGCTCTCTGGTATCTGCTGACTCTGAGTGTCACTGGGGCTCACAAGTTGACTCCGGAGAACAAGATTGCTATTGTGGAGATCCATAACCGCTTCCGTTCTCACGTGGTGCCCAACGCCACGAATATGCGTCGAGTGGTAAGAACAATGTGGGCGAGGGAAAACGGGAGGTCCTTGGTATGCCAGGCATGCTCAGACTCACACCTCCACCCAGGATGCCTTTCTTAGCCCTGTGGACATAAATCCTTCAAGTCGGGTCTTCCATGACCTCTGACTGCTTTAGCAGAATTACAGAGCTTGTTTTTCCTCAATATTTCTATCCACTGTCAGTGATGTGTTAATATTTTCAAAACAGTCAACTCTGCTGGCAGGACTTATGTGCTGTTGGGAGTCCTTTCATTCTTGACCTCAAATGCTCTCATTAATTTAATCTAGGAAAAGGCAGAACTGTTGCTATCAAATAACCTGCTAACTTGTAGATCAGGTAGACGACGACGACGACGACGACGACGATAATGATGATGATGATGATGATGATGATGACGACGATTTTTAGTGTTTGGGTCAAGTGACCTGTACTGTGTAAAGAAAGCAGTCAGCAATAGCACGGGTGGTGTTGCTGACAAGGACATGTCTTGTTGTAGTGGAGGACATTGTGAACAATCCAGCTTGACTCCAAATCTGCAAAGTTCTGCTTTATGGAGCAAATATTTAAATATGATGAAATTGGTTTCTAAGGAAAGTGAAGAATCACCATGATTCAGGCTTTTGATGTAACAAGTGAACCCAGGTCATGATGGGGAAAATGTGGCCCCAAGAACACGTTTTTGGTGTGAAATAGGCACCTTCCAGAATGTTCTGTCTTCTACTTTGCCCATACTGCTTGGTGGGGCGCATTCACCGTCACTTTGAGTCCCTCCATCCAGTTTCTGCTTGTCCTCTTTTCAAGCGAATCCAACCTTCTCATGTCATGTCCATAGTACAAAAACCTTAGTCTCACCATTGGTGGAGCTAGGGTTTGATTTGATTAACATTCATCTGTTTGCTATCCTGGGTGTCCATGGTTAAAAGTCTCCTCTAGCACAACATTTGAAAAGTCCATGCTTCTGCTGTTCTGCTTCTTCATATCTGTACAATGTTACAGACACCCCTGGCTGAACAAACCTCACCTTTGGGCTTATGGATCCATTAGCACATTTGATCAATTTCTCCAGATTTTCCTCTGCAGCTCTGCCAAGTGCTGCTCTTCATTGCATTTCCTCACTGCTTGCTGGACCCATTCCTGTTGAAAGGCAGAAGTTGTCATCAATTCTTTATGTCTTCATGGTCAACAAAAAAGTGTACTACTGCTCCAGTTGTCGTCACTGTAGTTTTCTTTAGATTTAATTGTAGCTCCATTTCTCACTCTGAATCTTGACTTCTTAAGAGAACTTTAAAGTTCTTCATCATCCCTTATTAAAGTGATATATTCAGCATATCAGAGTTTCACGATCCCCTTTCCAGCAGTTCTGAATCCACATTCCTCTTTTTCTAGCCCAGCTTTTCATATAATATTATCAGTGTAAAAGTTGAAAAGATAAGCAGCCTCATCTTTCTCCTCTGCCACAGTGCTGGAAAAACTTAAACTTATTTTTGAGTCATTCCAGTTACATGTGTACTCTTCCCACTGATTGTTCGGATATTACGAAATTGGAGATGTGGGGTGTCGCAACATGACCAGCAGGAATTTGGAATGTGCCTGCACCCATTATGGAGCCCCTAGCCTTTCTTCTACGCAAGCCTTGTTTTATTCAAGGTTTTCAGTGGATTTAAAGAAAATAAATGTGTAACAGGGCCTTGCTCTGCAGGGGACTCAGCCATGTGTTTTGCACACTGACCGCAGTACACTTTTATAACGTAAGAAAGGAATGTTTTTATTACCGTGGCACAGGAAATTTGGAGCACAACCATGCCAGGGATATGTAAGCATTCTGTGGGAATATCCCAGTTACCACACAGGATAGCAGGCAACAATTTAGTGAAGTAATATTTAGACAGAACTACACTGTGATCTTCTTGTACGTTTGTATATTGTATCTGAGCTATGAACTCGCATTAAAACACTGGATAGGAAAATTAAAGTTGGCTATGAATGGAGGGACAGTGAAGCACCCATCGCAAGATCATGCAGGTTTAGTGGTATTTTTATGCTTTACCTACAGGAGGTCAGAAACATGCCCTACAGAATTTCTGAGCTCCCCCATAAACAATGCAGCCACTTTTTTACTTGTCAGAAAATGCCAGACATTTTTAATGAAGGTCTCTTTATCCCTGATGACATGAAGTTGCAGGTCATTTCCTTACGCTCTACTCTTCTAGATACCTGTTACTCCATCTGTGTAAAGTTTTTGTGTCTTTTCTTGCTTTCTGATAAAAGAATCCCATACTGAAAAAAGCAAAGTACTACTGTACTTCTTCTGTATTTGGTGTCTTAGTGACCACAGGCTATTACTGCAGTTGACAGGAGATTGTAAAAGTGAACTTGAGCTGACAGAGAGACAGCACTACAGAGCACATTGACATGGACAGTATCTCCTGCATTCCTAGGGCCCGAATTAGCGACTGAGCCATGCTGAGCAGAATCTGCTAGGACAGCAGGGTGTTGCGGGCCAACGCTGGGGCTCAGGTGTCAGTGTGGGCAAGTGACACGGTCACCTAACATCAGCTGTCAGAAGGGACAGTGGGAGGTCAGCTGGTGAACCGGTGCTGGAGATCAGTTGTTTTATTATGTTTAACAGTTTTATTTTGATCTTCGATGGCCCTTTATAATGTATTTTACCAATTTAAGTCTTCACATCTTTGCACCTTTAATGTGGCCTAAGGCCCCCCCTTGATAGGTAGCAAACAATCATAGAAAGTGGGTGTGTTGTGCTGTGTTTAACACTGCAGTCATAGGACAGTGGGCAGGATGGTCTAGATGTTTCCTCTCAGGTGAATTTTACCAGGTGGCTCAGCATTTCTGTCTCTGCTCCCTAACCTCAGTCATCAGGGATTCCATAGGGTCCAACACTCGGTCCGCTCTTTATTCTCCTCTATCTGTACTGGTTTCCTTGGCTCTGATACATCTCACTGGTGCCCCTGTCACTGTTGTGCAGACAGTGATCCTTATCTCGTACTCTGGCTCACCGCTCAACCTTTCTAAGTCTGAAATACAATATTTGTTTCTATCTGACAATCGCCTTGAGTCTCTGCTTCTCACAGAACACTGAAGCCATAACTCCATCTTGCAGACATCTCTTCCACATCTGTAGAATTTTCCAGCACCTCACATGCTACTCTGTTCAGTTCCTGATGCAGGACACAGACAAAACATGACGTGAACTAACAACATGGTGGTATCAGACACACAGGCTGTCCTGTGATCATCCTGTGTCGGTGTTTTCATCTGCTGTTGATACACTTTAACTCACATTTAATTATACAATAGTACAGAGAAAAGCTAAACATATGAATGAAAATGTGCTTCTTGTGTTGACTCTGTCAGAGTATCAAACCTGTCACCTGCTACATAATTGAATACATGTCTCCCCCCTTGTGAAACTGCTCCTAGACTATGTAACACTGTGAAATCTCTCAGTCTTTAATTCTAAGAAATTGCAAATAATCTACTAATAATATAACTGTTGTATATTCCTTATTTAAAACAATTAAATAAATATGTAAATATATACAATACAGTAGGCATACAAGATGGCGTTTTTATGCCATTAACTGGGAAACTTTTAAAAGGGCCCATTTTCATTCTATTAAAAAGCAAACACAATCTCTGCAGTATAATATAGGGTGATGTGGCTATATCTACACCACAAGTGTAAATATAGGGACAAATTTTCACCCCGCAGGGGAATGATACAAATCTACTGTAGTAACTCCATGTGCAGTCAAACATAAAGCCAGAAGATTTAACCAAGTTCAATGTAGTAAAGCATGGTATCCAGCAGAAAATATGCTATAAATGTAAAATTAGGAAAGAGTGCTGACAGAAAGTGATGGTGAAGCAAATAAAGTTTCTCATGTCTGCAATGCAGCACTGGAACGAGTCCCTGGCAGCCATAGCGCAAGCCTACATCACCCAGTGTGTATGGGACCATAACCCAGACCACCAGAACATCGGAGAGAACATGCAAGCCGCCAGCGGTCCCCTCAATGTAAGCAAGGCTATAACCAGTTGGTACCTGGAGCACAAGAACTACAACTATGAGAACAACAGCTGCCTAGAAGACAAGATGTGTGAACACTACACACAGGTACAGTGTGTGCAGTACCTTCCAGCAGGGGATAGCAGAGTGACATTCAATAATTGATGTTACAAGTTGCAAAGACCACTGATCTGGATGGATAACTTGGGTCAGGAATTATACTGTGGTATCACCTATGTGTGTGTGTGTGTGTGTGTGTGTGTGTGTGTGTGTGTGTGTGTGTGTGTGTGCGTGCACGCACGCACCAGTTAAATGGCAAAAAAGCACTTTGATGAATTTACAAACCCCCTGTATGGAAAAAAGGGAACACATCCAAAAAGCTACAGTGATTCTTCATTCTATGTGATTGTGAGGGATGAGAAACACATTATTACTGTACATAAACCAAAATCTCACTGTTCAAATATTTTCTATCACTAATTGCTAATTTTTTGTTACCTAAAATTGACTATCCAACTCAGTATAACAAATCTGCATCTTGAAAATATTTAAGCATTTTCCGATTTCTGAATTTTCAAAACATTCAAGTTGTGCACTAGTTCAGGTGAGAGAGTGTGGAGTGTTAGGAATGTGAAAGTACTGATATAACATGGAGGGAATTGTGGGATGGGACTGCTGGTTTGTTGCATAAATGGGAACAGTAAAAGTTTTGCGGGTGGTTTTTCTGATATACTGTATGTCTGCTGTGGACAAGAAGTCCACAGTTACAAAGTTGTTCATAGTAAACACAGTAAGCTCAGTGGACCCTAGCTTCAGTTCATTTCTGATCGTATTAAAAGTGGGAATTACCCCTTATCAGTAGTTCCATCCCTGCAGTTTTCTGCACAAAACTCCCATGGGAACTTTGACCACAGCCTGAGGCAGCCAGGAAAGGTAACAAGGGTGTCCTGCAGTCATATCTCAGCTATTCTCCCAAAAGGATGGCATCAAATGTTTGTGTTGTTTAAACGTGTTGTGAGTTACTGCTGTCATCTTTGCCACATTGTTAAATGACAATGTCTTCTAAGAAAGTAGAAAAGCTTGTGAACAAGTCCTTGATGTATATAGTATAGGTGTGTAATATATAGGTGTTAAATTTAGTGGATTTAGAGGAAACAGATTGGGGGAGTTGGGTGTTGCCTCAAAACCGATCACTCTTTCTCGGGTTTAAATTAATGGAATATAGCCATCCACTATCCAAAAACCTGCTATGTTGCAAGTTTTTAGCAACAGATTAGATTTGAAGGAGGGATGCCTGTATTTTGCTGAAGACTATTAGCACATGACACCTTGAGGGACTTCAAACACCTTCAAGACACGCAATTTCATCTACTATGACTATACACATAAGCAAGACCATTCATACTCTTCCTGCATCTGTTTCCCTAGTTCATCTCACAAACATTCACACCCTGTAACACACTGCAGGCTCTTGTCATGAAAGCAGCTTCTCAAAGATGATGTAGATGGTGCTGATCACAGTGACAATGACCCTGTGATACCTGTCTCAGGTGGTGTGGGCAAACACCTATTCTGTCGGCTGCTCAGTTCAACTGTGTGACAAGGTGCAAGGTCTTCCATACAACAATATCAACTTGTTCATCTGCAACTACTACCCAGGGTAAGTTTTAGCGGGCATAACAACACTGTTCTGAAACCGGAAAGATGTGCTGCACATTGAATTTAATGTTTAACTGTGATCTACTGTATTATAGTAAAACCTGGTTGATCTGAACATAGAAGGAGGTTGTAAAATGATGGCTATTTAACATTGGAACAGAAGATAGGAGGACAGAGACACACAGACTCCATATTCTTTCACTTCACTCCTATGCTTTTCCATTACTTTCTAATAGGTTGTGTTTTTAGCATTGTTTTGAAATAAAATTGTTGTATTTGCTTTGAATTTTTAGTAGCTGTAGATGATTACATCATTTAATGTGCTTAACCTCAGCCCCATTTTTCCTGTCCATAATCTTATTTTAGTACAAAAGTTAGCATAGTGTGATTTTTCATTATAAAAGCTGTTGCGTTGTGGCACAATTGACTGTATTCTGATGTTGCCGATAAAATATAAAAATAATAATGATTGTGAGGTCAAGCAATTCCAGTGAGTCTCACCTGCCAGCTTGACCTGTCTCACAGCACTATTTAAACCTCACTCTTCCCCACTTACTTTGCGAAGCCTCTCTGTTCTATTTGCCCCTTTCTGCTACCTTGTTCTTTTGCTATCGTGCTTGCTATTGCTCTTGTGTTTTTTTAGTGTTTTGCATGTTTTATTTTCAGGTCAGAGCCATGTCCCTGTTTGTTTTGCTACTTTCTGTTTTTAGCTGGTTGCCCCTTGTTTCCCCCGCCATTTCCCGACCCTTACCTGTGAACACCCTGTGGTTAATATGAATAATTTGGTGTGCACTTGGATCCACCTTTTTGTGTTTCCTTCATGCATCCATGATAATAATCTATAGTTGTTTAAGTGACATATTTCATCATTTTCTTTTATGGTGTGAATCTGCAGGTTTGGCCTGAATTATATGGACTAGTAAATAAAATTTTAAAATGCGGTTTTCTTCAGATGACTGCAAAGTGGATTACATACCAGGAAGCTGATGTTAACCCTGTTGTGTTAGCCACTTTCTGCACATATGAATACAGATTGGCATTCCTGTCCTGGGGAGCAGAGGGTAAAAAAGGACCCAAGAGTGTAAATGACCCCTATGAACTATGTCCTGTCCCCTCTGTGCGTCCAGGGGTAACGTCAACAAACAATTACCCTACGAGGCGGGGCCCCCATGCTCCCACTGTCCAGCCACCATGCCAGTGTGCAGAAATAATACCTGTGGTAAGATGGATGTCAGTTTGTCTTCATTTCACACACGAAGGGTAGAGTTCAGCCTCGGGTGTCTAATGAAGTGGCAATGTTTACACACTTAGTCAGTGAAACACAGTCCTTTATTAATGTTTGAAAGATTAACTAAATTTACTCGACTTCACGGTTCCGCTCCAACTACTAACTGAAACAGAAAATAAATCATTTTCAGCGAACCATCAAAATCAGAGTAAACTCTGCGAATTTCTGTACTAAAAAACACAGTTCAGGTGTGTAAGGTGGAGACACCCTGCTTGGACAGTGAAGTTAATGCACTGAATCCAAGTCACTTAATATGTTTAATGTAGTTCTGACTGAGAGGCAAGTTGTAGTAGGTGGAGTCAGAGGTTTAAAGACCTGCTTATCCTTTGCATTTCTTATAGAAGCAGAGAAGGCCACGACGAGCACAAGACAGACTTCCACCTCGCCCCCTGCATCCTCCACCACATCTGCCAAGAGCCCATCCTCAAAGACCAGCACCACCACAACCTCTTCTCAAGCACAGAGCACCTTTCTTTCACCACACAACCCTGCTGGTGCTGACAAGGACCATGGAGCCGCAGTGGTCACTGGCTGGGCACTCATTCTCCTGTCCACTTCATTGTTGCTGCTTCTTACAGCTTGATTGTACCCTCCTCTACCCACCATGGTGACATAGCTTGGTAAACTGTCCCTCATAACTATACAAACTGGGCTTAACAAAGACCTCTGCTTTATTGTTTTTTTTTATATAACATCTCACCATACCTTAACACGGTGTGACATTACAGGAGGTCTTACTACAGCTTTGATAAGGTCACACACAGTTTTGGTGATGTCACAAACAGTGTTTTCAATGTAACATAACTTTTTCTTGCTGAAATCATGTACAGCTTTGGTGGTGTCAGTTGCACCACTAAAAATTCAGCCTTTTTAAAAACTTGTGAAGGGACTCCATGAGTTTGGAGACATGTCCACGGCTCCAGTGTGCCACATGTCTGAGCTTCATGTGATTAAAAACCCAGGGGAGCCGTGAGTCCCATGCGCTAGAGCCTGAACCAGTCTATTGTGGGTTTTTCAGTTGTAAATAGAACCCAAGACCTATTGCAGCACAGTGACCCATTCAGCAGTTTATAAGTGCTGCCTTGTATGGAGAAAGAAACTCAAATCTCCTATGAAAGACCTGAGGAAACCCATTGCCATGACAACAGCAAGAGCATATTCCTGACATAATCATGTTAATATAGGAACAACAATTGCAGCCCTTTCCTATTTCATGAACTGGTATTGTAGAAAATTAGTTATTAGGCTGCTGAATAAAGGCCTATAAATTCACTAAAATATTAAGACCTCTGCTGGGGGTTCAGCTGGTGGCCAGAGTAGAAATACACACCAAACAGAGATACAAGGGATAAAGCTTAATCTCATTTCTGTATTACTATGGAGACAATTATTTCACAATGGACAAATAGCAGCTTGTTGTGTTCAGCAGTTACATGCAGCAGTATGAATATGTAAAGCCATTGTACAAATTTCTGTTAAGAAAAAATGCGTGTTATGTAATGTTTTGTTCATTCAATTCTTGTGCTTCATGTGTGGATTTTATTTGCAGGCTCTGTATTCAAACCCTTTGTTTGACTTTGTTTAAAGTATCACTGAGATCCAGGTGTGGCCACGTTACTGACACTCATGGGTATTTGGCTGGTGTCACCAGATATGTCACTGCAAAGCTCTGAGGGCACAGCCAGTGCAGTATAAATTTGGTCAAGACATCGGAACTCAGACAGGCTGTGACAAGCTGTACCTGTTGTTCATTTATGTCCTGACTTGTCCCTAACTTCAGTGTACAGATAGGTTTAGTTTTGGCCTAAATGGTCTATGGACTAACATTAGGGCCCGGTCAGAAAACAACATGGGGTTAGGACCCTGATACAGAGCAATTCAAGTGGACATGTTTGCTTCCATCATGGTAAAACTCGTGGCCTGTGAATAGACACCAACAGTACTATGGTTGGACACTGGGTGGCGGTGCAATTCTGCTAGATGGAATGAGCTATCGGGAGAGACTACAGTACAGCAGCCCAAGTGAACATGAACATGAACCAGAGCTGACAGATGTCAGTTATCCAAGGATGGAGTCATTGCTGATGAGCAGAAAGACAGGGACATGCCGCTCGAACACCATATCCCAGCTCGAATCCAATTTTGACGGCAATAGGTGACAAATTTGTCGATTTGTTTCAAGTTTGTTTGTCGTATGTACGATAACAACAGCATAGCAGTGTTATAACAATGAAATGTGTTGCTTCCAGACATCCTCAGCATATAAAAATATATAAATAAAATGTGTAGGAAAAAATTTTAACTAAAAAAAATAATAAATATACATAAAACGCGAATAAATACTGTGATTGAAAAAAGAATTGCACTATCCAAAGGGGGTCAGAACCTGCTTGTTCTCATCCGAATGCTTCTAAAGCATTTTCCAGACGGGAGCAGAGAAAAGAGTTCGTGGCTGGGGTGACTGGTCCTTTAGGATTTTATAGGCCACTGGGTGTAAAGGTTGTCAGTTATGGTTGTCAAGGAGAAATAGAAAAATTATGTTAATCCCCCCAGAGTTAGGCATTGAACATGCTCATGACAAAACTACAGATGGAGCAAAAGAGGACCATCCTGGACCACACGAATGACAAATATCTCAATATCTCAAACTGACCAGTCTGCAGATGCTTTCACCAGCTGCTTACCAATTCCAGCCCCTCTGAAGACCTTGACTGAATCCATCTCAACAGCATTTCAGAAGGACTATGAAGAAGATGACCAGAGTTAATTTGGTAAACCACCACCATGCTGAATGTTCCTGGGAGGACATTTTCTATTGTGGTTAATTTCTCTAGCACATATTTTACTTACTTTACAGACTTCACATTATTCCCACAGTGACACGCACACAGCACAGCAGGGGGCACAGTGGCTGCTGTCATCATCTTGTAATGAAAGGAATTTGCTTTGTACTCCTGCTTCAGTTAACTCGATCGAGGTATCTGTCTATTTATTATCACTAACCACTTTATCCATGTCAGGGTCACTGAGGTCCAGATCTTATCTGGGCCATGATCACAGTACCTACCCTGAACCGATAAAGTAAAAATGTTACTGCTGTATAAAGGGGTAAGTCAGTGTAAGCAGTTTGGTGCACAAACTTTATGATGTAAATTTTAAACTCCCCAAATGCAAATCCCCCCCCAAAAAATAGCTTTCCAAACCTCTTCATGTGTGGAATTTGACAAATGAGCCCTGTTTAGGATTGAAACACCTGTAGGCTGCAAGTTCAAGTCTCAAGCAGGAAACATAAAACTGTTCTGTGTTTTAGTTTTTTAACGATCTTTATACTTTTTTATATTGTACTAAATAAAAATACATTTGCCTGTGACTCCCTCTGCCACACATACATACACACACAACAAAGTTGCACAAACCACAGTTTAGGAAACCAGATGAGCTGCTCTGGTCACATGGTCCTGTGTTTTAGCCTGACAACAGGCTCGGATTGGCTGCACCACTGTGACATCGTCCTCACTGGGGCCAATGGGAGGAGAGGCAGTGGGGGGTGTGAAACAGGAAGTGCGGTTGGAGCTGCAGATGTGCAAAGTGCCACCACCGTTTCCTGGCCCCGCCGTGGGCAGGGGGGGCCAATCACTGCCATTGTTGCCCAAGTCCCCCCACCCTCTGTGGAAACCACGCAGCCAACCCCTGTTGGGTCCCCAGTCCAGCAGCACGGCTTCCAGCAATCGCTTTAACAAAACCGCTGTTGGGGGGAATGGGAACACGCACACACACACTCACACACTCACTCACTCGCACACTCACTCACTCACACACTCACTCTTGTCTCTCGCAGATCCAGGTCAAAGTCAATTCACCAACTGACGCAAACACTCTGTTGAGACGCTATGGAAACCAGGCACTGCTTGCCAGGCTTGACGTACAAAAGCACTTGGTGGTGAGTCCAAGAACACAGCTGTTTGGAATGCAGTTTCCCTGGACGACGCTGTTATTTATTTAGGACTTTAATGAATTTCTTTCATATTTTAAAGCCCTCTGTTATCACCTACACTCTCTGGAGTTGCAGGGTCAGTGTTACACACTATGGGTCAGTTACATAATTAGAGCAACTGGCCAATGAGAAGTTGTACTGTGGCAGACACACACCCTCTGGCCACCGTCCAGATCACAAGCCCACAAACCTCTGTGGATGCCATCTCATGAGGTGTTTGCTTGACCCATATACTTTACAAATCCCTTTTGCTGACTGGACTGTTGTTATCATGACCTTCAGTTATGGCATCGCTGCACACGGAGCAGCGGGGAGTCGAAGCGATCAGTGGACTCCTGCTGGCCGGACGTCCCGGGTCACCTCATGCGGTGGTGTTTGGGGTGTGATACCATGTGAACAGGGCCTGACACAGGCCATCAAGGGGTGTAATGGTAACACACATTACCTTGCAAAGGTGAGCTTGATCAAGGTACTTATCCTGAACCAACAGAGTAAAAATTACCCTGCTGTGTAAATCAGAGGATCATGAAAAGCACCTTGTTGTACAAACCACAAAGGTGTCAGACAAATATGAATGTGAGTGTGTGTGCATGCGTGCGTGTTCATTTTCAGATTGGGATTCCAAAGTTATCAAGTGGAGCGGCGCTCAGTGTGAGGTGTGTGTGGGTCTGTATGTGTGTGTCAGATGTGATCCAGACCAATGTCTTTTCTGGGACTGTGAGGAATGGGGGGGGGTAGGGCAGGTTACTCAATCAGCCCACACCTTCAGCGTCACCATAGAAGGACATCCTGACGGCATGTGTACTGCGGGGCAGAAAGCTGTGTAAGTACAACACAAAAAAGAAAAAAATCCAACAAGAAAAAGTGCAGAACAGCTGAACTTTCGCCACTGAGACTGAAAAGGAAATTTGTCAAAATAAACAGGTTTGCAATAAAGAGAAGCTGCTTAGCAATAATGTGTAAATGTACAGTCTTCAAAATGCCTCTAAATGTTTGGTAATTAAGTCACCAAGACAAGTTTAAGCAACAGAAATAAATTTATCCAAAGCTGCTTTCGCTCATTTACCCATTTACTAGGGTAATTTTTACTGCGTCAATAGAGAGCAAAACCTGGTTCAGGAGACAGCAGAAGGTGGGTGAACCTCTTATTATTATTATTATTATTATTATTATTACTAAGAAGAAGAAGAATTTTTTATGCTGTCTAAAGGGTAGTGACCTATGTGGACCTAGAGACCAGGTTTGTTTCCAGAAAGTCATCTTTTCATGCTGTGGGATTTGAACTTGGTTTTGTGCTCTGGTGTAAAGTATGTGGTCTGAACCGGCTGAGGGAGATTATCATTTGTAAACGGCTAAAGTCGTGATGTTGTCTGAAAAGTGCAAAAGAAAAGAATATTACAAGCGACCCACCAAATAAAGATTGATGAATAAATAAGGGTGTGTGTGTATGTGTGTATGTTTACCACATTCATGAGCCAGGGCTTCAGGCCCTATGAGGGCGCCAGCACCACCTCCGTTGAACGTGTGCGACGTGATGGAGACAGAGTCCCCACTGCAGCCAGGAAGGGGTTAACACTGCGAGACCCACGGGGCGGAAACATGAGGGGTGTGTTTGCCTGGGAAGGGTGTGTGTTTTTGCCATGTGGGGGTTTGTTTTGAGAGCACCAGGCAGGGCGAGTGGGGGCTGGGCCTGTGGAGCCGAGCCGGGGCAAGCCGGCTGCTTTGAGGGGGGCTATAACCCTCCGAGAAGCGCGTTTCACACTCCAGTGCCCCACACTGCCCCCCCACGCACACCCACCCACCCAATCCACGCAACCGGTGTGTGTAGAAGGGAATCCAGACATTGCAGAGCAGCTGCTGCGGAATAAGATTGGCAGCACCAGCGGGGACGCACAACCAACAATGGGGGCTTTGTGGAGGAAGCTGAGGGCCATGATGGTGTTGATGATGGTGGAGGGGGGCGGGGTGTGCAGTAAACAAGTGCCAGACAGAGTAGAGCAGAACAGAGTAGAACAAGCCTATAAAACAGCCACACCTCACCCTGGTACGACAGGGGATTTTTTTCAGTCTATTGTTTCTCATTTCCAGGGATGGACCTGAGCATTGACTTCCTGTTCAGAAGCTTCTCTCTGTGTGTGAGCAGGAGTTGCCTGAACAAGTTTTCATGCCAACTTTCTCTGCAGAAAGCTCACCTTCACCTCGTCTTTTGCACCTCCTGCTTTTAGAAACAGCCGCGCACCAAAGTACATTTATTCGTTTAAGCAGCACCTTTGTCCCCTTGCAGCTGTTGGGTTTGTACTCTGAGCTGCTTGGGATGTTTGTCCACATTCACCTGATCCACACATGACTGTGCTACACTCCACGGTGCATTGTAATATTATTTTTTTCATACGTTTTCCATGTTATTTATTTTTTTTTTACATTTGGAGAATGGTGAAACCCCTTTATGGAGCACGAGTATTGTCTTCAGTATCTGATGTGATTTCCTTAATAATACCATAAAAATATTACAGTCAAGGTGATGACTGTGAGCAAATTGTACAATAAAGGTACATTTACAAACAGATTTATTAACACAATGATACAAACCGTGAGGGTCTCTAATGATGCTTCCAACCTAAAGTTACAAGGTGTACCTATACATTTACACACCTTTTGTTTAAGAGAACCTTTTTCAGTCTCATTTTAAAATTTATAATCTTAAGCAGAGTAACTTGTTCTCCTTCCACACTCTGAGCTGTTAGGATAACACAGGTTTGGCCCTCAGATCCAGAAAAAAAGGTGCAATGTTCAGCATTTCAGGGTTAAACACGGTGAGAGCGGCATTAAACTAAAAATACAGTATAAACTGAATGGCAGCATTGAATCTGCAGTTCCTTTTCATGCATAGCAGATGGTTTCGTTTAATGTGACCCAAGCTGTTGGACAGCAGTCCTTTACACCTGAAGCCGTTCATCCAGATGAAAGCGGAGTGAGGGTCTGGGTGCTGGTTTACTTGCGCTGAGGTTTCTGGAGGACAATAAGTGTTTGAGTGCAATGAAAACAGAAACCTCTGTGGCACTACAAACCCAGACAGAATGGGCCCCCATACAATACAGATGTTCTATATCCACCAGATCTGATCTGCTTTGGTTCCTGAGCTCTGCTGGGGGAGAGGTACAGGTGGCTGCTTGCTTCAGACCATCTCCACTGCCAACCATTGAATCAACTGAGCATGACTCCTGTGTCTGAATAGAGCCTTCTATTCACATGGGCCTGGCATGAGGGTGGAGATGATTGCCAGACTTAGAGTCCTTGTGTGTGGAAGGTGGAGATGTTTGAACGTTGTAGACAGGTCGTCACACATACTTCTGTGACTTGTGTCTGATCTGCTGGGTTTCTGTGTGAACACATACAGAGCTGAAAAAGTCATATCCATGAAATCTGGGTGGCCACAGCTTCAACAGTAGAGTTTCAAGCTGTCTCTCAACACCAAGAGCTCAGATGTTCAAGAAGACACCAAGAGGCCCATGGCGAAGAGACATACAGCGAGCATGTAGTTAGAGCACCAGGTCTCTGCTTGGATTTGATTAAGTGTGAAGGCAACAGTTTCAATGGGTGCAACATTTAAGCCATATTTGGAGCGTCAGACATGAGTATTCCTGCTATTTGGGTCAACAGCACACATGGGGTGGTGCTGTCAGTATGGGGTTAAGTATCTAGCCCGTTCCAACGCTGACCCCCTGCCCTGCTACAGGGCTTATCCTAAGTGGGTCTATGTTTGTGATGGCCAGAAGACCTCCCTCACATGCTGGCTGAGGGACAGCTGGAGCTCTGGGTGTTGAGCAGTTGGGATGTTAAGATAACAGACCCAAGGTGGGTCCAACAGGGTGGTTTTGAAAGCAGAGGAGGAGCCACCTTAACACAATCTACGTCTATGGACCATAGTTCTGAGGAGCTACTCAGCAGAAATGCTCCTCAGGCCACCTAATACAGCATGTTGTGTTATTGTGATGATTTTTGCTATGTATCTCCTCTCCTCATCTCTGTCCACCAGCTTCCTATAGCTGCTGTTGTTACATTCAACATTTTTGTTCCAGCCTACAAGACAGTCAAAGGATCTCCACCCAATAGTGATAGGACCTAATCAGTGCCTACAGCCAAACAAGGGTGCTGTGCTCCTCCACCTCTCTGACTCATGCCCCACTGACACCGCAAACTTCTAAATTCTGAAAGTTCTCAGTTTTGTTCCTGGTGTAATGGAATGAGCTCCCTCTGTCCCTCAGAGCTGTTGAATCCCTACCAGCTTTCAAAAAGGGTCTGTAATCCGTCTCTTTCGTTGCCATTTCTGTTTTTCTTCTGAACTCCTGACTGTGTAAAGTTCTTGATCTGTACTTGGTGCATTTTTTTAAATAAGTTCTATGTCCCTTTGAGAGCAGCTTTTGCTAAATGAATGAAAGCGAATGTATTGCAGACCCTTTGGGCTGCAGTTCTTCAGATTCCCATTCAGTCATCATTGTAGAAGGAGCTGGGTTTTGATCAAGAGGACCAGCCAGTTTTCTCCTGTGCCCATCTGATCACAAGAACAAGTTCCTAACCTGTAGGTCACCTGCTGTCTACACCCAACAGCAGAATAAGAACAGAATTGCTTATTAACATTATGTCTTATTTTGAAATGCACTGCACCAGTTAAAATATGGCTTCGGATCCCACACAGATGATTTATTTGAAGTGCCACCTCTCCCCTTGTTGGCCGTTGGCTACGTCTCAATACGTCTCACAGCAAACTGTGATGCATGAAACATGCAATTTCTGCAATGAAGAGAATTTCCTGACATACTCCTGATGCTCACAGCATATGTTTCTTTAAT
Organism: Heterotis niloticus; assembly: GCA_018136845.1. Taxonomy (NCBI): domain Eukaryota; kingdom Metazoa; phylum Chordata; class Actinopteri; order Osteoglossiformes; family Osteoglossidae; genus Heterotis; species Heterotis niloticus. The sequence goes on along the minus strand of CM030892.1, from coordinate 10,038,553 downwards.
TAAAGGGGACAAACACTTTGAATGAATGACAGTGTGAACCGCCTTGCAGTGTAACTGAGGCACTCTGGGTAATGAACTGTAGCTATGAAGCTGTTGAATACTGAATGATGTCCATGTACTATAGTTACCTTCTTTTACCTGGAGAATCTGGTCAATAGAGGAAAGAGCAGGAAAGAGCACCGGGGGATTATGGGAAGTGCTAGTAAAAATCTCCATGGAGCAAAGTATACAAATGCCTGTAGGTGCCCCCGAGTACTGCTGAGTACCACTGAGTTCTGGCCCAGAAGCACTGATTTTACTCAATACAAACAGTGTATTACTAACTTGTGCATTAAACCCTGTGTGTACTTGCATTTGCACTGATCTGTGTCTTATAGCTGTGCAGAAAAGCAACAGAGTGTGTGTGTGTGTGTGTGTGTGTGTGTGTGTGTGTGTGTGTGTGTGAGTGTGTGAGACCACACAGCTGAAACAGGGACTCAGTGAACTCCACAGACCCAAACCACAGTCTCAGAGACATCCCAGCAGGACTAATAACAAGGACACAATTTATTCAAGCAGTGCCTTTCGCTGGTAGCATCTGGCCTCCAAATGCACAGTCACACACCGTCCATGAGCAGAATACCCACTCACATGCAACATATTTCTCATGCCTGCTTCTTCAGGCCCGCAACCTCCTGCAAGTTTGATCTCCAGCAGAGGTTTTGATGCTGGTCTCAGAGAGGTGGAGGCACTTTTCTCTCCTCATCATACCCCCGTGAACTGATGCTCACATTCAATAAATGGAGGCTGTACCGTAGTGCAGCATAGGATTCTCGCTGGAGACGACTGCTGAGAAGGTCTTCCAGTTGTTCCCATGTTGAAAACCTGCCTGGATACAGAGGGCAGCCTATGAGGAGCCGCTGTGGCCCATAAACACGGGAAGGCCGTCAGGGGCCGAGTCAAAGTTCACGCTACCCCCCTGAGGTACCCCCTCCAACAGAGACGTTCAGCCTGGAGGGGTGAAGCAACACTGTTATTATTCCTGGCTGTGCAGTGAATGGAAACCCAAACCCTTCACACACTGAGCCTCTTTTCTCTTACTGGGTGGTTTCAGTGGTGTGAAACCCTCTATGATGCTTCTGGCCAAGCTGAGATCTCCATCTGGCAGTTTTGCAGGGACCATGGAGGTATTTTAAACTTTCTCAACATCAGCTGTGAACATTTCATGGTTCAAAAACATGGTTCCAAGGAAGAGGTTATACTGTACAGCTATACTGGTTCCTCTCAGTCAATACATCTTGCTGTGAGCGGACCGCCAGCCCACCAGGATGCTGATGTCCTCCTGTAGAACTTCTCTCTGGGATGAAGCCAGCAGAACCAGACCATCATTCACACCTCGGGAAAAGCTGGGAGCATTACGGACTCATGCTCTTCACACGTGTGAACATGCATACATGTACATGAATATGTGTGACTGCAGATAGTTTACTGGTCTCTACATGCAGACAAGTGGAGATACATTTGCAGACAAATATATTTATCATATTTACCTTGAACAAGGGAACTACAGCAGGAGGGGAGATTCAAGTACACACACAGCAGCTCTAACCACTACACCATCTGCAGGAGCAGGAAGACATAGCAGTCATGCAGAATTGCAAACACACTCCTTGTGGCCCAGAACACCTCTCATCACATGTAGGTGGACTGATGCTATTTAAATGGTCGCTTTACTGTATTTTATGTGGGTGTTTCACAGCACACAGGATGTGCGTTGCGCCGCACAGCTGTTAACAGAGTGGAAACGTCTGTGAAAAGCTCCAGCAGACTTGACTTTATTTTGAGATTTACTGTAAACTTACATCTTTGAGGTCTCTCACATTACATGGCATGGATCTTGCAGAAAAAAGATTAACTTTAATGGTTTGTGCTGCTGACAGAAACTAGATTATGACAAAATGTGGCAATGAAATCAGATGACCGATCTTTGAAAATGTATGTATGTACACATATACTGGAGACAATATAATAAATGCACTATGCTGGGTTTACAGACATCCTTCTGTGAGCATTTAAGAGAATTTTGTTTTTATTTCTATTATGTTGAAGGATTTGCTCTGAATACATTTCAGCTGAAATATGACGAGTGGCTCAAGGGAGAAATGGTGAGATCCTCTTAATGAGATATAAACATTTCATAGGTTTGTTTGTGAAAATGTGCTTCACAAATGTGTTTAGTGTTTTTAAATACTTTTTTAAGTTTTAAGTGTATTGACCTAAAAAGAGTTTATTGTTAAAAAAGTCTATTAAAGTAACACTGAGAGGTGTGCTGCACTAGATAGTAAATAAAAACAAGGCGTCTCCGTGGAGACGGTTTCCTCCTAAACACGGTGAAAAGCAGCAGTTCTGTGTTGCACAACCTTGTTGGGATTTCATCATCATCGGTGCTGCAACTTGGTGGCAACGTGAGGTGCTTCGCGGCGCAGGTCTCAGGAATGAACCCCCTGCGGGGTGAAGGACACCCATCCCGGCGGTGGGGTTTTTGTAGGACACCTTCATCTCACCTCAACACATTTTATTGCCCCGGGGCCATATGGCGAGGCTGAGTTGTGTCTGGTTGTCGATGGACACTTGAACATTTCGGTTAAAGCTCTCACACTTCATCTATGTGGACGGCCCATTTGGACTTCCAGCCACCTGCAAGCAGGACAGAGCAAAATGATAGGAGTACCTGGTGTCTGTCTGCACACCTTTTACACTTTAGACATATGGTATTTACCTGTCTGGATGGAGTCTTCTGATGAACAACTTGATGTTGCTGGTCCACATCTTTCGACTTTCCGGATATCTTCTGTCTAAAAGGAGCAACAAGGTTCCCTGACCAGGGCTGGTTACTGTATTTTCCTCGTAATTTGCTATGAAAAATTAATAATGTGTTTTAGAGACAGTTGTTTATTTCACAATGGTGTGGAGTGTGGCAGCCTGCTCTCCCTGGGGGGCAAAATGGCAGCACATGGAGCTCCACCACTTGTGGCCCAAAGAGGTTCGGACAGAGGGTGGGTGTAGGCGCTAACCTCCACTGAATGGGAGCCTTTTGCTGGCAATTTAGGGTCAGGAGCTGGGGGGAGCGGGGAGCTGGGTGCCACAGATGGCAGTGTGCGGCTGCAGAGAAGGGGGGGCCAGCGCAGGGAGCACAAGGAGGACGGGGGAGGAACTCCTTTATTGTCTTTTTCCTCAAAAACACCAGATGCTCTAGCATGAAAGGCTTGGTGGAGCTGTGGCGATTGTCCCACTCACGTGCTGGCGTCCCTGCGGCCCCCACCCCCCGCGTCTCTTCACTGCTCAGCTTATTCACCCCATTTTTTGTACCCGGCTCTGTTTCGCTGGCACGGGAGACCAGGAGGGCTTTGGGGATGTGGGCTGCTCAGAGTCGCCCTTCCAAAACATTCCTACCTCTTTCTTATGGAAATTTTCCACCTCTTATGCAGATCAGGAGGCTGTTGTGGGAATTACAAAGCTGAGTTCGGCTCTTATGGAAATGATTTATTGTCGCAGTTTTCTTTGGCTGATAGTTTGTTTATTGGCTCAGAGCCACAGCAGGTACCAGCTTGAGGGCCCAACCTGTGGCAGATCCTGTGTGACAGAGTATTGCCATAATAGCACAATACTGTGCAGTAGCCAGTGGCTTTATTGGGAATTAGTTTTTATTTCTCTTATTAAGGTTCTCGTTCAAATTACTCAATAGGGTCATACAGTAGAACAGTACTATAGAAAAAATTAGTTTTAGTTTTTGGAATATGAATGATTTTCCTGGTTTCCCCAACTTTATTTGATTTATTATTTTAAAAAAAGCAAATATAATTCTAAAAACATCCTACACACCATCACAACCAAACTAAGTAGAAGAATTCAATCATTACTCAAAGCAACATCAAATACAAACCAGCAGGGATGACAAAACAAACACACCACTAAACCACAAAAACATCAAGTATATTCGGTCTCGCTAAAAATGACAAATTATGCACTTATATGAAAGGCTTGTATGAAACCACATTGGAAAAAAGATACTGGGAAATAAAAAATCATAACATGAGCCATAAAATGAAACCGTCAACACAAAGTCCTGAGTTTCAGAATCTGCTGATGTTTCTTCTAAAATCTGTCATCACCATCCTGAAACTTTCTGAAAAGCTGGAGTCCGAGACACTAAACCCTGCAGGGGTGATCAGAGATGGGGTTTGGGTCTGGAATCCCCAGCTATCCAGTTCAGTGCTAGACTATGTGGCCGAAAGACAAAAGACGAGAGAATACGTTCATGATGCGGGTGTGTGTCACTGAAAGATTCATATAACAGCTTCTTCAGCTCCCTGTATGCTGTGTGTGTGTGTGAGACAGAGAAGGAGGAGAGAGAGAGATCTTTCAAGCCCAGTATAACTGTTTCATTTGCTGTAATTCAGCACGACTTTGTATACAGAGGGGTGAGTGAGTGGTGTGGGTCACTAAGTACCATGTTCAAGAGTAAAGAAGCGATAAGGTGGAGCTGGACTTTAACCAGCCGTCCCAACTTGTGTGTGAACCACTGAGCCACCAAACGGCGTGTTTACACTCATAATACATATGCTGCACTGTATATGTACACTGAGCACATGACAGTAGCCAGATGCCAAGGAGTACATGAAACAGCTATCACGCAGCCCTGTCTCAGAAGAGCCATAAAAACTGGAATTTAACCATCCAAAGTTTTTTCCCATCACCCACACGTGTTCTTCTGACTTCTCTTTGGCCTCTTGAATGAAACATGCAGATCAGAACAGCTGAGGGACAAACAGCTTAAAAACATCTAAATGTTTCCTCCTGGCTGGACATTCTGCTGCCTCAGCAGTTTGGAACGTCGCTTCATGTTCGCACAGCAAGGGTTCGGACCGCAGCTCGAGTACCAGGCCAAGCGCTCCGGTAAATGGTCACCAGGTTCAGGAAGACATTTTCATCACATTGCTGCAAAGGCAGAACAATGTAGAAGCCTGGAAAACACATTTTATTTTAAACAGTCCATAGCACAAAAGCAAACTGACAACAGGAAGCCAAACACACAGAAACATTTATCTGTTAAAAGTTACATTCGATTGGTAGAAATAATTTTACCTCAGATGAGTTTCTGAAATAATAGAATTTAAAGCAATAATTCTGGAGTTGCATCCCAAGTCTGTCTGGCCTCAGTTTGAATAACAAACTGGGAAACAATGGCATTTTACCACCTTTACCAGGAAAATTACTGTGAAAAAAAAACTTTACAGCTGAACTTTGGAAGCCGACCAAATAAGGAAACAGAGCTGTTTCACTACCCGCCCAAACACACCAAACACACGTTTCAGTTCTCACCCACATGTTGCACAACTTATCTTTCCAGCCTCATTCACCAAGTTAAACCCCCAAGCTTTATAAACAGCATTAGTTTGTCGTGCATAAAAAACTACTAAAGTGGTTGTTACAACGTAGTTCTTCATTAAGTGACAAATGTCTCTAACAGAAGAAAGATAAAGCAGAGAATAGTTTCTACTGCAAAGTGAAAAACACACACACACACACAAAATCAGTCAGCGGCAGCTGGATTTGAAGATAACACCCATAACATGCAAAAGCAGTTGACATAAACAAGCGCTGCCGTCTCCGCCATCTTCTCTGCGGTAGTACCCGTTCCCGCAGGCCTCGACACGTCCCACCACCCAGATGCTCACTGCAGGCCCTGCTGAGCTGAACATTGGCCCTTTAATACACATCAGCTGCCACTGTCTACTGTATTGTCACTGTTATTATAATAATTATTACAATGACTGGCAAAGTCATACACTGGTACCATGTTATTCATTTCAACCAATTCATACATCCAAATAATTACATTCATACGCTTACAAAATGTTATTTTTCCAGAAAGCGACATAATTCTAAGAAAAAAGGGCATCATCAACAGATGCAGCTTCGGACAGACTCGGGATATGTGTCTGTTACCACCATGCTGCTAGTTCACATCCCTCGAGCAGCTGCCTACAGAAGTGACATTCAAACAGCAAATACATGGATAATCATAGCAGTTGGTGTTGTACTCATCTATGTATGTAACTGGCAAGAGGTTAAGAGAGAAATGGTTGTCAGAGGTGAATTTGGGAGGGATTTGGCAGCTCTGAGTGGTGCAGGGAGATCATTACACTGCATGTGGGATAAAATTTGTAACTGATTAATTTTCAGTTTTTGACCCTTAAATGTTTAAAAAATTCTCTTATTTGTAATTTGGATTATGTTGCAAAATACACTTTCAGAGAAGTTTTAATATAATAATTGAAGACTGTTTAATCCTGGAAATATATGATGTTGTGGTTGAAGATGCCTCTACAATGACAAGTTTCACCCTCCCAAGTTCTGCAAAGGAAGGTACATGTTTGTCCAGCATTCGGATGGGCACAGAAAATGTTTACTTAAGTAATAACTTCACGTGAAAACGCCTCCCTTGGTCTTGACTGATCACGTCACTCAGGCAGAATCAGTTGGCATTTAAACTGAGATCCAAACAACATTCTCTAACAATGACATACCTGGCAAGAAGCTCATAACCAGCTGGGTAAAACATATCACCATCTGGGGAGAGTGTGTTCCAACAGAGGTTGGTGGTTTTGTCCCCCAGAAAATGAGCCGGCTTATCCGGTCCATCGCAATGCAAACAAACTGCCATAAGCACACAGCCTAAGTACAGCCCCCACACACAGTCACACATGTACTTTCCATAGTTGTCCGCTCACAGAGGTAGAACTTTGACTAAGGCAATGTGGGGATTTCTCTGGTGTCATTTTTGTCGCCTGGAGGTGGGGGCAAGAGAGAGGAAGGAAGAGAAGCGCTGCCACACACACACAGCATAACTTGGATCATTTATCTGAAACCACAAAAGCAAAGTTGCAGCCTGACTTTGTATGTGTGTGTGTGTGTGTGAGAGAGAGAGAGACACAGGACTATAGATTACAGTACCTTGGCAGCCATGTATAAAGCTCATTCAACAACCACATTACAGGTCCTCAGAAACACTGTTCTTGAAGGTTATGCTCTCGTTCACTGTCTGAGATCACTGTTATTTATAAAGGGTAATTTTCATTGTTCCAATGTACTGTATTATTTCAGCATAAGGACCTTGATCAAGTGGCACACAGGAGGAGATAGGGTTTAAACCCAGAACAATACAATTACAGGACAAGAAATCCAACCACCACAAGCTGCTGCAGCCTACAGTCCCATTAATGCTGAAACTATCGCCTTAGTGACTCAGACCTACATTAACCCCCAGGGTAAGCCACGGGGGGGAGGTGCTCCATGTCCAGCTCAAAGTAACTGCGGAATAACATCTTAAGAATGAAAGTAAACACAACCTAAAGAAATATCAATGCAAAAAAAAAATAAAAAAAATAAAGCTGTAGTCTAGCAACAGAAAATCATGTGGAGGTGAGGAAGATTTGTCTAGAGAAAACCTAAATAGGCATCACTGAAAAACTGGACAGGACCAGAACTTAACCAGCCTAATCGGTCAGAATTTGATGCAACTGCTATGATTGTACAATTTCATAACAGATTGAACAAAACACAGAATGGAGATGTGAAAGTCATAGAGGTTTATTTTAAAAATTACTTTGTCTTAAGTAGAAAACTGTACATGCATCTATGTACACAAATCCAAAAAGGACAAAATTTATACTGTTCAATATAGCTTACAAATCACAACTGAGTAAAAGGAGGAAAAAAAAAAAAAAATACCCACAGTAAACAAATTCAGCTGCTCAACAGCTACAAGTGAAAATGCTACAAAAGTGAGAAGGTCACACTCCAGTATCACTGCAACGATGTGTCAGTTTGGTGCCACCTGAGAAGAGGCAATAGACAGGTTCACAGATGCGTACCCCCCCCACCCCTAATGCACAGTCGCCCGGTTCTGCGGGCCACGACTTAACAAAATAAAACATTTGTATTTTCAATGCATAAAAAAATTGTATGTTAAAAAGTACAACGTGCAAGCGGACCGCTCAGCGAGGCTCTGAGAACGTTGTTCCTCCAGCTGGGCGGCGAAACTTCACGCCGTCCGTCGCTCGAGTTTAAGGCAGAAGGGAGGCCAGCTGTTACTGTTGAGGTCGGCAGCGTAAAGTCTCTCCTTCACCAGGTATGAGTTCAGCGCTTCATCCAGCACTTTATTACACACCAACTGCAGAACTTTTTTTTTTGGTTTCATAATTAGACAGGGGAAGTAATAAAAAAAAAAATAATAAAAAAAATAAAAAAATTAAAAGTGTTTTCCAAGTAGTGCATTTAAGGTACTTTTTGGCAACCTGTTTCTTAAAAGGGAAAAAAAAAAAATTCAAAAATTAATATCCCCAACCATGCAAAACCATTATTGCACCAGTTTCCACAGCTGGGAACCCAGTTTCAACACTGCTGCACCTGGTTCCTTTGTCAGTGTCAGCTTACTTAGACCCCATTACATAGCGCCAAGTAAACAAAAGCCTGAGTGACGTTTTCATGGTGCCACCATCAGACCACATTTTCGGTTACATCTGTGGTCAAGAGCCTGAACTCAATAAATAATTTGGAGTTGGAGCACAAATAAATAACCGAACTCATACCAAGGAAGGTCCACAATAAGAGCAGGGGCTCTCGCCCCGGAGGTGCACGCATCACCCATCTAAGTGTCCTCTCGTCTTGTGTGGTTTAACTGGACACGGTCATCAGGAAGTTCTTTGGGGGGCTCGTACGCCCCATGATGAAGTGGTTCTTGCAGTTGGTGGCACGGACATGGGGGCTGCCTCCACTAGGCCCCGAACTCGGCGCCGGGACCTCGGCTTCGTACAACACGCAGATGGAGCCGTCCTCGCCGATGCGGTACGACACCTCGTACGGGTCCACCCACAGCGTGAGCTCCCGCGGCAGCAGCAGGTACAGCTGCTGGCTGCTGAGGCCGATGCGGCCGGCCACTTTGGCAATGATGGGGTCCATTTCGTGGTTAATGCGAATGCAGCGGTAGCCGGAGCCTCTCTGCGGCCTGTCGGGGAACCAGTGGTGCTTGTAGTGTTCTGCAAAAACAGAAGAACCAGCACAAGTTTAATTCACTCAATAAAAAGCCCACCACAGCATCTTCGGTGGATGCCAACAAAGGCCTGTAAACAACTGCTGCAGTGAAGCTGAGGCACCAGCTGGACGGACGAACATTTCCAGCAGTGGCAGAAACATGTTGAACGTGGCAGGGAAAGCAGGAAAACAGGTTTGTTACAGCGACGAAGCGCTCCATAGCCACGCTGGTGCACACGACAAAACGCGGCGGCGGCTACGCTCACTGCAAACTCGGCTGCCGAACACCAGTGAGCTGTTTTTGCAACACTTATTACGAAGCAGATCGCTGAAGAAAACACTGTCCATTGTTCATTGACACCTAAGTTCACTGCACACTCCCGAACGCCACCTAGACGGCAACACAGTCACTAAAGTAAAACAACTGCCCGCGGTCCGGACGCCGAGGCTCCGTACCTGACAGCGCCTCCTGCAGACACTGATTGAACACCTGGAGCTGCTGCTCGCTTAGGAAGCCCCGCGTTGCCAGCAGGCTGGTCAGAAAGTCCGCGGCTGCCGCCACCTCGGGGGCCATTTCCACGCTCGGGCCGCCGTACTGGGTCATGGTGGCTTTCACAGTGTAAACGTGTGCGAGATCCGGAGTCTGGCGTGAACGATGGGAAGCGCCGATGTTCCGCGGAACAAAGTGCTCTCTAACCGCTCCTTCAGTGCAACGCTGTCTCTGGAAGTCCCGGTTGAAAAACACCACCGATTCGTCCCATCAAACATCCAAAAGGGAACAAAAGGGAAGGCAAAGCAGCCTTTCAGCAACGAAGGCACATTGAGGTCCTGAGTGGCGATGCGATCGGGGCGCCTCTTCGCTTTGCCTTTTAACCCAAGCGGCACAAAAGAGTGACATAATCTAACGACCACTTTGATTGATTGCAAGAGTGAGCCAATGTGCGCCCCAAGACGTCACGCATAGAAATTATTGAGGTTTTCATTGGCTGATACTGCGCCAGAAGTTACCCACCCACCGCCGTAAAAGGCGTGCATGCAAATAAACTTCCGTTGGTCCTTACGGAGAAAGTGACGTTAACGTTGCGATCCGTGTGACGTCAATGCTGGAAAATACCGAGAACAACAATTTTCGCCTTTTTGTTAATGTACAGGTTGCTGATGCTCAAACTTTTAGGATGTCACCAACGAACTGGTAGCTACTGACAACACGTCCCCTTATTAAAAGAGAAAGCAAATCAGAGGTGATTAGCAGGGATATTTCGAGTTTGTACATTTTGTTTTCTTAGCTGACAGGGAGGAGCTAACAAAAGTGCTGAAATACGTGCTTGTTTATTTATAAGACTTGTAACATTGTCATGTAACTGCAACGATGTTGTTCTTGAAAGTAAAGGTGGTTGTATTGTATTTTATCGTGTATTTACTTACAGCTTGGTGTAAAATTGGGGGAAAGAGCAGCAATAGTGACAATAACCGCCGGAACTGCACTAACTACAGTGAACGGAGCTCATTTAAGGAAGTGAGCTTCGGTCTTAAAACAGTAGCTTATTCCATATAAAACTGTTAATAGGGTAATATTTTACAAAGAGTTGCAATACACGACAACATTCAGCGACAAGAGCTTGCGGTTTCAAGTCGTCTTAAGCGAACTTTGCGCCCTTCCACCGCATTTCCGCGGTCCGCAGCGCACGTAGCGCACAGGAACAAGGACGCAGGGGGGCGGGGCATGACAGGAAGTGACGTCGGAACAATAATATCCGAGCAAAAAGGGAGACGCGCAGCGTTTGTGTTTCGAGCGGGGACGGAGCCGTTTAATTTGGCAAAACTCATTTTAAATAGCGCACCTTGGGCACAGTAACGTTTGTTGTTGTAATCGTTTATGTTGCATGTAAAGTAAATCGCATTATTTTTCAGGGGTGACTTTTGTACTTTTTCGTGACAACACTGGGGACGATGGTGTGCGAAATTAATTTGAATTTAGCTGCTCTGCATTTGGTACGATCACTGCTTTTGTCCCAGTTTGGAGATATTAACAATGAAGTCCTTTTAATATATAAATAAACAAACCTGTGTCCCAATTCTGCCCATCCTTTCTATCAGTTAAAGCTTTGCAGATTTCACCCTGTTTCATTTCCCTTGAATTACCTACAAAGAAGCTACAGACAATACGTTGAACAGCAAGTGCACAGCTTTCCTCCACGGGGTTTGTTAGGTTTATACTTTCTTGAAAAGTACAAAAGGTGTTGTTCATAAGGTTGAAGCCTTGAAAGTGTGTATTTTCACACAACTGCAGAGCAACTTCAGCTTCACTTCCTAACTGAACCAAAAGAGGTTGAACAACATCTAGTTGCTAAATGTCCTGAACACCTCATCGCTGGACTCGCGTGCTTCGGTCTCTGTGTCCTTTTACACAAATGGAAGCTGCTTGTTTTCCATGTCAGTTTCATGTGTGTTACTGTTTTTTGTCAGTCTTGTGTTGTTACATATCTGAGAGCTGCCTCCAAGGTTTCTGACTGTGAGGTTTTTACTTTAAGCTACTTAACAATGGTTTACCCACTGATTCAGTGACTCCCTTGCTGAGAAGTTTGGTGTTTGTGGATGACAAAGGTCATTCGTGTCCACTGAGGAGACCCAGTAAGGTGAGCATGTCCATGAGGCCCAGTTTTCTCACAGTGGCCCAGCAGAACAAGGAAGCCAGGCCAAGTTTGCTGGTGGTGGACCTGAGTGACACCCTTTATCCCTGTTGTGTAATGAAATTTGTCTGTGGAATTATGAAAATATTTACAAATGTTCCACAAGATACACGTGTGATGTGTGATTGATATGAGGCTCTCTGTGGAGACAAAATAACCTCCACTGGAATCCCATGTTCATAGCATCTCTTCTGTAGACCAGCTTGTGAAATGGGTTCTGTTTCCTCTTCTTGATCAAGTACTGGACTAAAAGATACCTGGCAGTATTTACATCTTGTCATACACTGATCAGCCACAACTTTCAAACCACTGACAGGTGAAGTAAATAACATTGATGATCTCCTTACAGTGGCACCTGCCAAGGAGTTGCGGGTATATTAGGCAGGTCCGATCCCACAGAAAAGCTACTGTAGCACAAATTGCTGAAAACCTTAATGCTGGCCATGAAAGAAAGATGTCAGAACACCCAGTCCATGGCAGTTTGCTGCGTATGGGGCTGCATTGCCGTAGACCGGTCAGAGTGCCCATGTTGACCCTGTCCATAGCTGAAAGCACCTACGATGGGCATGTGAGCGTCAGAAATGGACTGGAAAATCACGCTTTCATTTAGATTGTGGACAGCTGGGTGTGTCATTTACCTGGGGAAAAGATGTCAGCAGGATGTACTAAGGGAAGAAGGCAGCGTGACGCTCTAGGCAATGTTTTGCTGGGAAACCTTGGGTCCTGGCACTCGTGGATGTTACTTTGTCCCGTACCACCATCCTAAACATTGTTGCAGGCCCTTCATGGCAGTGGTATTCCCTGATGGCAGTGGCCCTGCCACAGTGCAAAAATTGTTCAGGAATGGTTTGAGGAACATGACAAAGAATTCAAGGTGTCGTCTTGGCCTTCAAATTCCTCAGATCTCAGATGTGCTGGAAAAACAAGTCCGATCCATGAAGGGCCCATCTTGCCTCTTATGGGACTTAAAGGATCTGCTGCAAATGTCTTGGTGCCAGATACCACAGGACCCCTTCAGAGGTCTTGTGGAGTTCATGCCTCAACAGGTCAGAGCTGTTTTGGAGGCACGAAAAAGATTTATTTACATAATATTAGGAAGGTTTTAATATCATGGCTGATCGGTGTAACTCATAATGTCATTAATTCTGACACAGACTTTGGCAGATTAAATCCATATCAGATAAATTCTGCACGTTTCACACTAAAGTGGGTTTTTGGTTTGCTGGTCCACAGTGATGGGAGTTGGGTTCTACCTGCTAAAGTTCTCATGTACCTCCACCATCTCTGTCCACTGGCTTCCTGTAGCTGCCACTATCAAGTTTACCACTTTGGCTCTGGCCTCCAAGATGGTCAAGGGACCTGAACACCAGTACCTACAGGACCTGATCGCTATCTACAGTTCAGCAAAAGCTGTGTGATATTCCATTTATGACCACTTGGTGCTCCCACTGTCAGGGATCCAAAACTGACAGTCAGTAAATTCTCACTTTTGGACCCTGTGTCCCTCAGAGGTGCTGAATGTTTCCCAAACCCATCTCTCTGACAGCCATTTCTCTCTTAACCTCCTGACAGCTACATACATAAATGAGTCCAACACCATCTGCTACGATTATCCATGTATTTTTTGATTGAATGTCACTTCTATAGGTAGCTGCTTGGGGGATGTGAACCAGCAACATGGTGGTATCAGGCACACCCACTGTACTCTCATCATCCTGTGCCTAAAACTTTTTGTCTGTTGCTGATGCAGTTTTAGTGATAACTTTGGAGAAAAGCATCCGTTAAATGTGAATGCAAATTTACACTTGGGTTTCGACAGAGTTTGCTGTCCACAGCTCAATGCACTTTAGGAATTTGCGTTTCTATTCCCAGTAAAAGTGTGAACATGACCGATTAAGTTATTGCTGCTTGTCTTGTCTACGCCCCCAGCTGATGCCCCCCCGCTGGTACTTCTTTTGGAGTCGGGTTGGTCGCCTGGAGCTGCTGGGAGCTTCAGTGGCGCTTGGCCCTGGCGAGGGATGATTGCTCCCCCTGTCCAGACTTAAAGACTGGAGGCACTGATTGGGGTCTCGTACGCTAAAGTTAGTTTAGCAAACACACTGGGTTGCCATGGCTACAAGTGGCAAACTCTTGTTATCATGATGAATGGTAAAACTAATGCAGTGACTCAAGGGGGAAAGGCATCTGCTAAAGTTTCAGCCGTGATGGAGCTGCTATGATCTACCATGGTAAATCATGGTGTTTCACACTGAAAAGACATGCCGTCGGAGCTCGACCGGTAGACGATGCCTGTTTTCCACAGTTTCTGCATGCAGGCTCTGTGTGCACTGTTGCCATGGCACTCTGGGTCGCGCGCGTGTGTGTGTGTGTGTCACTGCGCTGGCGTGATGGTTTCACACTGCATCTCCTTGTGTTACAGTTAAGCAACGGGAAGAAATCTAACATGGATGGAGAGAGATTTGCCCACACACTAACTGTACATATTAATAACCTTTTCTGTGACAGATACAGAATAAATTTATATTCTTTCCAAAATCACAGCAGATACCTTCCAACTCAGTACCAAAACCAGATTATTAGGTACTGTATACTCAACAAGTACAATGCTGGACCATCTTCTGGCCCCAGCTTAGCATGAATTTGTTAACAGGGTTTCTGTTCCATGTTGGACTGAAAGCTTCACATACTTTTTGCAAACTATTCTGACCCTACATTGGTGCTAGTCACATCCCAACCTTATTGCAGAGATGGTCTACTGGCTTGAGAGGTGGGGATTGTTGAGGCCACAGGGGTAAAGTAAAGGCACTGTGGAGTTTGTGGAACCACCCTAAGATGTTGTGGGTTTTGTAACATAGTGGAATGTTGACTTGCTAGAAGTAGTGTTTCATTAAAGTGATTCTGTTAAGAAATGTCTCCCCAACCACTTACACCCCTCCACCAGCTGATACTGAGCAGGTGTGCCTAATAAAGTTGCCTTTGAATGTATTATAATAGAAGGTGTTTTTGCCTATTTGCACATGAACACCTGTCAGTGGGTAGGGGGGTGCAGGACTACGCTGCGGGCATGTTGTCCACATCGTTTGGGGTTTGGGGGGGGCGTCAGCTGAGTGTGACGCTGTGTTTCTCTCCAGGGTGGCAGGTTCCTGTGTACAAAATGTCAGCAGCATGTGGCATACAGTTAGACCAGATTCCCACACACACCTGCAGACCTGAAACTCCCAGCCACACAGCTGAGGGAGGAGACGGTTATTGGGGGGGCAAGAGGCACCCAGCTGGCATTGGGTTCCACAGGGCTTGGTTAAAAAAAAAAAAATGCTACACAGATGGGTTGTGAAAAACGATGAATAAAAGGCCAGAATGTAAGCAACAGTAGGGTTCCTTCCAAGACTTGAACTAACAATCTTTGGTCCACATTCTAGAACCTTCCTGCTGACCTTCACTGTTCAGCCTCAGAAAGCTTGGAAAGTTGCTGTCTTCATCACTGTATCAACTCTAGTTTGTGTCTGATGATGCGTCACTTTTATTTTCTGTCAAACATTAGTTTTCGCTTAAATTAATAGTTTTACTTTAATTTAAATTGTTTACATTCATCTATGTCTATCTTTTGTATTTTCGGTTGATCATGTTTTCAATGGCAATGACGATGCTTGACATCAGCAATTATTAAGGTTTAACATAATTAAAAATATATCCAATACATATCCATATAAATATCCAATAATAATATCTAACAAAGTGAGTATTTTACTTATTTTATTTTAAAAGCTGCCAAATTCCGTCCTCGTGCCGTTTTCCGTCAGTTCCAGAAACTGCCAGTAGGCGGCAACCTTATGTTTTATTAAAATTAAACGGAGTGGTTTCTTATCATCACCTTCATTATTGCTGTTACACAATCAGCAGATTACGTCCTATTTTTTTTTGTAAACGCTTTTCTCATGTCACGATTTTGTCTTTTTGTTTACATAAGGGCATATCTATGACTTTAGGATCACCTTTGCTTCTCACTCCAATCCCTCCAACTGTAGCTAGATAGATAGATAGATAGATAGATAGATAGATAGATAGATAGATAGATAGATAGATAGATAGATAGATATTCTCATTTATTTCATTTATTCACAGTTTTGTCTCTAATCCGGTGTAATGAGCTTGCTGTGTCCCTCAGAGTTTCTGAATCTCTCCCAAGCCCATCTCTCTGAGAGCTGTTTCTCTTCTGACCTGCCGACAGCTACATACATAAATGAGTCCAACACCATCTGCTATGATTATCCATGTATTTGCTGTTTCAGTGTCACTTCTATAGGCAGGTGCTTGAAGGATGTGAACGAACAACATGGTGGTATCAGACAGCTATCTTGTGTCTGTTTCTAAAATCTCTTGTCAACAGCTCTCATCTGCTGTTGGTTGACTTTGTTCATTCTGAGTGGTAAAGCACCACTGTGGAGAGAAGTGCCTGCTAAAGGAATCACTGTGTTACTGCAGTGGAGCTCAGTTTCTCTCTACTCTTCTCCCATGGCTGAAAAACATGTAAGAAGCAACATGTGGCACTGCAACAACAAAGGGACAGTTCCCAATCAGCTGGTGAGGCTGTCACCAAGAAGTCACATGCTCATAGGTTCAAATCCCGCTCTGGCTGTAGTTTTTTGATCAAAGTGTTTACCCTGAGTTGATGAGGAACAATATTAACCAGGAGGCCTCTTAGCTCATTTTACTCTTATTTAACCTCAGAGCTTAACAGTTTTTACCCAGGGAGATGTATAAGTTGCAGTTCTACACCAGGAGATGCAGGACCAGAGCGACTAGGATCGTCGGTGACCTGTCTCATCCCAGCAACCATCTGTTTAACCTGCTAAAATCAGGCAAACGCTTCAGAAGCATTATGGCCAGAACGGAGAGGCTCAGGAGGAGCTTCTATCCGCAGGCCATAAGACTTCTGAACCCAGACATGCTATCACAATCCTCACAAACCAGGGTCTACGATATCCTTTGACCGCTCCTCTCACTGTCACTGTCCTTCCAGTGCACCTTAAGGTTTTATTTACTATTTTATTTATCTATTTATTTATTTACTTACTTATTTATCTATTTGCTGTTTGTTTCTTGTCTTCTTGGTGTTTGGTTGTTTGTTTAACTCGCACATTTTTCTGCACAGTCTCCTATCCTATTGAATCAGAGCACATTTCATTACATGGTTTACTCAGTAACCATGTACGTGACAAATAAACTCTTTTGACTCTTTGACTCTTCTATATACTTAGATATTTTTACCGAAGGTCCCCCTCAAAGGTACAACAGTTCCATCACAGCAGTACTGGAATGGCGAGTCCAGTTAGAGAAACGTACTGAGTGCTGCCATGGTTGTCACAGCATCCTCACTGACTACAAGCCCTGACCTATGGGGGGCCTGCAATGCTGACACATGTCCGCTTATGCATGTGCTCACCCCTCCATCCTTGTGAGACAGTGATGTTCCCCCACCCAGCAACCCCAACCCTCCCTATAGAGAGGCAGCCCTGGGCACAGGACAGCTGTTCAAAAAATCTCTCGAGGTAGTTAAAGTACACAGACCCCAGAATGCGGGTGCTGCACTGTGAGTGTGGCTGTCCAATTTTTCTGTGTTGCTGTTAGGAAGGCCAATAAATAATGCAAAATGATAAAAATAACCATTGTACAGCCGACTTTAAAGGGCCAGATGCACAACGCTTACATTGGGACTGGACCATAAGCAACCACCCTCTCTCCCTCCATGTAAGTGTATAAAACCAACACATCTTGCCTCTTCTCGTGTTCTATGTGATTCCCATGTGACGTGGTCCATTTCCCAGAAGCCCCATGCAGAACAGGACCATATGCTGGGAATGCCAAGGCTGGGATCTCATACAACAGGTAGCCATAAACTTTATGAAGTTACCCTGAACAATAATAATAATTATTATACTTACAATGTGAGGTTTAAGCTACCCATTTATACTGCAGGTTATTTTCTTACTGTGTCAGTTTACCCTAAATACCTTGTTCAAGGGTCCTACAGCAGGAGGTGGGAATTGAACCCCAGTCTTTCAAGCATAAAGAGGCAGCTGTAACCACAATACCCCTGTTGCCCTGATGCTGAATAAAATCATCCCCTGTCATGGGTTATGATTTAGAGCCCATCCTCTACTGGACCATCATGAAAAGCTGAGCACCTTGTTCAGTGCTCCTCTACTTTCACCCACAATCCAAAGGGTTAAAGCCTCACCCCTGAATTCCCTCTGCTTTCCCGCCACATATTTGCACTCTGCTCATAATCCAGCATGTTTTATTCATGTCTTTTTGTGCTCTTCTGATCATCTGTAAACAGGGGAATGGAGGATTGAGGTCACCTGCAGGGGAGGTAGTTCAAGCCCCAAGCTGGAGGGGGCGGGGGGTTCACACACGAACATGAGTAAAACATGATACATGCTGAGATGCAGTGCAGGCTCTTCTTGACATATGGGAAGTGCCCTGCTGGGGTTACCGTGTGTTGTGGGGGTGCTGCTGTGATGCGCACTCACACCCTCCAGTCAGGATCTCTCACTCTAATCTCCTGACATTCCAGCTGGAGGTTGAGTGGCACCAACCAACTGGGTGCTCTGTTTTCTTATGGAGGCAGAAGGAGGAGATGACATGACCATGAGCACTTCATGGGCTCTGTGCTGCTTGGGCTTTGAGGGGGTGGTCTACCTTGGGGGGTCCAAGGTGACTGAGTCTGAATTGACCCCCAGGAAAAGAAGCAGATGCCTGAAATCACTGCTCTCTTGTTCCCTTCTCTACAGTCCAGCTTCTCCACACACCAACCTGCTCCTTGCCTGCATTCCACTGTGTTGTTTCCTCTTCTATGTACAACTCACATCATCTCAGCATCTGGAGAAAAGGTGCACGTGTGTGTGTGTGTGTGTGTGTGTGTGTGTGTGTGTGTCTTTGGGGTTTTGTTTTCCTAGACTCTGAGAGTATATTTTAATAGAAAAATGTCTCCACCAGGACTTTAAGTCCCAAAAGGAGTCACTGTGAGGACATTTGCAGAAAGTAAAACACATTTGTAAACTTTATTCATCTTTACAGAAAAACCTGAAAGAGCAAAACTGTGTCATTTGTTTCATACTTCAGTACTTCAGTGCATCACTGAGGGTCAGTTACATTCATTTAATTCATTTAATGAATTACATTAAAGGTCTGACTCAGTGAGAACCTCTCAAAAAGGCAGCAGGTGGCATAGTGGTTAGAGCTGCTACTGCCTTTGGACTTAGGGTCAGACCTCCTGCTCTCGTGCCCTTGTTGAAGATATTTATCCTGAAGAGATACAGTAAAAATTACTCTTCTGTATAAAATTTTGTTTTCTAGAAAAGCATGAATAACATGAAAACACATAAATATGGTAGTGTGTGTGTGTGTGTGTGTGTGTGTGTGTGTGGGTGGTCATGTTTGTCAATGCACCTTCATTCACTCCTGTGCACTCACTTTGTCATTGTTTAACCCCAGGGTCAGAAAGTCTTGCTGAGAGGGTGTTGTGTGCGTGCAATACACCTGTGTGTCAGGTAACAGGTGTGTGCATATGAGCAGCCAGGCCAGCCTGTATGTGTCATCAGTGTGAGCTGCACAAGGTGCGTGTTGCTTTCTGCCATATAAGTCCATCAAGTGGTCTGTAGGCGGAAGGCAGCAAGAGAGGGAGTGAGGGAGCAGCTCAGAGAGCGCATGGGCACGTGCCACCACCAGCTGATCAACACACATACATACACACGCAGGCACACACACAACTGCAATGACTGGCACCAAAAACAAAAAACAGGATGTGCTCATACAGCACCGTTGATGTTTGTTTGTCAGCCACTTTTTTCCAAAGTAACTTACATGATAGATAACCAACTTTACACTTCTTTACTCATTTTTACAGCTGAACAAGTTCTACTGTATTAGCTCGGGGTAAGAACGACAGTAGGAGATGGCAATCAGACCTGGGTGTTTGGAGTGTTTTTAACCACTAAGCCACTTACTGCCCGATACCTACAGTATTGCAGATGTATGTGAGGGGAACTTTCACCTAAAAAGTGAGGTAAATATGTATGTAACACAACAGCTGGATTTGAGAGTGTGAAAAAGTCACATAAACGGCTGTGAGCACGGTTGTCTTGGAGAGCAAACACAGTGAACTCAGGTGTGATGGTCAGCAAACGCAGCGCGATGTTTTCACGCTTCCTCTTTGCATGGCCGTAAAGTTATCACAGATGCGTGGTTCCCTGCAGCTTTGACCTGTATGTGCACAGCTCCTTGATGTGTCAGCACTGTCCTTCCATACACTTGATGTTTGTGTCTTCTAGACCTACAGGAGGTGGTGTGTTCAGGTGTGTCACCTGGTCACTCAGTAGAGTAAGAGCAGAGCAGAGGGGGCTGGGGATAGAGGGCAGGAAAAGGAGAAAGGAGCAACTGCCTAGAAAGAAGAGGAGGAGAAGGAAGAACATGGCAGGGAGGCACAGGAGAAGCCCAGACGAGAAGCCTGGAGTCACACTGACACCACCAGGAGAAGGCGGAGGAGGAGGAGGGGCCCACTGTCTTGCTTGTTCCTGTGATTGGTGAGCTACGGTGGCCAGCAGCCTACCAAATGGGGGCATCTCAATAACTGTACAGTAATGTACAGCACATGAAGGAGGGGGGTGTCCAAAGGGGCGGAGCTATAACACACAGCTAGAGAGGGGGAGAGAGAGAGAGCGAGAGAACGCGAGAAGGAGTGAGGGAGAGAGTGAGGGAGGGCAAATGAGAGGCTCCCCATCACTGCCGCATCCACGCATCCACACACTGACACACGGAGCTGCTAGTCTCTGGGAACCATCCCTCCCACCAGCCGCCTTCGTTTCCCTCGATCCCGTGTCCATGACCGCCCACCTTCACTGGCCTCCCTCCCCTGTACCCAGACGTGCCTCCTCTTGTACTCCTCCTGCTCCTCTCCGGACTGCGGTGTGAGCCATCCACTGCTACATCCCCATGGGCTGCCGGCTGTCTGGGCCGTGGCTGGATGATGGCACTGGGGTGAGTGTCGTGCACTGAGGGTGATGGTGGACATGAGGGGGTGATGGGTAGGAAGACAGCTTGCTGCCTGCTGGGGATGCTGTACATACACTGCGCCCCTTGCAGTTTCCCTATGGGCTTAGAGATGGAGGGAAACACATCAGGTGGGAGGGAGAGCATCGTGCTCACAGCTGTGTGTGCGTGTGCGTGCAAGCGCATGCATACGCGTGTGTTTAAAGCCATGCATGTCTCAATATATGTGTGAGCATCACCATATCTTAGTGTGTATAAGTGTGTGTCTCAGAGTGTGTATAATTCGAGTGTGTGTATGTGTGGGATCAGCAGGTCTAAATGTGTGTCTGTGTTTGTAATTCTACCTGTGTGTGTGTGTCTCTGTGTACATATTTCTGTGTGTTCAAGTGAATGTGTCAGTGATTGCATGTGTGCCTGTGCATATGCGTGTATCTGAGAGGGTGCGTGTGTGGTGCGTATGTGTGCTGTTATACGCATGTGTGTATTTCAGGGTATTTGTGTAAGAGTGTGTGTGTGTGTGTGTGTGTGTGTGTGTACACACTATTTTTGTCTAACCTTGTAGATGAGCATAAATACTCTGAAAATACACCTTCTGAGGTGTCACACATTCTTTGAAGTAAGGCAGTGTTTTAAAAAACTGAATAAAAACAGTAAAATCAATATTTATGATTTAGAGTTTTGCTGGTGTGATGCCATAAACCATTGAATGCAATTAATCTAGCATGAATGCATAGTCCACATGAATGTGTGTGTGTGTGTGTGTGTGTGTGTGTGTGTGTGGGCACGCGTGCGAGTGCTGCCTCCCCAGGGCACCATCGTGTGCAGTGACTGCACACACCCCTGTGGCTCGCAGTGACGGTAACTCAGAGTGATGTGCTTGGCTCTGACCTCTTTCCAGCTTGCTATCGCTCTCTCTCTCTCTCTCTCACACACACACACACACACACACACACACAGCTGAGCTGCACATTCTGTTGTAGGTTCGATTATGGCTTGGGGTGTGGAGAGTTTACATGATGTCCTCACATGCAGCCCAAACAAACAGCAATTTTTCTTAAAAATTTCAACTAAAGCTGTAATAATTAGAAATTACTTTTAAAGGGTTATTTTGTTAACATCCAGCTGCATAAAAAATAATATTAGTTAAAAATGGCTGAAAACAAAAATAGGTCTCCACAAACTCCTGTTCAGTGTCAGCTGTTGACCGATTGATCCCATAAACAAGTATTTCATGTTTTTGTTAATTATCAGCACGTAAGACCAGGAGGCCAGAGCTGTAAACACTAAGGAAGTGAGCCAAACTAATGTTGCCCCTTACTTCTATTTTGTGCAAATGTGCTTTACTGCCATCTATTTGCTTTGGTTTGTAAACACAGGTCACCTTCACACCATTAGAGGTGGAAATTTTAAAAAGCATATAAGCAAAGAAAATGCAATTAAAAGTAAATAAATGAAGTTGGAAAAAAATTCAAGCTTTAAAAATCCTTGATTTTGTTAACGTCAGGATCCAGTGTAACTGGAATGTTCCAGTGGAGGTAGTTTTATGCAAACGTATAGAAGAGCACCTTGGATTATATCATGCAGACACCCTTCTGGGTGACCTAGTTTGTAAAGGGACTTTACCCAAAACGCAGCTGGGTGCTCGCTGGAGCGACTCAGGCGCACTGCTTAACCCGAAGGGCAACACAGCAAACTCGCCTGCACCGGGGCTCTGCAGCTTTTTCCCATGAGGATCCTCTGAACCCAAATCCAACAATAGGACACAGCTTGCTGGCAGGCAGGGCACACGTTTCTAAAAAGTCAGACACAAAAAGATAGCTGGGCTTATAGCTGGTACCTTATTTGTGAAGGACATGGGTTCAGTCCTCACCTTGTTCTGTAGTATGCTTGGACAATTCATTGTTTGTACACTGATGGAGTGAAAAAAAATCAAGCTTAACATTGCAAGTTCCCTTGAAGAATTAGTGTAAATTTGTACAATTTGCATATTCACTCAAGGAGTGCAGAACTAAGAAATATTAATTGTTAATTTAAGTGTATTTAAGACCTGAGCTTGTCTTACATTTGGGCAGGATCTGAACCTGCAACCTTTCAGAAGTGAGAAGTTTCTATTTCAGTCCTAAATGAGGCTGGGTCTTGCCAGCTAATTTATATTTTATTTGTTTACTCAGTTAGCCAACTTCCATTTGTGCAACATCTTATTATTTAAAAGCATCTTGTGCAAACAGTGTTGTTTGTCTAAGCAAAATAAATGCGTTGTCGTGGTGATGGCGGCTAGATTGGATGCTCTGAGGATTGCGATTCTCACAACCGCCCTGAGCTTGGTGCTGGGGAGCTAGGGGGAGTAGGGAGCGGGTCTCTGCATACATAATCAGCCCCAAGGCTTTGGTGCTACTAAAGGACTAGAGGAAACTGACGGCACGCTCTGTCTGAGGGCGTTAGCAATGTATGCAGCCAGGCCATCTGGTCAGTGATGATGGAGGAATCCAGCTGCACGACACAGATATACTGATCATTATGGACATACTGGACCCCATACCTGTACTGTTAGGTAATGCTGATAGCCCACTAGCTCCTCATCTTATGATCAGTTGGGTTGAGAATTTTTGAAGAAATAAACATTTTTTTACAATTCATATTTTTATTTTTTAATAGCTTTTCCTTTAATTTCTGTGTGTAGCAAAACGGCAATGACCAGTGTTTACCTGCCAAGCCAGTGGATGTCAGTAGAGAGCACACAAACAGAATAGAAGTGCAGGGCCACTTTTATTGAACTCAGTTCCATGGTGTTTACAGCATGTGTTTGGCGTTTCCAAATGTCAGGGATCAGTAACAAGAAGGACATGTTTATGGGATGAATGCAAAAATTGGTACTGAATAGGAGAAGACAATTTTTTTTTGGTCGCTTAATTTAAATTAGTTTTAAATTTAATGCAAGAGTGTGGTTTGACAGCTGAATTTTGTGGGTGTGCTGGCAGCTGGGAAAGCACAGGTAGAGGTGGATGCAGTGGGGGGTACGTATACACATTCATAACTACCCAACCCCCAGTCATGCTGGGAAAAAAGAAAATTGTCATCACTACAGTCATTTCCAGAACTCTTTTTTCAGTCACAGATATAGACAGAACTGGAAAAAATATTCCGGGTGAATTCCTGATCTCTTACGAAAAAGAACACACAATGCAGATGTGTAAATGCGTGCAAAACTGCAACTACCTTTTGAATGAAAGCACATGGTAACAATATGTAGAAATACAAGCAGACACAGGTTGTACCTTGCTCAGGTCATGTGCTTTGCTTGCCTCTGCTTTGCTTCCCTGCTTTACCACAATCCAATGTTTTTTTTTTTCTATATCCTCTGCTTACTTCTGGTGATTTTTTTTTGGTTGCCAGGGTAACGCCTTTTGATTATAATTTGTGACGGTTTTGCTGTTTCTGTGCTGTTTACAGTTTTATGCTGTGTTTCTCCCCATTGCGCTTCAGTCATGATCGGCCTTTTAAAGCACCCTGGATGAAAGCGCTGGTCGTATGCGTAAATGCAAATGAGCAAACGGACACGTAGAGGCACAAACATGTTCTCCCCTCCCCGTCATGACGCATGCACACGACCCCCTCCACGGAGGCACCGTGTCCACAGGGCAGTGACTCACGTTTCCCTGATTCTGGAATATGACTCGTGTAACTGCACACATTCACATTTGATGGTGACCCAGCTGGTGGCAGCAGGGCCACCAGGTCTTACTGTTGTTTTGGTTCTCACACATTCGTAATTTTTCTGTCCAATTCAGATCAAAGGGCGGGACCTGTCCCAGGTCAACCAACAGGATGTTCTGCATTTCCTGGGTGGCTATGATGAGCCAGTCACGCTGCAGATAGAGGGACGTAGGGAGAGGTACCACCACCAGCATCACCAGCACCACCAGCATCACCAGCACTGCCACAACCAATCCCGGCAGACGTCGGACTGCAGCACCCAAACAGAGCGACACTGGGATGCCTTCAGGTGCCTGGGAATTCCCGAGGGCTTGACTCCCAGCTTTGGCACCTACACTGACAGGCAAGAGGGATTGTAGGAAATTAGGAGCTGTATTGTACTTTATGTAGGGTTTCCTGCAGTAACTGTGCTGGAGCATCAACTGTCGTGTTGTGTTGGTTGACCGTGTGTGCTACCTGGGACCGCTGTTGACTTTAGTTTCATGGTCTTTCCCAGGCGCTGTTGTGGTGAGGCCATTGTGCCACGTGACCATTATACAGCCAACCATTATCTTCCCAGCATCCCAATCAGCTTGGAGGACATGGAAAGGCTGGGACACCAAGTAAGTCCAGGATTTCTAAAGGTTTCATCTCTATAAGGCTGGGGGTGATTCTTTGGCATGGAAGGAACCAAATAGGAGCAATTGTGCTTTTAACCTTGAAAATGTCTACATGTTTTATTCTACTGGTTTCCCTCAGTGGGGAAACATGTTTGTAAATGTTGGGCAGGGTTGTGTCATCTGTTCTTCTGGTTTCCATCATGCTTGTCTACAGCAACCTCTAAGCACATGATGGACCCTTTGGTGGAAAACCCTTAGAGAGGGTCTTCATCCAACAGCCTGCTGATTTGGGGCAGCAGTGGTTATGCGTAAATAATAAATAATTGTAAGCAGCGTAGTGACAAACCTCAAATTTCAATTAACTTTGAAAAGTTGAATCAAATGAATCAATAACAATCATTTTCTATAACACCCAACCCTCCCAAATGTCGATAGAGAAATTTCCCTGCTCATGCACTAACACACAAATACACGAGTTTCCACCTGCACAGGGGGTCTGCAGCCCCCCTCAGCCCCCTCCACTTGCCGTCTCACATCCCCTGCCCCCACCCTTCTTTCCGTTGCTCGGTGAAAGACGATTTGCGTGGGGAGCTGTGGCCGTGTCCAAACCGGCCGTTGCCATGGCACCGCGGAAACGCCATGTTAGAATGCTGAGTGCGTGGCAGCGAGTCAAAACGCCGCTCGCTCCAGCTTCACACTGGCATCTAATTGAAAGGGATCTTTGAGCCCAACAACAAGCGCCCCCCTGTGTAATTACTAATGTGCAGATTGGCCAGTTGTATGGTGCTGGAACCAGCAACTAGAAAAAGCTCCTTACATTCCTAATTCATATTGATTTTGTATATATTTTTTTGTTTTGTTTTGTATATATTAGTCTCTTGGAAACAACCGGAAGCTGAAACGTTGTAGTCACAGTCTTGGAGGCCTGATGCATGTAGATGACTGTTCTGACTAGGACTTTGGTTCATGGCGGAACTGCCTATTTCAGCCATTTTAGTTACTGCTCCCATTTTCTGTTACCATTTGGTTTATTTTTTACTGAAAAATGGACTAAACTGCAGCCAACAGAACCAGGTCTGCAAATCAGGGATTCTTTATCTGAGGAGCCATTTAACCACATCATTTAAATATTAATTTGAATGGATTTCATATTGTTATCCATACAGAATTCCCTATTTGTTTGGTTGTTAAAGGTGCTGCATGTACTGTAGAGGGAGTGATCCTAGGTAATGTAAAGGTTCCAGGTTCAAATTCCTACTCCTGCTATATTGTTCCCATTCAAGGTACCCTGCGTTGATATAGTAAAAATGACCCTGTTTTTGTGGGGGGGGAGCTTAGTTTACAAACCTTTCATTGAAAATTATTTGGAACATATCAGTCAAATTAATGTTTTTGTAATAACAAAGGCTGCCGGGGCTCTTTAAAAGTGGGAAAACCCAAACCCCGCCACCTTTGGTCCAACTGCATGTGTGCCTCTCATCCTGCTGGAACAGGACCCAGAGCTCTCCAGCTGTCTGCCCAAGCGACGCAGTTGCCTCATCGGATGCTGCAATGTGAACATGGATGAGCCGACCAGCTTCTTGAGCCAGGTACTGTATCCCTGCCTGCCACAAAGGGGGTCCCACAGGCATGACCCCTCACACACCTGTCTGCCCGAGAAGCCAGGAGTTAAACATGGAAAAGCTGTTGTGACAGCATAGACTGTAGGATCCCCCTTTCAGAGGGATCTGGAGGTGGCAACCTGTTCCACACTCCCTGAAAACATTTAGTACTGACTAAACACCAGTAGGTACTATAGTGTTTGTGCTGAGATTGGATCACAGGGTACTGATCAAGTTCTGCACTTCTGTCCTCTGAAGCCAAGTTTGGTCACATGACCAGGATTTCCTTGCTTCCTGTGTGATTTGTGTAGTCGTCATTTTCATCACCATCCCCTCTGTCATAGTTAATAATTTATTTGATTTCGTGGCTGCAGCACCTTCAGTGCTTTGCCGGTTTCTGCCTCTTTCTGCCTCCTCAAGTTGCTTATGAAATCCGCTCACAAAACGGAGCATTTCTTTGATATGTCAGTCGGTGGTCAATTTAATGTGAGCTATGACTGAAGCTGCGGTTGTAATTCCGTGAGTTTGAATTTGTCTATTTTTCATGCTGTTTTCACTGGTGTCTCAACGAAATTCCAAAAATTAAAATGCATTTGAGAAACTTGAAATGACCGACAAAATTATGACAAAATCGTTCATTTAAAAATACAAATGTACAATTATCATGGGCATTTTGTCAGAGAACATTTTTTAGTATTCAGATTAACGCTTGTGTACCTTCCTTCCTGGCCTCAGGCTGCATCTTGGTGACTTCCAAACGTCTAAATATAAACTCGAACACGCTGACGTACTTCCCAAAGGTGATGCACCCAAGTGTGTGTTTTTAGATCCTGCTGGTGTGTTTTAATGTTCCTCTTGGTGCGAGAACATACTCTGTCTTTGGTTCAAAACGCCACACCATGCCGGTGAGGTGCCCGAGTGTCCAACCAGGGGAGGGAGATGGAGACGAAGCCAATGTGGGGGTGGAACGCTGTGAACAGCTGACACTCTTCCCAAAGTGTCTTTCAATGTAATATTAATGCCTTCAGAATATTATGGCATCTTGTGGCCTGATCACATGCATCCATAATGGATCTGCATTTAAAAACCTGATCAAAGTTCAGTGTCAACATTCTGACTTTCTGGTTTCTTATCACTGAATTACAACCTAATATATTTATAACATTTTCATAACCATGTGGTGCAGTGGCCAGAACTGCTGCCTCAGGTTTGAAGAATGCAGGTCTTACCTCCTGCTGTAATCCCCTTGATCAATGTACTTATGTTGAGTTGTAGCAGAGATACCCTGTTATATAGAGGGGTAAATCAGTGGGTAAATCAGTGTGAAATCCTGACAGTGTCAAGTCATGTTTGAGGAAAGTGTAAGCAAACAGCATTACTTGGTTTAATTTTTTTGGCTGAATAATAAAATCATTAACAGATTTTATTATTTAATTTACCCCAAGATCGCATCTAAAAATGACATGCACATGCATTGTTTGTCATTTAATCTGGCCAAAACATGATTATAAACTGAACTGGGTTAAAAGCAGGTGCTTGTAGCTCTGACTACTTCTATACATTGTATTTACACTGCATTTACACTGATGTGTTTTACCAGAGCTGCTGTTGATAAATGCTGCCTGGATGGACAGACAGATTTATTTTGGATGTTGTCAACAAACACGTTCACTTTTTCACAGTCAGGTTTATCTTTTTTTAACCTAATAAAGAACAATCCAGCACCAAAACCCTGAATGTGGCAGCAAATTATCAAGTGCATCAGAAGCCTGTGTTGTATTTTTTTATTCGTTTACTTACCTTTTTGAGGTCCTCTCTGCTCTGGGGTGGGGGCGCTCACCATCCACGGCACCCAGTTACAGTAACTGGGCGTCTTGGAGGAGCAGCAGTGAGATTCACTCGGCGGCAGCTTTTGTACTGAGAACAGATGGCTGAAAAAACGCACATCTTACATTGAGCTCTTTAGCAGAGTCTGTCACCCAGAGCGAGGAGCCGCCATCCTGGGTACAGTGAGTACAAAATAACGCGTTACACAACAGCGCCGTGACCAGATCCACACAGTAACAATGACATCCATTAAAATGGCATTGACACATGGTCGCCAGTAACGGTCGAGCAACGCTGTGGTCTTGTCCTTTCAACTGCCTTTTTCACTTATTTTCTACAATCTCTCTGCAACAGCACAAACTCTGTAACCAACCGTCAGATAGAATGGGAGTGTAGAACCATCCCAACTCAACTCACTTCCACAATGTTTACAGCTCATATAGGGGCCCTCTTGAGCATCAGCAATCAGTAATGAATGAGACCTCTGTACATGTTGTTTGGGATGAATGGGAGAACAGTCAACACTGAATAAGAGTTTTTTGGAAATCTCAGCCATTTTAAGTGAGCTAATGTTGCTTTAATACATGCAATTCCCAAATAAATCTGATTCTGATGTTTTTATTTATTACAGCTATATGGAAGACTTTTACAGAATCTAGCCATCATTTAAATTGAGAGATTTCTGAATTATTTACTTTTAATTGAATATAGGGCTATAAGTGACACTGGAGTTAAGGATGTAACTAATTATGAGTAGTCTGTCAGTCACAGCAATGATTATAAGTAGAGGATCCAGTAAATTCTGGAATACACGCAGTCGTACAGTATGCCTGACACTGGAAGCCAGGGCCTAAGACATCAACGTTTGTTTTTCAGACGGAGGACGAGGACCCTGTGGTGGAGAAGCCACTCGGATGCCTGCATCTCTTACATGAGCTTGACAGCGGTCTTGGATGCACCGATGGCAGTTTCCATCAGGGGGAGCTTTCTGCAGCCGAGACGGAGGAAGGGATGGAAGAGCCCGTGTCGTCCCCGCCAGGTCGTACCAGCCGTGGCAGTTCCCCATCCTCAGAGTCACTCATCTCCTCTGAGCTCAGCGACTCGGGCTTTTACAGCGTTAGCACCGGGGAGTTCCGCCGCTTCCAGAAGCTGCTGGAGAAGAAGATCCGTCTGTACAAGGCACGCATGATCCCTCGAGACCAGAGAGAAGGCCTCAAGGCATGCTGGGACCTGGAGTCCATCCCAGAGGCCCTGACTTGCCAGCCACAGAGCAGTTGGTCTCCAGAAGCCAGGCCTACCTGTCCTGCCCACCGATGCACCAAAGGCCTGTCCTCAGTCCAGCTCAGGAAGGCTGGCAGCCCACGGCTGAGCAGATATGGCTCCAGTGCAGGTTCTATGTTCTCCACCCTGGTTGGCCCATCCCACTGCAGCACACCTTCCTGCCAACGGAGACCTACACTGCCGTGGCAGAACTCCTCCACAGAATACCTTTGGAAGAGCCACACCCTACATCGACCTGGCCCCATGGCCATGGAGCGGAGACGTGCCAGCCACCCAGCATTGCCTAACTACCACAGTGCCATGATACAGCACTGCAACGAGTTTCCCACAGGTTTTCAGCTAGAGGCAGAATTTGATACAGGACCAACAGGTTGTAGAATTAACCATGTGCAGCGGGGAACCATTGGGGACCCACAGAACCTTTTACCCAGGGAGATTTACAGCAATGCCGACTGCAGCTTAGTTGGAGGAGGGGCAATGTTGGATGGTGAGATCTGTCAAGGGAATCTAGGGAAGCAGAACGAGAGGGAGAGACAGCAGCAGCAGTATTTCCACACCCTCAGCCACCCACAAGATGTCCATGAGACCTGGCCAAAGTCAGCTCACCGCTGCACCCCGAGAAAGGGCCTCTACAGCACTCTGGACAGCCACAGCCCCAACCACCGACGGGTCCTGTCTGGAAACCCACGTGCTGTTCGCAACCAGCTACTGAAGGCCCGGGCACTGCGGCTTGCGGATGAGCGCAGTGAGGTCACCACGGACGAGGAGGCACGTGGGGAGGTGAGGACAGGACGCTACTGGAGCAAGACGGAGCGACGTCGGCACCTACACCTGGCGCGGGAGCAGCGCCAGCGCAGAATGGCTAAGGCTGGATCTGGCACCGTGGGTGAGATTGGAGGTCTAGGACCCAACAGCTGCAACACGGTGCTGGAGCTCAGCCATCGAAAGCTGAGCCGGCTGCGGAACCGCAAGCTGCTGGATGACTGGACCACCGTGGAGGAGCTACTGACCCATGGAACTCGTGTGGGTAGCAGTGAGGAGATCCTCTGTCCAAGCCCACTGCTGTCCGTCACCACAGTGTAGTCCTGCAGAGGGAGGCAACCATGGGATTCTTTACTCAACAGCAGACAACCTTTGACCTCTACTGGCAGCAGGTTCACGTCTGTAAAAAAAAAAAAAAAAAAAAAAAATTCAGTCACATTTGGTACAGGACCATGGTGAGGTATGAGACTGAAATATACTGGTAAACATGTTGAGAGCTACAGCAGCTGAAGAACTGATGGTTTGACGCAACTGCAGCTTGACAACCAAGCCTGGTGAGTCAACGGAAAGAGTTGTCTTTTCAGATCAAGGGAAGCTGAGGACATTGTCGAGAGGAAATGGAAAGGACATCATCGCATTTTTGCATTGTTGCCGTCATAATTAACAATCTTGAGTATTGTCACATTCGTTTTCTTGCTATCCACCTTGGCCACTAAGCTGTAACCTCTTCACTGAATCCGCAGACATTCCGATGTTGTTTTGTCCACACAGTGGTCTTTGGGAGGCTGAAAACAAGGCCCTACATTGTACACTTGAGCTGGGCCAAAAGGCCAGTGGACCACCGCTGAACTGTAGTTTGTTCTCCAATTGTGGACTCTGGTGTGGAAGTGCACAAATGCACTGTGACTGTAAATATCTTGTCAGGATTATCATCAAAAAGCTAAAGAAACACACGGATTGACTCACACACTTCCCTCCCTGCGACAGTGATGCCACTTCCTATTGGAACCACAGCATGGGTGCTGCTCATACCCAGACCATGTTGTCAGCATCATTCAGACTGAAACAAATCACTTCTTTGGCTCCCCATCCCACAGCACCCTTCTCTTTCAGAACGCCACCGGTTCCCCCATTCACACACACTTGTGTTCCCCTGCATTCCACATGAATCACCCCTGGTAAGCGGCACAGGGAAAACAGGAACACCTATAACTGGTCACTGTGTCATATGTGGATTATTCTAACCAAAAATATCACGTGGTACGAGTGGAGGCACATGGCCGCCGTATGGGTCAGGCTCCTTTCGTTGTGATACGTCTCTTTGAATTGCTTGTTTCTACTTTTCAAAACACCTTTGGATTTACTCTGTATGTGGTTGTAATAAAGATGCAATTTTAATAGACATAATAAAGATTTAGGATGGCCCCTCTAAGTCTGGGTTTTATTTGACTAAAACAAGGGCCCTGTCTTGCACAGTCCCTCAGGAACCAGCTTCCATTACTGAAATTAGCCAATTAGCTAATGCTCAGGTGCCTGAGGAATAAAGAGGTATCTTTTAAATAGGTTTTTTACTTTTATTCCTTTAATATCTCAGTCAGATTACCAAAATACATTTCCCAAGCTCTTTGCTGGCCATAACATATAAATTGCAGTGATAGTAAAGTGAATGACGGCTGCACTGTGTAGTCATGCTCACAGGTGGATAAACTTGGCTGTCGATTTTTTCTAGCTAGTGAACTATGAGCGGGATGTGAGATCTTCCAGAGCACTAGTGTGGATGGGTCAGTCTGTAGCAAACATCTTACTGCACCCCATGGACTGGATAGAAAACCCGATTGGACAAGGGGTGCGCACTGCAAAATACTTCCCCAGGAACAGATAACACAGTAATACGGCTTCTGGCTTAACCCCCCTCTTTTTTCTGGTCCACATTTATCCAGTTTTTGAGCACTTGCATATCGTACAGTAAAAACAAGATTGAATATGACAGTAACCTTTGAGGGAACCAACCAGACTGCTCACGCTTCTCTGCTATCCAGCACCATTTCTCTTTTTTTCCCCCTCTTCACTCTGTTCTTGTCAGGGGCTCATAACTACAGTTGGGCAAGACAACACCTCTGTTTTGCTCTGTTACAACAGGACAAATGGAAACATCTTCATGTTTGTTCAGTGATTTTCAGCTGCAAGTTTGGCGCATGGTGACTGACAGCGAACGGGTGTTTCTTCAGCTCCTTAACTGCTTAATTCTTCACTCACACAATTTGTGCTATGATGTCTGCAGAAGTGAGAGCTCCTGTCCTCCTGGCTGAGCTTTTCCTCATATTTGACTGACATTGTTAGGAATTTATGAGCACAGATCCAGGACTCACAGCATGAACTGTCCTCTGCACTGTCACTGTTTGTCTCACATCACCTCTGGTGTCCTTCCATTCTGCAAGTCAGCTTCTGTAAAGGCCTCAATATATTAAAAAGTTTCCAAAAACTCTGACTGCGCAAGCATTTTTCTGGGTCATACCAGCCACCACCTGCTGTCATTAGTGGAGAAGTGAGCCTGGGGGGTGGCAGGTGGGAGTCCAGTGGTGTCCACCTTAACTTCAGCAATGGTCAGCCCTGTAGTAGGTCACTCCCCTGTGGACCAGTGTTGTGAATCTGAACTTAAGTCTGTCTGGATATGGATTCTTCATAACTGAAGACTTGACTTGGACTTGAAAAGGAATGGGTTATGGTCCACTTATTTCTCAGACTTCTTTCTCCAAAGCGATGTATAGCTCAAGAGTAATTAAAAGTACATCAACAACAGATGAAGGGCTTTAGACACAGAAACACATAGAATAAGGAGCCATGGGGGCAGCTTGTCTACCAAGGACAACACAATAAAAGGCCAGGCTCAGAGAGGGGCTGTTTTGGACTGGATGGGACGCTGTGGTGTGATACTCCTGAGTCAGGTCATTTGGAGTGATAGTTGCTTGTTTTGTTTGGTTCTCCTGTCCAAGGTTTTCCGGCTCCTTTTTTGTTTTGCCATTTTTGCCCTGAGTTTAGAACACTGGAAGGAAAAATAAAAAAAGGACAAACAAATCCTTGCACAAAGGCCCACCTGGTCGCTCTCAGGACTACGTACACCCCGCAATGACACATATGACCCTGCAGTACCATAGCACCTTCACACAATGCCCTGTAACATTGAATGATGGTTCTTTGAATTTAAATGTAATTATTTATGTCCTTATCAAGAAATATTACCACATCTAACTCCTCTGGCAGCGAGACTATGCCACTTTTATTGTGTTCTACATGTAAAAGCTCAAGCTACACAGAACGGTGAAATTCAAAACTCAGCTGAATCTGAGATTTTCTCATTAATTGATGTTACTGATATTTTTCACCAAAGTGACTTAAAACATCAAACTTCTTAGAATTATTTACATACCTGGGCATTGTTTATTTAAAATAGTCACAACAAGTCGGTCAATGATGGACTGCATATACGACAGTGGTTTGTGACCTAGGAAAAATAGACTGTACCATATACAGCAGAAGTTAAAACCGATGTGATGAGGCACATTATACGTTCTATGATGGTCACACAACAAAATCACCTAACAACGCATTTCCGTATCCCCGTCATCAAGCGACACGACCGCATATGTTTATATACAGTAAAATAAATTTTAAAATATAAAAATTATGATGAGAAACTCATATCTAACCTTTATTGCTGCAAATGTTAATGGGAAAGTAACCAGTGAACCAGATGGTCATCAAATAAAAATGTGACTGGTGGAAAAAAGCTGAAGAAATGCTACAGGTGTTCAGGGTGAAGGCGATGTCTCAGAGTTGTAGTCTGAGGTCAAGGTTCCCAGGCTGTGCCTTGAGATGAAGGTAGGTAGCACTCCAGTGCATCTCTTTGCCCAGCAAAGCCAGTAGAGCACAAGCAAGGTGAGAAGTGCAAGGACGCTCGAGATGGATAGGCTGTAAATGGCCACCACCTTCATGGTCATACTGGAATAGAGGGGCTGCTCCCCCGTGTCATTGGATGGTGCTCCATCAACCTTGGTCCACTGAGCAACAACGTCCGTATAGTTCAGGTTCATCCACCTTTTGGGCAGCACTTTCAAACCAAAGTATAGCCTCTGGACTATTTTGTAATTGGCATCCTGCAGGTCACACCAATAGGTCCCTGCATCGCTCTCCCGCACAGGGTCCAGTATGATGCGACTGATGCGAGGCGCCCGCCAACGCTCAAACAGCGAGTCGTCCATGGTAATGAGGCCGCGGGCAAACCGCCAGCTGAATATGTAACGGTATTGCACCCGAGACAGCTTTAGCACCCCTAGGCAGTCCAGCTCGACGCGGCTGCCCTCCTCCACCGTCTTTATGTCCAGGGAGCAGTGCCAGCTGAGCACACAGGGCACTTGGCGCTCCTGGCAGTCGTGGTACTTTCCATCACTGCCCAGCCAGCAGAGCTCCTGCAGGCGTGTCCCAAGCCCACAGGTGGCACTGCAAGGTGAGCTGCGGGACACCACCTGTGCAGGGACATCCTGCACCTTGTACAGAATCCCAGGCAATAGGGTAGGGATGCAGTGCAGGACATCACCACAAGTAAGCAGGAAGAGCCAGCAGAAGTGCTTCTCCATTGCTAGATGCAGACAGGAGGATAAAATTCATCAGCAGCAAATGCAGATCTGGAAGAGCTTCACTTGCTACTTCCCACTCCCCCACCCGGTCACACTGTACACCAACATCAGTACTGCAGTTATTTAGTATTTACATCAGCACTATTTACCAACAGTTGAGCTACACATTTCTGAGAAATCCATTTTTGTTTTCTTCAGTTGTTTTCAAAAATATTTGTTGCAGGGCAAATGTTACCTGTGTTTACCAACCCAGCCAGTAGGTGGAAACAAAGAGAAGCAAAATAGAACAGGAGTGGGAGAATTCTAATCTAATTCACTTCCAGTGTTTACACCTCTTGTCTGGTGTACAGATCAATAGCAAAATGAGAAATAATGTAGCTCAGTTAATTAGTATGAGAATGTTTCACAATGTGTTCTTAATTATAGAAATTTCCAAATTCTTTACAGAACCAGTGAATAAAATGACAACTATATAATTGTGATTAAGCCAAGAACAAAGGGGGTTGCCAACAGCTTGGTGGTCTCCACAGTGTGTGTGCATATGTGAGAAAGGTTGAGGAGCCCGTGAGAAGATTAGCAGTTCCAAGTGAGAATTGTGACACCAACCATCAGGAGCTCCAGTGCAGAGGAGGAGGAGGCCTCTTCAGGTGCCATAGATTAAGCTTTCAGGTTAGTCAGTTTCTACTCACCTTTGTGTCTCTCAAAAAACAGGAGCTATGGACTGTTGAAGATTCTTGAATGTTGATCTGTTGTATGGCAACAGCAGACCATCAGTAGAAAATAACTGATGAGATCACTGGACAACTGCACACAAACACACAACAAAAAATGCCCACCTATTTGCTTAGGTTACTGTGACTACACTCTACATACACTATACTCTCTATAAAGGCTGTACAACATACACTATACACTCTCAATACCCTCTACAGATGGTCCCTGAATTACAACAGTTCAATTTATGATGTTTTTGCTTTACAATGGTGCAATAACAATGCATATTCAGTAGAAATCATACTTTGAATTTTGAATTTTTCCCGGGCAGGTGATACGCAATATGATACTCTCGTGATGCTGGGCATTGGCGGCAATCCACATCTCCCAGTCTGCCACGTGATCGCTAGTGTATATACACCGATACTCCTATGTTACAAGAGTTTTTTTGGATACCCCTCTGTATCTACGTTGTTTTGTGCATCCATCATGTTTACAAAACACCCACCTGTACCCGTATCTCCTGAAAATGGCATGAAAGCGGTAAGCCCATAATGACGTTTAAGGTAGGCTAGGCTATAATATTCAGTAGGTGTTATGACGTGGGATGATGGAAGCAATTGCATGACACCTCGGTAAAAGCTTAAGTTCTATTAAACTCTTTACTGAGTGTTATTTCCTGCAAAGAGCATTGCTGTTAGTCGGGAGCTAGCGCTAAACATTAGCGATTGGCAGTAAACAAAAATGGAACACAATTTCCACAATTCAAAATAAACAAAATACAAGGTCTTAGCAAGACAGCCGTTGCAGGAGAGTCCACAAGGGACAACGGAAACTGAGCACTGACAGGAAGTCTGAGTAGGAACTAAATCCTGTGCACAACTGGTTCCTACACCAATCAATGCTCAGTCTGAAGATGGGGGTGGAGAGACCGCCTACGTTCTGTTGCTGAAGTGGCCACAGGCTGATAGTAGGCAAGGTGTATTAAATGCATTTTTGACTTACAATATTTTCAACTTACGATGGGTTTATTGGAACGTAACCCCATCGTAAGTCAGGGACCATCTGTAGTTTGTGCGTCAGGTATGATGCAGTTCATGTGCTGAAGTGTTTACTGTTGCCCCTCCTTCTCCTCCTCCAGCACATTTAGGAAATTAGGTAGCTTTCCAATGTTTTTCGCCAACTGTGTGTCTCACTCTCTCAAACACACACACACACACACACACACACACACACACACACACACACACACACACACACAGTGTCTCACTCTCTCAAACACACACACACACACACACACACACACACACACACACTGATGCAGTTTATTCTAAACACGTTTCCTGTATTTCCCATTTGGAATTTAACACAGACCACAAAACAAAGACTGAAACTGTCCTTCAGGCTGAAACAAAACATCTTAAAGCTACATTAAAATGTAAAAAAATAGATACAAGAGCAAGAAGGTGCTGGAAACGTCCAAGATGGAAACAGAATCGTCCACATTTAGTGCTTCCTGCCAAGAGATGAGGCCCAAAGTCTTAACGTCACAGAGGAGGATAGCATCAGTGTGCCAAGGTGCTCATCCTTTGGTCTCCAACACACTCCTGAGGCATGGGGTTGGGGTCAGTGGGGATAGCCTAAAGGTCCATTTAACCCCTCCATCCTCCGAGGACCACATGCGAGTCACAAAGACACAGGACAGCTGTGGAAAATGAGCATCATTTGCAAATCCTCCAACAAAGGGTGCTGGGGTGATCTCCCTCCACCAGAGGGCGCTGCATGTTTTCACTCAATCCAAACCCTGGACATCGTGCTGCTTGTAGTTTGGCGGCACCAAATTCCCTGCAAAATCATGAAGATGTTCTCATTAAGAGCAGGCTGAGTAAAGACAGGACAGCAAGATGAGAGGATGGTGTACAAAGACATCCAGCAGTCAGAGTTTTCTACACAACGGTGTACGGTACACCCAATAGCTATAATTTGTAACGCCACATCAAATTCAAATAATTGTAATAAAAAGCTACAAAAGTTAGATTACAGTCCATTGTTGCTTATATTCAAGAGAATACTGATTTTAAATAAATTTACAGAAACAAGCACAGAATCAGGCTGCACCCGTTTTGTAGTAAAATGACCATGACAACAGGCTCTGCTGAGAGGTTCTGTGGTTAAGGTATGCCAGCTCCTTAGCCTGTGACCGTTCAGAAGTCCAAAGCCACAATCATTGGGAGCTTAATAACACAGATGTTCCTCCATTTATTTACATACTAAATTATATATGACTCTCAAATACAGTTGTTACATAATTCTGTGTTCAACTAATATTTTTATTATATTTAAGCTACAATTTACTACAGAAACATTCAGCTATTGATCAAGACTGAGGAACACCAAATTTGACATGTAAACACTGGCGGTGAGTTTAATCAACACGGCCCTACAATAAAATAATTAACTGAGAAATGTCTACACTGCTTATTGTAACTCCACAGCAGGGGCCTCCATAACGCTATTTTTACAAAGTGTGACAGCAGCGACATCTGGTGGAGACACGTGGAACTCTGAAAATAAACAAAAACGGAATTTTTGCACTGCTGAATCCTCTCCATCCTCAAGAATGCCAACATTTTTAAAACAGTGACAACCATATAATTCAGCTGGGTAAAAGCAGGACTGATCTAGTTAGTCTGCTGGGTTTTCACCGCAAGCCGCCTCTGGTCATGGTTCATATTCTCTCCTTTAGGAACAATGTATGCAAGTACATGAGTATATAAATGTAAATCAGCAGAAAATCAGAATATTTTCAATGCACCAACTGAAGCCTAAAAAATGGGCTCAATAACAGAACAACACCAAGACCTTACTAAACCCTCACGTCACCAACAAATGCACACACATGACAGCGCTGCAGGAACAGGAAGGAGCAGGAATGGGACAGGACCAGCCACAGGAAGCCAGCAAGGGGCGACGGAGAGGCTGTTGAGGAGCTCCTCAGCACAGAACAAGAACACAACCGTCACACCGTCGGGTTCCTCTAAAGCCAACTGCCCAGGTGAGTACAGTGGCTGCTCTTGTTCGCGCTGAGGGGTCAGATGTGACCACATTCTGCATCCCAAACACCCGGCACCGAGCAAGGCAGTGGAGCACGAGGACACGCAGCAGATCCACATTTGGAGGGCGCCGCCCATGCGGCTCCGTCTGCATGTGCCAGGGCAGGAGCTTGGGGCTTGGCTGAGAAGCAAGCGCCATCATGGAGCCTGGGGGCCCCTTACCTGTGGCTGGCTGTCCCGCCTCTGTGTGCACCTTGCCCTTCGCTCCGCCTCCTTCCAGAGGGCACCCCCTGTCAACCTTGAAGGGCTTGCTTTTAAAGGGGGACTCCCTGTCTTTACCTTTCGATCCCTTGGGCCGCCCTGCTGCCTTCTTCTTGGATTTGCCATCGCCCTTCACACCCAGCAGAGGGTGCACTTCTACAGAAACACAACCCAACATCATCACTGCAATTCATCAGTTTACAAATCATTTTTTTCCCCAAACACAAGTGACACTAATGGCTGATAAATGTGTCCTTAGGCCAATCCCTTCATTATCTATGAAAATACTGCTTTCCACACACCGCCCTCTGCACTGAAACACATAGCTGAGGCTATGATTCACCAGTTCGAATCAATAAAAGCTTAAACAACAAATTCTGACATTAATTATATATGAATTTCAAGCTACATTAAAACTACTTTGCACTCCTGTCTGAATGCACTTTATTGCCATCTATTGGCAAGGAAAGAAAAAACAGAATGCATTCACTTCACTACAAGACAAACTGTATAAAATTCAAAATGAAACAATGCAATTAAAAATAAACTGGGAAATGTTTATATCTCAGAAAATTTGTAACTCGAGGAGACAGTGTTCTACTTCTACAAAGCAGATCATCATCATCCAGTGACCCACCCACTATTTTGAAAACAGCTGTAATATTTGCACAACATTACAGCTTTAATTTCGGTCTCACCATCGCTGGGGACACCCTGCAGCTCGATGGTAGTGGTTCGGGCCTTCTTCTTCGGGGGGGCTCCTTCTGCAGAGGGCTGCCGCTGCTTCTTGTCACCACTTGCCGAGCCATCTTCGGGGTTGGCTGCATCGGGTGGTGGACCAAATGGGTTCTCCTCAGGATCCTCTACCTCGGGCGCAATGGGGAGGTAGAGCAGGGCCTTGAAATCCTCCATCTCTTCATCACTGTAGCAGAAAGGCCCTCACTGTTAACCACACATCATTACAGCACAGCAGAGGCACAGTCGTGTATGTATGTACAGCATATCGGCACACTCATTTCATGCCGTTAAAGGTTCTGTTTTGTAAAAGTCTTACCGTTACAAAAAACTTACAATAAATAACCTTTTTAAATCTTATTAACCTTAGCCAACACAAAACTTATTTACAATCCCAAAATTTATATTGTTTCCACAGTCTTCTATTCGGTGCCAGTTGTTGATGATTTCCATAATCCTGTTCTAAGTCCCTTATTTTATTATTAATCACCAACACTCTGGGACACCACACAAGCTGTAAATACCATGGAAGTGAGCTGAACAAATTGGTTTTCACACTGCAATGCTGTTTTGCTGTGTACTACCGTCTATCAGGGTTGTTATTTTAGAATCTGTATTCTTGAAAAAGAAATCACTGTCAATTTACAGTATTGACACAAGAGAAAGAAAATTGAAAAAGAAGAGATGCCAACCTGCTGCAGAAGGCCACAATGGGATCGACAGTGGTCACGTCTACCTCTTCATCCTCTGCAGCATCAGCACCTGGAAGTTTCATCCGTGTGAAAACCGCATGCACCAGGCTATGCATTCAACCTCACCATTATCATCACTCCAACTCAGGATCCATGCATATCCAGGTTCAAGCCATGCCAGTTTTTGCACAAACCCTTCCACGTGGGCAGACATATCTCAGAAAATAGTTTTGTCATGAGCCAGATCCTCCACCGTGTGTGGCATTTGCGAGGAAGGGATAATGACAGACTTCCACCCTAGTCACAGCAGCCTACATGGCTCTAAACCTGACAAGGTGCTACATATGAAAGTGTAATAAAGAGGGCACACCTGTCTGCTCTGGCTCACTCTTGTCCTCATCTTCAATGTCAAACTCCGATTCCCTCTCCTCATACTCCACGTTTTCATCCAACTCCTTGAAGTCGGGTGCAAAGGCACTCCAGTTTTCCTAAGCAACAATAAAGAGCAGTTATAGATGGGCCAAGGATAACACCATACCCTTCCATAACCACTTTATTTTGGACACGTCAGCATAAAAATACTACCGGGACTGAAAATGTATTTTGTTTTTAACTCAAAACTCACTCCAAGTCACAATCAAAAAAACATCAATAATACAGATATCCCTCAGTCTATTTAGCAATCTTGTTCTGTAAAAATAGCTATGATGAAAGTCTTTTCACGTCTTTAATACATTAATACATTTCTGTTACAATTAAACTTAAAATACCTCAAAAATGTGTCTATAAAATCCATTCCATGCCAAGTGTTGACCGAGTCATGCCATAAACATGTGCAGCATTCTTCATCTTATTACTGATCACTGACACTGAACAACGCAAGACTCAAGTTGTAAACACTGTGGAGCTGAGTTGAATTAAGGTGGTATTATGCATCTATTCTGTTTAGATACTCTTTACTGGCACTGATCTGCTTGGAGACCAAACACAGGTCACATTTGCCCCACTACAGAAATTTAAAAAATAAATAGAAATAAAAAATCTGAAAAGAATTTTAAAGAAAATCAACTGTGCAATGTTTTTATCTTTGAAAATTTGAAACACAACTGTAATAAAACTAGGCAGTTTAACAGTTTTTAAACACAAAGACATAAAAATGGTGTACAAAAGAACTTCAAACAAGGAACTGTATTTCAAGAAAAGACTATCACTTTCTGTCATTTTGAGTGTGTTTGGAGATTGTAAAATCCAGGTACAGCTGACAGTGGAAATCTCAACAACCAGAGTGAGGATCAACTGGTGTGGTTTAACACTTTCACTAATGGTGCTATAGGTGGGAGCAGGTGTCTTGTATCTAAAATTAACCACACTTACCACTTGATTCTGGGCCCAAATGGACACGACACCACTGGAAATGGAAGCAATGATGGGCCGCACTGGGTGCCACTGACAAGGAAACGGATACTGTTAATCTGGTAAGCCTACAATGTAGGTCAACCAAGTTACTAAATCACAGGACACACGATTGAACATTCCTCACACACATCTCATATAGTTCAGCTACACACCACAGTACAAACTCACCTCATTCCTCCAGACCCTGACTAACCTACACTTGACAGTGCAGTTTACTGGGAGATGATGGACTCACTT
This sequence comes from Heterotis niloticus, assembly GCA_018136845.1. NCBI lineage: Eukaryota > Metazoa > Chordata > Actinopteri > Osteoglossiformes > Osteoglossidae > Heterotis > Heterotis niloticus. The sequence goes on along the minus strand of CM030892.1, from coordinate 9,996,211 downwards.
CTCTCCTGATCTCCTACCTGCTGCATAAATTTTCACTACTTCACCTGTTTAAAATAACCTATTGATACTCCCTATCAATGCTGTATGCAGACACCAACATAATGTACCCTGGTAAAAACAGTACAAGTGGCAAAAACGAATGTATCTGTATCTCTTGTTTGTTGGTGAAATACACTTTACTTGGAGAAAATTGTTTGGTAAATGAATAAAAGTAATCAGTGAGGTGGACTCACTGCCACGTCGAGGAGCAGCTCTCCTCGCGTGCCATGTAGGATCTTCACCAGGTTTCCAATGCTCTTCTCCCAGATGTAGAGTGCATGCTGCCGGGCTGAGCCAGCCACAATGTACTCGCCATCCCCTGAGAAACAGCACCTCTTCCAGGGGGTCCTAGACAGAGGGAGGGAGGGAGGGAGAGAGAGAGAGATGGGTCCAAGAGGAGGTTAGTGAAGGTATTGAATACAAGAACAAGGGATACCTAAGGACAAAGAGGAGTTCAGACCAAGCGGAAGACAGGCAAAATTAACTAAGTTGATTCTGAGGACAGGACTTGACAAGGGACAGGAACACTCCTCTCTTCAAACCAGGGACACTAAATATAATTAATAGTGAACTTTTTTTAATGATTACATTCAAAGATTCAAAGGTTTATTTGTCATGGGTGAACAACACAGCATAGCAGTGTTCTCCCCATGAAGTTTTGTTTCCAGGCATCCTCAGTGCAAATATGGACATAAATACGTATAGTCGGGGCAGGAGAACAATAAATAATAATAAATAGAGTAGTAATAAATAAAGAGCAGAACAAACTGTTATTAAATAGGGATAGGTATGTGGGGAAACAGATATACATCAGGGATTGGCGGGGCGGGAGAAGACACAGCAGCCAAACCAACAGCACACAGCAACCAGACCTACAACTACAGACTAAACCTACAACAAAAAGCACCAGAGACGGGTGAACCAGACGGGTTTCCACAATGGGTGGGACAGGCATACAGATAGACAGACAGACCCCGATCGACTCTTCCACTGCCCAGGGAGGGGTCAGTGGTTTAGCAGTCTTACGGTGTGGGGGAAAAAACTGTTCCGGAACCGTTTCGTCCTTGTCCGAACGCTTCTAAAGCGTCTTCCGGAAGGGAGCAAGGAGAATAGTTTGTGGCTGGGGTGACTGCTGTCCCACTGGATGTTAAGTGCCTTCTTCTTGCAGCGCTGGGTGTGGAGGTCCTGCAGGACTGGCAGATCAGTCCTGGTGATGGTCTGTGCTGTCTTGACCACTCTTTGCAGAGCTTTACGGTCTGACATACTACAGTTGCCATACCAGGCCGTGAAACAGCCAGTCAGGATACTTTCGATCGTAGATTTGTAGAAGTTGACAAGTATCCTGTTGTCCATGCCGAACCTTCTCAGCCGATGGAGGAAGAAGAGGCATTGTGTTGCCATCTTAATGACAACGCTGGCATGCTGTGACTAGGACAAGTCCTCAGTGATGGTAACGCCGAGGAACCTGAAGCTGTTCACTCTCTCCACTGGGGCGCCGGCTATAGAGATGGGCGCATGGCCATTCCCCTGTTGTCTCCTGAAGTCCACGATCAGCTCTTTTGTTTTGCTAACGTTGAGGTTCAGGTCATTGTCCTGACACCATGAGGTCAGGGTTCTCACCTCCTCTCTATAGGTCTGTTCATCGTTGTCAGTGATCAGGCCGATGACCGTGGTGTCGTCAGCAAACTTGACTATGATGTTGGAGCTGAGCGAGGCGACGCAGTCGTGCGTGAACAGGGAGTACAGCAGGGGGCTGAGCACGCAGCCCTGGGGGGTCCACGTGCTGAGAGTCAACGCCGAGGAGATGGTGTTCCACAATCTCACCACCTGGGGCCAGCCCGTCAGGAAGTCCATGACCTAACCGCACAAGTCCTAGGTTCCCGAGCTTGGCGACCAGCTTAGAGGGCACGATGGTGTTGAATGCTGAGCTGTAATCGATGAACACGTATGTGCGAATGCTCTTCCTCTGTTCCAGGTGGGAGAGAGCCTTGTGGAGAGTGAAGGCGATTGCGTCGTCCGTAGACCTGTTTGGTCTGTAGGCGAACTGAAGCGGGTCCAGTGTGTCCGGCAGGGAGGCAACGATGTGTGGCCTGACTAACCGCTCAAAGCACTTCATGATGACGGACGTAAGTGCAACCCGCCAGCTGGTCCGCACAAGCCTTAAGAACCCTACCAGGGATGTTGTCTGGTCCAGGAGCTGTGTGTATGTTTATCCTTTTAAAGGATTGACATACGTCCGCCCTGGACACCTGCAGCGAGCAAGCATCCTGGTTCAGGTCCATGGCCAGGCGTGGGTGGTTCTTGTCAAACCGTGCGTAGAAGGTGTTCAGCTCCTCAGCGAGGGGAGCAGATGCTTTTACGACACCGCTGCCTTTCCCTTTATAGTCCGTTATTGTTCTAAGTCCTCTTCACATGTTTCTGATGTTGGAGCCCCGGTAGAGAAACTCCACTTTGTCCCTGTACTGCCTCTTAGCAGATTTTATCGCTCTTCTGAGGCCGTAACGAGAGTGTCTGTAGCCCTCCAAATCACCGGAGTTAAAGGCTGACGTCCGCGCTTTGAGTAAAGCACGGATTTCACCGCTCACCCACGGTTTTTGGTTCGGGAAAGTCCGAACAGTGACTCTCGGAACGACATCGTCGATGCATTTTGCAATAAAACCCGTGACTGCTTCGGCGAATTCCTCCACCCGGTTTTCCGCCGCCTCCCGGAACATCAGCCAGTCCGTCTCGCTGAAGCAGTGACACAGAGCTGCGTCGGATTCGTCTGTCCAGCGCTGGATGGTCCTCGTCACCGGCTTCTCCTGCTTAAGCCTCTGCCTATAGGCGGGCAGTAGCAGGATGGAGGTGTGGTCTGACTTGCCGAAGGCAGGACGGGGGAGGGCCTTATATCCATCCCGGAACGGAGTGTAGACAAGATCCAACGTGTTCCCACCACGTGTCGGGAAGCTGATATGCTGGTGAAATTTCGGCATGGCTTTCTTCAGATTGGCGCTGCTGAAATCGCCAGCCACAATCACAGCAGCCTCCGGGTGTAAAGCCTCCGACCGCTCAACAACACTATACAGTTCGTCGATCGCCCCTGCGGTGTCGGCTTGTGGTGGAATGTACACGGCTGTTAAAATCACGATGTAAATTCCCGGGGCAGGTAGAAGGGTCGGCATCTGATCGTGAGGTGCTTGAGATTAGGGGAACATCCAGAGGAGATATTCTCCACGTCCGAGCACCACAAGTTGTTCACCATGAAGCAGACACCTCCCCCTCTCACCTTCCCCGACTCCGTTGTCCTGTCCTGCCGATATGCTAAGAGACCCTGGGGTGTAACGGCGAAGTCCGGAATCGAGGGGTCCAGCCAAGTCTCCGTAAAAACCAGCACATTGCAGTCCCTGATGTTCCGGTGGAAGGCCAGCCTGCTTCTCAGTTCATCTAGCTTGTTGTCCAGTGACTGAACATTCGCTAGAAGAATACTGGGAAGAGGTGTGCGGTTTGCACGTCGTCTCAGCTTGACCAGAACGCCAGCTCTTTTCCCCCGCTTCCTCCTCCGGTGCCGTTTGCTAGGTACGCCAGGTAGGCTGAACAAAGAGCGGTCCAGCGAGGTCGCCGTGTCTGCTGATCTTCACTCGCACGTGAAAGGTGAGCTTGTCGCGTTACCAATGTCGATCAGAGTCTGTCTATCGTATGTGATGAAAGCGTTAGTAAAAGTAGCGTTATTTTGTAGAATTCGTGCCAGTAGGGTAACAAAGAGGTAAAAAGTAAGAGGAGCCCGGAAGACGGCAGCCATCCTCGTCAGCGCCATCTTGAACATTTTTTTCTTACGTGCAACCCAAAGCGCAACTACAACAATATTTTCCTTATTTGAGCCAAGGTTTGCCCCCAAGGCTGTACGTAAACCTGAGGGGAAATTCATAGAATAACTGAAAAATAAAATATCAGTCAATTTTCAGATAATTAAATTGGGAAACAAATAAATTCATCTCACATTTTCAAAGTTAATAAATTAACGATTCATTATTCACCCATTTCTTACAAGAAAGAGTCAAACTGGTACTTTATCACTGAATGCTTTTTAAAATCCTAATAAGGTGGAATTTTACAGAACAAGGATGTAATGTGGGCTCCCAGGTTACAGGGACAGACAGTCAGATATCAAGAACAAAAAAGACAACCACAGTCTGTGTGGGAGTATAAAACACCCACACACAGTCAAGACAGCAAAATGTTCCAGAAAACAGAAACGTAGCACCAACCTGCATTTCAGAGCAGCACCAAAAACTGCAAATTATTGCTGGGATTGGAGGCTTCAATGAACCCAAACCCAACACTAGCATACAAACACTCCATTGCACATAATTTTTTGCTGTGCGTTATAATGTTATTACATTTTATTGATTTGTACAGTTTAGTTAAAGCCCTCATCATCTCTCCATGAGCACCATGGGCTTCTAACATGAAGTATGATGGCAACCCTCAACACCCACTGCCAACTCCTTAATCAAGTGCCTCACCCAAGTGCTAAAACAGAACATGCAACTGCATTTTGGTGGTTTTCTGTTTTCCTTATCAGATTACAAGAACAATTCAGAAAACACATATATTGCAAAATGGCCTCCTGGTACCCTCTGGTCACCAACAGGTTGAAGTCCACATGATGAGCAGAATCAAACCCCACAAGAGGTCCACTATAGGCAATGAAGGAAGCCAGGAGAGGGAGGTCAAGCTCACCTGTTGACCAGGTCCTGCAGCTTCTGCATGGGCTCTGGCTCTCCATCACGTCCACAGGTGAGGATCTCACGCCCATCGTAAACTCGAATGATGCGATCGGCTGTGTTGATGAGGAAGCAGCTGGAAACCAAAGGAAAATCAGCTGACTATAACACTGTGGTTTTATCTCAGCTGAACAACCCCCTTGCCCCACCACCACCCCACTAACAAAGCACAAGACCCACACCAACTCAGGAGAGGCAAACAAGCACACTCATACAACTTCTTTTTAATGAGTCTCATACTATGACTTGCATCTCCATTAGTTGATACTTCACACTTGGAGGCTTGTTCGTGGCTGAATGTAGGTGGTACTGTAACTTCTAAGCAGAGCCCTTCACCCATGCACACAAGAGCCCACACTGTTTGTAGCCATCCAAAGATTTTGCAGAGCAGGGGTTTCTCACAGAATCCACTCACCTGCCCTTGCGGGCAAACTCAATAGACTTGATGGCGGTTGTGTTGCTCGTCCCAGTAGTGACACGGAAAGAGGCCACAAGGTCCTGGGTATCCGTCTTCAGAACAAGAATCTGGGCACACAGCACAGAAGCATAATATAATTTATCTAACAAAAAACAGGTTAAAAACAAAAAATCAAATAATCATGACACCACTCATTAAAAACAAACAAAAAAAGAATTAAAAACCCCACAGCAAATATTTATACAGGTTTTAAACTTTAAATGTAATGTATTATCCCACAACAACAAATTATTTTTATTCAACTGATTTTCTATATGCAACTGTTATAATGCCATTGACCAAACTGTACTACCATTTTTCACAGTATCATGGTGTTCCCGTCTACCCCAGTGACCCCTGACCTTTCCCTTGGCGTTGCCCGTGTAGATGTACTCTCCACGGCGGTCAAAAGCTGCCACCACGTTGAGGTCCGAATCATCGTCCACGGGCAGGACCACATGCTTTGAGTCAGCCAGCGTGAGCAGCACCGGCGCAGACTTCATGGGACACACGAGCACCTTGTTCCTGTAAGTGAGCAGCGTGTGAATGAGTGTATGTGTTTTCATGCGTGCAGAGGGCTCCTCTCAACCGTGGTCATGTGTATTCATATCAATGGAGGATCCCTACCACTGTACCCTCACACCCCCTCCAAACAGATAGATAGATATCACTGTGCTCAGCAAACTGCTCTGAATAAAATAACAACATTTAACAACTGTACACTCATCTACATTACCATTATATTCCCTAAACATTTAGACACATGCAGCTGAAGGTGATGAAACTCACTGGTCACGGGGGTGGAACTGCACTTTAAGAATAGGTGAGGGGAAGCGGAACCGCTGGTCACAGTCACCCGTGAGTACATCCCACAGGGATACAATGTTGTCAGTTGAGGCACTGACCAGTTTGTGGCCATCACGGCTCCAGCTGTACAAAAGGACAGGGAAAAGAAATGCAGCAGTCACTCTGGATTACATGAGAAACAATTCCGAGAGCAGGAGATCCATTTAAAATGTTAATATTTAACTTAAGCTGTTTTTGAGAGTAACTTCATCAATATTAAAAATGTGTTAAATAATATTGACACTGTGTCTCAGTGAAGAACCATCCCATTGTCTCCACTGTCAGTGTGATGAAAACAGTACAGCACCCCCTAGTCCCCCTGTAGTGGCGTTCTGATCCAGGCATATCGGCACCCTTTTCACTGCTTCCTGCACGTAACTCACTGTACTGTATGTGCGTTTCAGTTACACTATTGACTTTATTTCAATTTATTACCCAACATTACATGTTCATCACACATTACATTAGGCTATCAAAATGTTACTATAGTACACAGTGTACTACTTTGCAACTCTGCAGTGAAAATATTATGCCTGAATTACATTTTCAATTTTTCAGACATTTCTCATATCCTGACACCACCTCAGCACATGTAGTCCAAAAAATTGTGGATGAACTGTACCATTCACAGACAATGAAGGAAACCAGGGAGGAGTCTGAATAAAGCAGACTGTGGTCATGTGGCAGCTAAGACCCCCCCCCCCCCCCACACACACACACACACACACACACACACACACACACACATTCACTCACCAAAGGGAGCACACTGGATGTATGTGAGCACTGATGATTTTGGCAATGCCGCGTGTCAGGAAGTCCCAGATGACAATGCGCCCATCATTGCAGCCCACGGCCAGCAGGGTGCCCCAGCGGTTGAAGGTACAGGTGAGCGCCATGCTAATGCAGTCCAGGGTGCCATCTGCTTCCTGGTGTGCAGGGGGCAGGACAGCACATAAGTCACACAGCTCAAAATCACTACCAATACTGTGTTACATCACCACAAACAGACTACAGTCGCACTTCGAACAGTTCTGCAGCTGTAGCATCTGCTAAATGTGTAACTACGATGCACCTGTATTGATCCCCTACACAGATGACACCCTCAATCAACTTTCTATTCGAGTGGTGTCCCCAAGAATACTTTGGGTACAGCAATATAGTCTTTTGTAGGATTAGCTAGTGCTTGAAGCATACAAAAACTAATGAGTAAATAAATATACCCGTGTGGAAAGCAAACTTATGAAATCTAAAAATAACAAATAAAAGTAACAAAGTCCTTCAGTAACAAAATACTACAATTATTAATCCATGTGAATTAATCTTAACTAGCTAAATCACCTGGCATTGGCTGAGTCAGAAAATGGAAATGTAAAAAGTAGTAACAAAATGTATTATCACCAAACTGCATTACCTTTACGTTGCTTATGTGTGTAGTGTCATTTGTGTATGTGTCCGCATGTTGTGTACAATTTCTTATCAATTTGTATGTTCCTTGGTTACGTATTTGTGCTTAATACAACAAGCAGATCTTTCTGATATTAGAATAATGGACAATACACTCCGGTGTGAAGACAAATTGCTCCACTGTAAGTTTGTTTAGCAATGCTGCAATTTGTATATTAATGAGTAATAAAGTAACTTATGTTTCTCAGACAACCAATCAACTGACAAAAATGATCACTTATTTGACACCTGCAGCTATAAAGAAAGCAATGTAAGCAACGTGATGAGTATTACATTTATTGACTTTAGCTTGAATATTAATCATGCATGCACACCAGCATAAAAGAAAAGACATCTATTCCAAAAAATTATTGCAGTGTCTTCAGAAAGTATTCACCCTTACTGACTGTTTCTTGGTCTGACTCGCAGCAAACTAAAACTAATTTAAGCATAAAATTAAAATTTACTTTTTGAAACTCCTGTACTAGAAGTATTTATAAAGTTAAAATAAAATTAAGTATTAAATGTCTTCAGAAATTCATTTAAAATCTGAACATTATTTAATTGGTCAGTGGTCACCCGCCCTTTGTTTTGACAACCTAAATTAAACCTATTTAATTATCCTGAGATCGCATTTAACATGTTAAGGTACATGTGCGCACATTTCCACTCCATCTGTGGTCAGTTGCTTAAATATCCCTGACTTTGTGGCATCTTACAACAGCAGATTAGGTCTGTCCTACCGTCATGAAAACCAAGAAGCTCCCTGTGGAACATTCCCTTTTTCAGAGGTAAATAATTGGAAGATGTTAAAAAAAAAAAGCTGTGAACCTTCCTTCATAGGAACATGTTAAATAAATAAAGCATAACTCAGAAATTATCAAGATGGACAAAAAATCTGGAGAAAAAGAGTATTCTTGGATAAAAATTATTTTGCTTCATAAAAGTGTTGAATGTGCTAGTGAAGGGAGGGTAAAAATACTTTTTTATTTGGAGGCGTAATAAGAGCAAAATGAAAAAAGGGGATGAATACTTTCCAATGGCACCATACATTTCTGCGGCACTAGTTAGTTTAATTAAGGCAAAATTACCGGCACCCTAGTAGAAAAGCACTGATTTACGCAGAAAGACAGAAGCTGCTCTTTTTACACTAAATATTTATTACATGCATATTACAACTGTTGACTGATGAAGTGCAAAAGACAGTGTAATAAACAGTACAGTAAATAGCATGGAAACAAATACTTCCCCCTTTGGATTCTGTTTATGCAACACTAGAATCATCTACAAGCAGCCGTCAATCAGTGATCTACTAACAGTTTGCAGTAAAAAGTTATTTACAACTTACCTCTGGATAATTCTGTCCAAACGATTCTGAAAAATCGAAGTTAAAACAGCTGTAAGTGCATTTATACTGAAAGATCTTTGTGAAGAACTGTCAAGTAAAGTACTATTTTGCCAACAAACACATCACATGTGCTCCATGGAGTTTATTATACAGGCTTCCTTTGTACAACCATCATCAGATGCTCACAAGGCAAATTGTGCAAAACTAATTCCTAAATGCCTCTGATATAAATGGGAAAACACTGTCTGAGGTTTTGCAGTTTTCTGCTCCCCTCCATTAAAAAAGACAGTTTTCATATGTTTTACTTAATTTATACATTAACATTATAATCAGGTGCAGCATGGTACAACCTTGGAGCCTCACCTGGTAGCAGTAAATGGTAACTAAAGCTTAAATGGGTTGTAACTGTTTCTAACCTGTACACTTAGTCCAAAGATATTTACAACAGTATCCTCCAACTAAAATTTTATTCCTCTTCAACCTTCACGTTTTTGAATATGCAATTCACTAGTTATGAGGTTATACAAATACTCATATTTCACAATGACATATAAAGTGTTTATGAATTAGTTTATGTTGTTTAAGGTATAATAAAACCTGGTTTCAAGCAGGTGTTGAGTTTGAAATTGCATTTAATATGCAGTGTTTAACTTACAGCTCAAAGAAGTAGAGAATAACAAAGGGAAGTGGTTCTATGCTAGAAGGTGTCAAAACAGATGGGTATTTTTAGCATGCCGATTCTGCACAAACCAGAGCTAATAATTTGTCTCGATCTGTGTCTAATTTCTAGTTGTTTACCTATTCCTTTGCTTTTATACAGTTGAAAATTTTGCAAAAAGACATAACTGCAACTCCGAACAGTGCGTGCCTGAGGCACGACGCTTGCTAATTAGCAACAAGCTAGTGCATCGATACGCTATTGCTGGGCAGTTAATCAAAATTTTACTTACCAAGCAATTCTAAATTCATGGCAAATCCTTTTCTTAAAACAATGGTAAAAAGAAGAGTTCCGCTGAAAGGAGGTTTATTCGGTTCTTTACTTTCTACCACCCATAGTCAGTAGCAGACCTACGCTGTTAGCTACAAATCAACACAGTAACTGGCGCCCAACACCCTGGAAGGACCCCTACTGTGTCTACAGCGACGCCTAAACAAAATAATAAAATATCAAAATAAATTTCCTACATACATTTCAGAAATAACGAATCGTATTTACTTTTCCAAAAGCATTATGCCTCATCTGCGATATCAATGTTATCCTGCAAACAGGCGTTTACGAAGACACCTATAACTACTTGTCTCCGTGACTAAGAGTTTCTGACTGCGCTTGAACAAAAAGAGGAAAAGGGGAAAGTTTTCACAGTTGTGTGGCTTTCCAAAATGCGCCACCAACGATAAATGAGTCTGACAATTTCTGTTTAACACTAGAGCATTGCATAAAGTGGTAGCTTGTAAGCAGTCTTCTGTGGGCTCAATAACATCAGTAATATTTATTATTTCACACACAATGGGCCGAGCGCGTGCTTGCGGTGTGGCTCAATTCTGACCGTCCTAAAAAAAAAAAAAATGGTCATATGGGTCAATGTGAAATAATGCGAGTCCCAGACTGTCTCAGCCGCTGGATTAGCGAGAAAGCGCCGTCCCTCCTGCCGCCTTTACCACGGTAACTCCCTTCTCGGTTCGACTTGCCCTACGGCATACCTGCACAAGTAGGTGGGGGGGGTCTGCGCCTGGCAGCTAGGGGGCAAGGGTCTCACGGACGGGGCGGGTCTCCCGCTGACCGCTCGTTAGCAGGGAAGTGAGGTGTTACACGCATGCACACACACACACTTGACCCCGAGAGATGGACAGCCACGACCACCTGTTCAAGGTGCTCATCGTGGGGGACGGTCACGTGGGCAAGACCTCCCTTGTGCACCGTTACGTGGAGGAGCGCTTCTGCAAGAGCTACAAGAGCACCGTAGGGGGTAACGGCACGCTGTTACGCCGCTGTTTTTAACATCGTCTGAACGTCGAAACTTTGCTTTCTTCCACTTTGTGATGTTTCTACTAAGTTTCATCGCTGTTGCTTTCACTTCCTCCTTCCTTACGTATTCATATTTACAATCTTGTCCTTCTTGTATAGCAACCGTCTCCTGATTGTCATATTTGTGTCCATAGTCTAAATTATACTGACTGAAATAAAATCGTATACGCAAACTTTTGAACTCAGCAGTAAAAGTAATGCATTGATATTGTTTTAGTCTTCCTTCGCATCATGAACGCTCTTATTACGAAATATTAAACGGTAATACGCTGAATAGGGGTTTAGAAGTGTCCAGAAATGGGATTTAATGAAACAGCACTATAAGAGCTTATTAATACAGTGTTTCAAGAAATGGAACATGAAAACTAAGCAACATTATACAAAAAACAGTTGACTAGTTATACTTTAATATTAGTGAATAAATACAGGAAACAGTATATTTATTGAAATGGTATAACATTCTAAAAAAGTTCTTAAATCTTTTTTGAATTTTTCAAATGTGCACCAAATCATTATGATAACTTTCTCAAAGGGGTGAAACAAAAGAGAGTTATGGAGAAACAGCAATGTAGGAAGTGGTACTAATGGAGGTATTACTGCATTGAGATGCAGTTGTGATTTCTTTTCTAAAATGAGCTGCCAACTCACATTTAAGATAAATTCATTAAAAAGAAGAGATTTTTGTTAAAAACTTGACCTTTGCTGACATGGAGCACCACACAAGATGAACAGCTCCTTGGGACCACATGTGGAGTTGCTTCTCCCACACCTCCACTGTATCCTACCCTGTTCTATACACACAATATCAAAGCACTCAGAGGAAACTAATGTGTGCATGGGGAAATTGTGCAGATTCTGCACAGATGGAGCTGGGATCAAGCTCATGTCCAAGTACACAGTCCAGAAGGTGTGAGGCACTCCTTGCTGCCCAATGCCACCAAAAACCAACGGAATGAAACAAAAAAATAAGAAAATTATATCAAGATACATGGTAAGAGTAGCACAGAAGAAAATGAGCAAACAAATATGTTACATATAAATGATTTTGAGTATGTGAAGTCTGAATTTAAAGGTGTCCAGAGCAGTTCTGATATTTTGAACTTAGTTTTACTTCTGATTTCTTTCTTTAGTTACAAAATTAGCAAAAATTTTGCTTATTTGGTGAAAAGATTTGTGAACCATACATATCAATGTATTTCAAAATATTAGTAAAGATCTTTAGGAAGGAACTACACTTGCCATGTGGGAGAAGCCTGTAATAATCTTATTTCCTCCTTTTTGTAATGGAAACCAATCAAAATAGAGTGAAATGAATATGATTTAGCGATAAAGATGAGTGGAAGCCATGTTAGGGTTCTACAGAGGAACAATGAGGTTTTCATTTGAATTTGCAGTGGACTTCGCCCTCAAGGTTCTGCCATGGTCCAACACAGAGACTGTCCGCCTGCAGCTGTGGGACATTGCAGGTCAGGTCACTCCCTGCCTCTGAACTATCATCTGAAAGACAGCAATAAATCCAGTATTTAGAAAGTGAAATAAGAATGAAACAAAAAAAATAACATTGCATTCCTGTTAGAACATCTTACCAATCATAACTGAAATATTTTCTTTTGCAAGGTACTTTAATTTTAATATAACCAATGCCATCATACTTAATTCATTCAATCAGCTACTGTATATTAATTTTAGTGTACAGTATATTCAGTGTCGACATCAACTCGATGGCACTTAACAATATTCAGTGTTAGAACAGTAGACACCCTTAGACTATAAAACTCAACTTTGTTGACTTCCTCTTTTTTCTTGGCCATGGCCCAGTGTTGGGTTATGACTCACCCATGTCATGTTTCTGCTCCAACTCTGACATCCAACCTCAACCACAAACACATACAAATGCCACACACCAGGCCAGGAACGCTTCACTTCTATGACCAGGATCTACTACAAAGAAGCTTCGGGCTGCGTGCTTATGTTCGATGTCACCAACCCCTCCAGCTTCCGCAACTGCCACCGATGGAAGGAGGATCTGGACAGTAAGGCCCAGCTGTCCGGTGGCAACCTCATCCCCTGTATTCTACTGGCCAACAAGGTAAAGAACCCCCCAACAGGTAATCTTCAAGGTGTAGTCATGTGTCTCTAACAAAAAGGATCCATTTCTATGGATTGGGAAAAAGCTCCACCCCTGCTGTTCACATCATGAGAAGGTGTTCTCAAGAAAGTTCCTATTTGAAGGATATTTTTGGACATACTGTATGTACATATGTGACTCATTCCTGCTACTCAGGGCAGTGTGTGAAAATAGAGCTTTTCCACTGAAGCCCAAACAGACATTATCCAGATTGCATTTGATGTAAAGTTCACAGAATTTCTCAACAGGCGGTGGAATGTTGTTCAAAGAACTGGACCTTTTTATTCCTTGAGGAACCCCTGCTGTTAGAGGCCTGAGTTACTGAACCAGAATTACACACAGAAATATCTGCTGTACTTCATTTTCACCACAAATTTCATGCAAATCATCTAGGATATGTTTGGTGCTGGTCCCACAATCACTGGGGGCCAGAGTGGGAGATGGGATCCCACACCACTGCTAGATAGATAGACACACTATATGGCAAAAAGTATGTGGACCCCTTCTAATGACTGAGTTGAATTGTTTCAACCACACTTATACAGCATATATACACATTCTAGACAATTTTGTGCTTCCAGCTTTGTGGCCACAGTTTGGGGAAACTACTTTCCTGCTCCAGCATGACTGTACCCTCATGCACAAAGCAAGTTTCATAAATACATGGTTTGCCCAGGTTGGTGTGGAAGAACTTGAAATGGCCTGCACAGAGCCCTGACCTCAACCTCACTGAACACCTTTGGGGTGAATCGGAATGTTGACTGCAAACCATATTAATGCCCATGGGTTTGGAATGGGACGTTAAACAAGGACATATGGGTTTCATGCTCAGGTGTCCAAATACTTCTGGCCATATAGATAGATAGATAGATAAAGGCCTTAAAAATTTATTTTTTTTATTTTAGCTTAAACAACCATTCTACATAATTTAGAGTTTTTGCCCTAGCTTTGCACCTTTTTCAAAGGCCACACTTGGGACTTGTATGAAGAGACTTTTGGTTTTGAAGTGATGTCCTTAGGTGCTACATTACATGCCACTGATAGCTGTGTTTTTATTTATCCCTTCAGAAACTTTATTGCTCTGTCAATTCTTTCCAACTAAAATATTTGTGAAATGATAATATATTATTTCTTTTATATTTGCTTTATGTTGCAGTGTGACTTGTCGCCATGGCAGGTCTCACGTGATAGTGTGGAGACATTCAGTCAGGCCAATGGCTTCATTGGCTGGATGGAGATATCAGTGAAAGACAACAGGAACATCAATGAGTCAATAAGGTATGTTTGCACCATGTTTACTGACTAATAGCAACAAGCTAGCATCAGTCAAATATTACATTGAACCAGGTGATTGCTCAGTCAGGCCACTGAAAGAACCAATGTGAGGATGACCCTGCTGTTCATGTTGTTGGGCAGAATGCTGGTGGAAAACATGATGGTGTCTCGGTCCATTCCTGTATCCTCGGAAAACATGGGCAGCAGCTTCAAGCTGAATGAAGTGGCCACACCAGTGGCAAGTGCTCATGGGTTATGCTGCTCTGGTGGGATGAGTGACCCATAATCTCCCATAATGCACCTCATTTGTCTGACTCTTCGGTGTAAACATCTGGTGAACTTGCTAGTCAAGGTCAGTGTAAAGGATTGAGAGGATAAAGCATGAGTTTTACTGGCAAGACCAATCTTTTTTGATTTTCAATTATTTTTTCCTTTTGATTATTGGTAGTCTGCAAGAAAAATCATGAAAAAGTGATTTACCTATATACAGCTGAGTTTATCCTCTAAATAATCTGTTGTATGCTGTCTACAGTTCGGACATTATATTTCCATCACTCACTACACCCCAGCAAGAGCACTGGGCTGCTCCATCTACAACCACTCTGTGTTCCCCCTCACAGGTTCCAAAATTAAAAGTCCAGCAATTCTCAGTTTTGTCCCGTGTGATGTAATGAGCTCCCTGTGTCCCTCAGAGGTTCTGAGTTCCTCCAAAACCCAGGTCTCTGACAACCATTTCTCTCTTGACCTCCTGAGAGATATATAAATGAGTCCAACACCATCTGTTATGATTATCCATGTATTTGCTGTTTGAATATCACTTCTATAGGCAGCTGCTTGGGGGATGTGAACCAGCAACATTGTGGTATCAGACACATCAGCTGTACTCTCATCATCCTTACGCTCTTTCTCTGTTGCCGACATACTTTCTTTTCTCTGAGGTATACAAGTCTGACAAATTAATAAATGTCATTGTATTTCAATGAGCAATATTTAATGTACAGCAAAGTGATCTTCATTAATGATAATAAAAAAGATAATAATTTTACACTTTGTACTTTGCAGTTCTATGCTGTTACTGCCCTCTAACTGGCACTGGCCTGAGATGTAGCACCTATTTTATTGTCATTGTGGCCCCAAGTGTCAATTCATGATATGAGCAGAGCTGGTGAAAAAACCTGGTTTTATGGCTCAGGCCAGATGCCAGCAACAGACTGCAACAACTGAGGGGGAAGTGACATAACACCATGGGTAAATGACCTATATGGTGAAGGAGACTCTGGGTTCGCCACCTCATTCTTGTGTACGCAGGATTGGTGGACCGAGAACCTTCTAAGGGAATCGTGATGTTGGAAGTGGCACAGATGGCTGACTTGGCACCAAGAGCCCTCCATGGATCCTCTTCCAAGCCATTCACAGTTGCTTTATTTGTCGGTGTGTGATAGCGTGTGCTTGTGCGTCATGCAGCGGGGGCTACCCAGCGTGTACACACTACACCACAACACGCAGCACATGCGGTCATTGCACTTTAATTAGTGTACACGCCATAAATTTGCGTGTGCCACTCATCTGTGCACCATGAACATGTTTCCAACAGGCTTCCATCTTATTAGTCAAAGATTTTTAATGGGAATCAGTAAATATTAAATCTTAAATTCATAGCTGTTCACTACTTTTCTCCACTGCCATACTGTTTCTGAAGGCAGGTTGTCTTTAAATGGTCCCTAATAAATAAGGCCATGGTGGCATAAAGAGAACTATTTTGTGGGGCAGTGGCTGAATAAAGAACTGCTTCTGTGACCAGAAGATTATGAACAAATACAGTATTTATCTACATACATGAGTACAACTTAATTTTCAGCTGATTTTGGATAAAGATGTGTGTAACAATGGGTGGCACGGAGGCACAGCAGGTAGCACTGGTGCTTCACAGAACCTGGATAGGTTGCGGGTTTGAATTTGGCTTGGGGGGAGTGATGTTTCCTGGTGCTTTGTGTGTTTCAGGTGGATTGGTGACACTGCTTTAACTGTTGTGTGTGTGTATGAATAAAGGTATTTGTCTCTTTTTCCCAGAACTGCAGACTGTCAGCTGCAAGTCATACATGCAGTAAGTCAGGTGTTGCTGATAAAAGAAAAAATTTCTTTAAATCTCACCACTGTCACAATATTTGACAGAACAAACTGAAATTACTTTTTACAGGTATGCACCGCATAATGATGTGTCAGTCAATGATGGCCCACATATACAACGGTGGTTTGTAGCCTAGGAGCAATAGGCTATACCGTATACAACTCAAAACGGACATCATGTGGCACATGTACACTCCACAATGTTTGCACAACGACAAAATCGCCTAACTATGCATTTTTCAGAAGGTATCTCTGTTGTTAAGTGACACATACTTGTATGTTACTTATTATAAAATGTTATTTTGTTTAGTAATTCTCAACATTTGTTTCAGTAGAGGAAATAACGCTTGATTATGTGAAAGTTGTGTTTTGCAATGTTAAAAACGTGCTGGTGCCAGCAGGTTAACGGATAAAATAAATTCAGTAGTTCCACGGCATCTTAAAGGCATAAGATTTTCCCTGACTCCTTAAAGTAAAAAAAAAAAAAACATTTCTTCATTTACTCATTTTGTTTTTTCTGCAGCTTTATACTTTCAAAAATTTCTGTTTGGGGAACAGAAACTGTATTTATACACCAAGATGAGTTTTAATATTAATATAGAATTAAATGTAATAAAATCAACACATGTTAAAGATTTATGGATGTGGTGAAGGAGGACATGCAAGTGGTGGGTGTGACGGAGAAAGATGCAGAGGACAGGAAGAAGTGGAAACAATTGATCCGCTGTGGCGACCCCTAACGGGAGCAGCCGAAAGATGAAGAAGAAGAAATTCAATACATGTTAAAGCACTATTGTTGTACTATAGTAAAAAGTTTATTATTATTGATACTTCGTCGAGTGACCTTCGCGGGACCCGGTGACCCCAGACGGCCAGGTCTCTCCTGTCTGAGTCTGATCCGCCGCGCGCGTTGCCAATGACACCGCTCTCGGGGACGGCGGGGGGAGTGGCCGTGTCCCCGTGACGGCCACCGGTTCGCGCTATAAGCGCTGCTGTCCACGCACCGTCGCCCCACATAGCGCAGTAGCCGCCGCTCCAGCCTCGAGCCCAACACCCCGCCACCCACGACTCGCGCGCCGAGGCAGAGTAAAGCGTTCTCGCCTGCACGCCGCTTAAACGTGACCGCGGAGCCGTGCACGTGACTGCCGGCGGACCAATCGCGAGCGGGCTCTCACGGGGTCAGCCGAGCACGCGCAGTAGCTGCAACTCTTATGAAACGCCGAGAGCGCGGCGGGGCCGGTAGTGCGTGAGCGAGTGCCAGAGCAGTTCGGCACCGATCGCGACGCTGACACCGGTACTTAGACCGAGGCGAGGCGACCCCTGGGCTACAATGACACTTCCAGCGGGGAAGACATAAGAGGCGCCTTCGGGGGAACACTTCAGGTGGGTGCGCGGGCGCGCGCTCGGGTGGCACGGCCCCGGAGCTGGGTTACATAACTGTTGTGCCGCTGACCCGGTTTCGCTCCGACATTGAGCTTTACGCACGCACACAGACACACACATAAACGCACACTGCAGCACTCACTCTTAAGAACTGTAACGAAATATCTCGCCGGTGGTGTTACGGCCGCTGTTCGTGCGCTTCATTGTACGTAAAAGTTTTGGGGAGACGGCTGAGAGCTCGTGACCTAATTTCTGTGGTCGTGTGTATATTTCGGTCACTGACGGGTCTCTTTCTGTCGCCCGTGCGCGCTCACGGGACAAAAACAAGCAGTGTATTCTAAGTCATTATGAATTGACGTTAATGTCTTGTTCAGATTTAATTCAAACTATTTTAAACAAGTCGCCTGCAGTTCACTCTGGTTTACTGTGGTGCTCAAGAAAAGTTACTTCGCTGCCGAAAGTGGTTTGGAAATTAGATGCATTTTTTTTACCCTCCGTAGACATGTAAAGTTGTTTCCCCTGGAGATAAAGTAGAAAAGAGTGCATAACTCGCATGTGTTTCAGCTTCTAGTCCATTTGGGTTCCTTTAATGGCGCAAATGGTCCGGCCACTTGGTGTTCATCCACAGGCACACAAAACTTACTTCGCGTCAGTTCCCTTGTTTGTATCGTTTATATTGTTCCTGATTCGCTAAAGAAACGTCAACCCTGTTATATTGATAAGCATCACATTTATGTTTTCCTGGAGAAAATGATCCGATCCAGATAAAATGTATAACAAAGTGTCGTTTTTTGGGATGGAACTCCCTCCCCCTGCGCTGTTTTCTACAAGCGGTTATTTAAATGGTACGACGAAGCCCTTAAAGATGGTGTAAAGTGTATGAAGCTGTTCAAGTTTCCTCGTTAAAATGACTGACCCTGTCTATGGCGACACCACGGTAAGGTGTGGTAAATCCAAACGCGCCACGTATTGTAGATATAATTATTTCACATTTTAAGTTTAAACGATGTTTCTGTTCGCTGATGACACGGTTTTACTCCGGTTTTACGATCTCATTCATTCATTCATTCATTAATCCATCCATTCATTCAGTCAGTCAATTCATTCATCCTGTCGCTTCTCTGGTCTCGGTTTCCCATTTAAAAAAAAAAAAGAAAAGAAAAAAAAAAAAAGAATTCCGGGGTTATAGCGCCCCCTTATGGTCTCCAGGGGGACATCAGCACTCCGAGTTCCCCTGGGACATGAATGACGTAAAATAACTGTTTACATGACTTTTACTGTATATTTAATATCATGGGTCTCACACACACCTTGCATATATTGCTGTAACCTGTGTCGCTTGATTTTCCCCGAAGCAGAAAATGGCCCCAAACGCCATCCACTGGTTCCGGAAGGGTCTGCGTCTCCATGACAACCCTGCCCTGCGGGAAGCTGTGCGGGGAGCAGCCACTGTGCGCTGCGTCTATTTCCTGGACCCCTGGTTTGCTGGCTCCTCCAACCTCGGTGTCAACAGGTGGCGGTGAGTGCTAGGTTCTGATTGCCATGCTGTTTGATGGGGGTTCCAATATAATAACAGGAGATCATTTGTTATTAAGTTTGCTGACATTTTTATCCAACTATGAATCCGAGGTCCATTTTAATGACTCCTGTGTGCAAAAAGTAAAGTAAGTGTTCATTTTAATAGCTCAAACTTTTTAGTGTGTTTGAATTAATTTTCTGAAAAGGGGTTTTTTAAACCTGTTCTGTAGGTGATCTAAATATAAACTTGATGTTTTTTCCTGCAACAAAAATTTGAAAACTATTTGGAGGCTAACTGGAGGAGTCCTGGTGCATGTTGCACACTCACACACACTTGCACTGAGCTGTTGAGAATGAGAGCCAGGTGTAAATGGACTCAGCTATGCGGCACCTGCTCTCCAGGAGCTTCACTTTCCACAGCAGGTTGCACCGAGTACTTTAATGCCTTATTTTAGCAACCAAATGGCTGTGGATTCGGGTCTCATGCTGCCAAGACAAGCTGGTTAACACCTGTCCAAGGTGCTTAACATGAACAAGATGACATGTCCAGCTGTAGGAGTTGGCAACGCATCCACTGCAGCGCTGCGCTGAGAGACTTTAAGAGAATGGTCCAGAACATGACCAAACAATGTACTAGTCACAAGCAGCCCATTTTATCCAGAGTACCAAACATGCCATGTGACTGATGTGCAGCAGGAAGTTGTGTAACATGCATAACATTGGTTTATTAAGTGGGTCCAAAATTTTCTACAGGTCAAGGCACACAGGTGCGTGAATGTTTGTGGCACCACCATCTCACCCTCCATCTGTCAGCTCTTATCTGTGTGTTGGTATGACCTGCTCTTGATAATTGTTCATTGGAAATGGATTGAGGAAAAAAGTTAACCAGTTATAAGCTCTTAAGGTTGACGGGAACAAAAATATCCACTTAGGGACTAAACAGCACAAGCAGCTTTAAATACTGGCACACCTGCTGGTCACAGTGCTGCTCACTTGTTTACCTGGAAAGCTACTTGTCTCCAGCACTGAGCTGCCATCCATCTTTGTTGAAATTTCTCTAATGCATGTTCAGAACAGAACTGCATGTCAAGATCATATAAACTTGGGAAAAATTGTCAGACAAAAGAAGAGGAATACAATGTATAGCACTTGTCAAATTTTTTTTAATCTTAACTGTCTAACTAGTCAGAAATAATTATGTTTAAATATGGTTTTGGTAATAAGTTTGAGTCCTCCCAGTCTTTAAGCTCCACCTTCTAATTTACATTCTGTTTTCTCTACCACTTGGTCAGGTTTTTTTTTTAGTTATAGTGGTTATTGCAGAATTTAATGGCAAGACTTGCAGCATTAGAATGATTTATACATGCTGAAGGTGAGCAGGCAGAAATAATGGCAAAGGATGAAGAATCTTAAAGATTCACTGGAGGGTGAAGGCAAAGACCCAAAATAGGGCCAAAACTGAATGTGGAGAAAAGTAGAATGACACGTAGAGCAGCAGTGAATTTCAGGGTTGACAGGGAAGACATAGAAGTTGATTCCACTGTCCATCTCAATGTTCAATACTGAACAAGAAGGCCCAGCAGTGAGGAGATGCAGTGAAGGTCAGTCATCTAGAGAAGTGCCTCAGATGTGCTGTTAAATCAAAGCAGAATTATCATTAGAAGCACAAGTGATGGGATTGAGGCCATTGTCATGGGAAGGTTGGATTCTGTAGAAAAGACAGTGATGAAGTGAAAAGTTGGAGAATAAGTAGCAGCCAAATGGATGGACTCATGCAGTGACAGTGGACAAGCACCCCACCCCCTGCTGTCCACCTTCAGCACTGAGGATACAAGTGATGTATGTCTTGAATGATTTGTTCCTCCATTTATGCAGCCTTGGAGGGAAAACCTACTCAACAGCACTATGCATTGTAGGTTTTTATGCCAGCTCATACACAGGAGAGGGGTGTCTGACCTGTGTAGTGCTGTGGTGTTTGTCAATAGAACCAGGTCCAGTGTGGTCCCACTGTGTCCTCATTATTGCTTTATACTGGTAAATGTCCACCTGCATGTGTGGGTCACCTACTGACCAATCAGGAGGTTTAAATCCAGTATGTGCACCTTGACAATGACTGTAGTAAATGTGTGGTGAAAGAGGGTTACTTTGTGTTTGAAGCCATGTCTGTATTGTTTGAGACCCATATTCTATATGTTAAGTGCAAATGGATCACAACACAATGCTCTACTGTCAGTTCTTGCTGTTGTATAACCCTGTTTGTAGTGTTAAAAAAACAGGGCTAATGGTCTTGTCTTGTGTAACCTGTGGCTTCCTGGTATACCATGGTAAATTGCTGCTGCTCCATATCTGACTGCAGCTGGAAACTGCTTGCTGTCCCGATGTTTATTACCGGACCCCTGACAGCAGACATGACCTGGTTTCATTCCCGCCAAAGTTAATAAGCTTCACACATTGTGATCCCGGAGCGACACAACTAAAAATGCCATAATTTACCACAACATTAAATACAGATATTTACAGTAGTTGGTACAAGATTTGAGATTTGGATAACAGCTACTTGATCAGTCTGTCTCTGGTCACAGTGGCCAATGATCTTGGTCTACAGCGCTGCTCGGTGTTGCTACTTAGCCATCACATTAAATCTTGTTAATTCACAAAGTAACATGGCATTTTAGTCATGTGTGAGTGAGTGAGTTAGAGAACTCCTTGGTTAGACTTGGCTTCTTTCTCATATCCATTACAATCTGGGCCATGCGGTGGTGCAATGGTTTTAGCTCTCACTTTATAAGCAAAGAACCAGGATTCAGATCCCACCTTCTACTGCAATACTCTTCACTTAGATAACTTACCCTGAACTGGTACTTCTAAATAAAATAACTGTTTATATAAATGGGTAAATCAGTGTAAGTAACTTAATATGCAATCTTTACATTGTAATTCACCTTTTAGAAAAGTGTTTAACTCCAGCAGCTGTGTCTTCCATGTGGAAAGCTGGTTTCTAACAAACATCTCTTGGCTTATATAATAAAGTGTGTTTGTGTGGGAGACAGAAAAACACACCCCATCATGCACAGGTGCAAAATGCCATTTACGGGCAAGGCGTAACATGTCAGATACTGGTGTCTCATGCATTTGTGTTTATCTGCACAGGCCTGTTTCTCACAGACCTCCCCCCGCCCCTGGTGCTTGCTTATAAAACACCCGGAAGTGGAAGGCTCAGTTGGGGGCGGGGCTAAGCTTGAGAGGGAATGTGGGTCACTGTGCCGCCATATCAGATCTCAGTGAGTCAACTGTTGCTGCGGTGACGACCCACTTTCACCCAAGTGGCGTGGGACGGACACACAACGCAGCTGGCATTAAATGTGCAGAATCAATGTTGTGGCAATGTAAATCTTTTGTGAAAAATGTGTTGAATTGCCATGACAACACCGTAAGATCAGCTCTTTCACACTTGAGGATGTGTGACTGAGGGAGCAGCAGGGGGCGCAGCAGTTTTGGTAGTTACTCTGTAGGCAGAGAATCTGGATTTGGACCCTTCCCTTGGTCATGTTGCTATGGCAGGAGGGTGCGTGCGTGCATGTGCGTGCGGCTCTAACTGCTATGTCACCTGTTGGCCCACTTGTGCCTGAAGCCACTGGGTTCTCTGAAGCCCCTTTGTCTGCACTTGTTGACTCTTGCTTGCAAAAGCCCTGAATCAATGTCTGATGTTGGGGGGCTTGTTTGTTTTATGTCTGCTGGGGGTCATTAATACAGCGTGCCCCTTCAGGCTGTATAACAGGTGTGTGTTTCCTACAAACCCTGCTGTTGTGTATTTTGATATGTGCTTGGGTAAGACAGTCACATCACATACCCCAGTGACACACTCCCTGCACCTGGACTGCCTTTGCCTTGTACCACAGTTACTGCGTTATGTAAGGTCTCATTGGATCAGGAGGCCAAGAGCAAATTCTGTTGCCTTGAAAACAGTGGGTCTCATGAACCCACTAGGGAAAGCGTGCTGTTGACACCCCCTGCTGGAATAAACACTGGTATGTAGGTGGGGCTTCAGCGGAGAGGTAACACTTTATTATAATACTGGATACAACAGGTGTATTTAAAATACAGCAATCAAAGTTTTCTAAAAATGTTCACTTTTTATTTACCAAGGTGTTTTAAAAAAATAAATATGAATTGTCACTCAAATAATCATACACAAAAAAACATCTAAAAAAACAAAAATCCACCTATTAAAAAAGACAAACAGAAATGTAAGAAACTCATTGGGTAGAGTAAAAACCACAGGTGTGTGAGTGTGATTTTGTGCTTTGTGTGACATTTTAAGCCTAGAAGATGACAGCTTTGTGTTCCTGGTCTCGCGACTGGCTGAAATGAGGTTACTAGGGTATTTCTTCACCTCACCCTCGCCACCACAAGGGGGGGGAATGGGGCCAGGACACTTATATAAGGCCTTACGTTGCTCTTGGCTCCTGACCAATGAACGTGACTGCATGTGTCTGAGCTGTGCTTCCCTAGCTCAGGGGTGTCACCCCTCCCTTTATTTTCCCTTCTTTTTAAAACTGTTTTACCTTTAATGCCCCCACTTTTTTTTTCTGTGATTTTTATTGCTGAAGTGTGGTGTTTGTCTGGTCCACCAGGTTATTCTATTTGGGTGTACTAAAGTGCTTCTGGGTCCTTGTAACCAACTGACTCCATAATAACACACACACAGGCTTTTTAGCAGTTAAGTTGTATTTATTACTGTTTATTTTAGCTTTATTATATGTATAAGTGTCTGACATGTTCAGGTTACTATATGGAGAATTTTTCTGAGGCTAAAAGTCCTATGCTGATCACTGATTTCTCTTGTTTTGCACCCAGTCTGCCCTTCCAGGCTGGAAAGGTTGTCCTAAACTAATTTAAAAAAGTAATGGCTTATTATGATTGTCTTGGAAAACCCATAGTATTTTATAAATATTCCACTGTGAAACCTTTCGGGTCAAGCAGCTTCAAAAATGTGAAATAAAATTACTTTAATCACACTGCCACCTACTGGCCTCCTATTTTGTGTGAATCTTACAGGTGGCCATGAACTGAATGGGTCCATTCATGGGGTAAACTGTACCAACATGTAGTGTTACTGTCTAGTGGGCAGATAAAAGTAAACCCATTTGTCCTCATTCTGTACTGCAGTAAGCAGATCGAGCTGAGAGCCAGAAGGACATGACCCAAAGTCCTGAATGAAGTCGTGGTGCTGCTCGTCTCACCCGTGTCTGATCCCTGTGTCTGATCCTCCGTGGCTCTCCTGCATGCTCTGCTTTGTGGGACACACGTGCTGCACTCAGAGCTGCTGGCACTGAGCCTGGCCCCCCTCACATAGCCCCTCCTGCTGACCAGTGGCACAAGTGAAGTGTGTGTGTGTCAGAGCTGTACTGCCCTGTGCATCAAGCAAATGTGAATGAGATTAATAAAATCTTCATACATATTACTTTGGCTGCAAATTAATATTGGTGATAATGATGATAAATGGATTTTTTGTACTCAGATTATGATAAGTGACAATATTTTCATAATTGTATGATCTGCATTGTTCAAGAAAGGACCACACACAAGTTGTGAATTTTGTGTGGATTTAGTCCAGTTCATATTTTTGCATTATTTACAGCACAGATACAAAACCAGTACAGCTATAAACTAACCAGTAGGCTTCTGAACAACCAAACTTTTTTGAATGATTGAATAAATTTTACATTGCCAGAATAAACCCTGCCCAGCAGTCAGTGTGTCACGAATGAATCGCACGGTATTGCCCGCAGGTGCCTGGATCAGGACCAACCTGTACATCTGGTAGCTCCTTAATCATGGCTCCCATGAATAGCCAGCTTTCCTTGGTCAGACCTTTACTGTGAATGGGAGTCCCTTCGGGGGGATGTGGGCGGGTGTGAGCGGCTGTCCAGGGACAGGTGTGTCTTAAGCTGTTCAGCCAGTAGCCCAGAAGAGGTAACAGGTGCAAAATGGTTTATGGCTTTGTCTTAAAGTGGTGACAGGTGCAGTGATCACTGTGGTAAAAATTCAATCCATCCTGATTCAGTGAGGAATCAGTCTGTGAGAAGAGATAAAGTATACTGTAGTTAGTGGGTTCACTCTGGCCACTTGGCATCAGTGTCTGAGCTGCTCATGGTCTGTCAACATCAGATGCCCATTTTAGCCTGATTTGACCTTCACTCTGTCATCTATACTTTAATTTTAACTCTGAGGAACTCAAGTGAAATGCAGAGGCGACAATGATAAACAGCCCTGTGCTGGGTGGCGGAGAGCATTTGTTTGTGTTTGCTAGTGCAGCTTTTATGTCGTCAACTGGAAAAAAGCAGAAGTGGTGTTTTTGTTAAGTGCCCTGGACCAGATACTACAGCCAGGCTCTCTGGTCCGGTAATGCTAGAGTTTCTTCTTTTTCCTCCTGTGCTACCCATTATCAGCCTACCTACTCAGAATCAACATGGTAAAAATTACCCAACTAAAATAAACCTGCACAGTCCAGAATGACAATAGTTCTGAAGGGAGATGAGAAACAGGCTATCAGGACCTTGAATCCTGTGCAGGAGAAATTTGTGTTGCCATAGCAGCCAAATGACGTTTTCAAACTGACGTCAGTGCAATCATTCTCCCGCATCACAAATGCTGCAACAGCGTGTACAAAAGAGTGATTAGGAACGCAAACGCACACATTCCGATGGCACCGTTTTCTCAAAGGCTGAACAGGATGCTAGTTTGCATTTTGAATGAGTTCTGGTTGCCATAGAAACCCCCATAGTTCCTGCGTAACACTTTCCCACAGCGATGCTCTTCAGTAAAACTGACTGGCTGCCTCTTATTTACATTATAACATTTCAGGATTTGGTGTTTGCTTTAGAATACAGTGCAGCAGGTTGATTAACTCCCTCTCTGTGTGGCTGTATGTTTGCATGCATGCATTCTTTATCTGACACTTTCTTTCAAATTGACTCACAATGCCAGTTTTGTACATTAAATTAATTTGTTATTCACCCATTTAAAAAGCAGAGCACATTTTACTGTATCAGCTCAGGTTAAGTACCTTATTTGACTGATTCAGGAGGATGGGGATTCAACCCCAAGTCTCTTGCCAGGTGGCAGCCCTAAGTATCGCACAACCTGCTGCCCCATGTTGTTGGTCTGTCAGGACACTGCGATTTGAGAAAATCTGGCAATCACTTCCTTGTAGTGACTATTTTTAATTGGTGAGGATTCTTAATCATCTTGCCACCAGTGACCTGCAGGATAGCCATGACTTCATCCAGCAGATCTAACCCACTCATCTGCTGCTTAAGGCTGCTAGTGTTCCACCTGTTTCCCTATTACAGTAAACTGAGCTCACCATTGAATTCTACAAGTTATTTACAATGACTTGGGTTTTATTAACTATTAAATATTTATTGTTTATACTGTGCATTAGGCACTTCCTAAATTTGTGTTGATCAGGAAAACTGATGGGTCATGGATGGGTGTGGCCATGTTCTCTCTTCTTCTTTCAGCTGCTCCCATTAGGGGTCGCCACAGCGGATCAATTGTTTCCACTTCTTCCTGTCCTCTGCATCTTTCTCCATCACACCCACCACCTGCATGTCCTCCTTCACCACATCCATAAATCTCCTCTTAGGCCTTCCTCCCTTGCTGTTGCCTGGCAGCTCCATCCCTAGCATCCTTCTCCCAATATATCCAGAATCTCTCCTCTGCACATGTTCAAACCAACGCAATCTCACCTCTCTGACTTTGTCTCCAAACCGTGGTGTGGCCATGTTCTGTGTAGTATAAATCAGTTCAGTATGGCTAACTGGTGTGGTCATAAGAGTCCTAAAGCTGTACCTTTCTATAAAAAGCCTGCAGTTCATTGAGGGACTGAAGGGGCCAAAAATCCAGTCTGTTCACTGCAGTGTCATGCAAAGGTTCAGCAACCAAATCTGATTGGGAGGGACATGGAGCTGTCCTGCAAAATCTTTTATGTCTTGTCAAAAGTTGAAAAGTATGTCAAAGTTGTTTATGGCCTTATGTTTGTCCACTCGACATTGAAAGGGAAATTGAGACACACAAGCAACTAAAACAGAATCACAGAAATGGCAGCCTAAAAGTTAACTTAGTATTTCTTGCTTGGCTTATAAGTACATGGATAAGGGACTGTACTGTTCTTCTCTCAAGGAATGTACTGAGAAGAGAGCAGTAGATACACAGGCACAAAAACATTCTTCAGTCTATAAGGATTTCTTGTCACAAGTACCTTCATGTTAAGGCCTGTTCAGTTAATGGCAGAGAAGCTCCTCCAAGATCCATCATGATGTTTAATAGTTGGCAGCAGACAGTATAGGATGAAGGTACCTTTAGTGTTCTTCAGAAAAATCATGTGGTTCTGGCAGAAGTATAAAAGATACACAGAACCATATTACTTCTTGAGGGTCCAGGTTTGTGCTCTCACTTTAGGTTAGCTTTAAATGCAAGTGGTTTCCAAATGGCAGCCGTACCATAAATACCTGCTTTCTGAAGGTCACCATGTGCAGGTTTGCGGTTTGCCTCAGACTGGGTCACAGAGGTATTGATTCAGTTAATTTTTTCCCCAGTCTTCTGAAATAAGACTTTTTACTTTCTGTAGCAGCCATAACAGTAATTGTACTTCTCTCCAATTTGTGAGCTGCAACCTTCAGCCACTCTTTACACATTTCTTGCGTCTCTTTATTATTTCCCTCCAGTCCCTTTGCTACATTAAGTAATTTAAGTTTTTCAGAGTGTACTTATAGTTCAGGCACTGACTAGTTAAGTCTCTTTCATATCCAGTCAGAGTTCTTTTTTGGCAGACATAGTGGAGCAGAATTTCACAAACATTTTTTGTTCATTTCTATTTTTTCCCTACCTTAATCTATTTTCTAAATTTTCTGTTGGCAGTAAGGTGAACATAACTTGTTCACATACTATTGCAATAAAAGGGAATAAAGAGCACCCAAATAGGAGTGTGGAACTTGCTAAATTCACCACGCTTCCACATTGTTTACAGCTCATGTTTGTTCCTGAGTGTCAGTAAATAAGAGGAGGGATGTTTCACATTTGTGAAGAGGGGGAAAAAAATAAGTCAACACTGGATAGGAGTTTGTGGAGACAAAATTTTATTTTCAGTCATGGTTTTAATGTTACTCAAAGTTGAAAAAAATCCTGGTGATTTTATTATAGCTTTGACATGTTTATATAAACAAACCTATAAATAAATGGAAGGAACTTTTATTAATTTTCTGTGGTTTTGGGGATGTGAGCAAAAAATTTTCAATCCCAATTTCATTCGTATGTTGAAGCAGGTACACTGGTAGTTACTAAACTCACCATGACTCCCCTAAGTTGGTTTGTAATTGTACACAATTGTATTGTGATTTTGCTCATTCACTGGCTAATATAATATTTTCTGCACTTTGTGTGCACCTGCTGCTTTTGCTGAGATCACAGAACATGATTAATTCATCTTTGACTTGTGCTTCAGGTTCCTCTTGCAGTGCCTGGAAGATCTTGATGCCAGCCTCCGAAAACTCAATTCTCGCCTTTTTGTTGTCCGTGGGCAGCCAGCCAATGTTTTTCCCCGTCTCTTTAAGGTAAGTCTCCTTCCATCGGCGCAAGACCACACCACTAATACAAATTCTACCATTAGATACTGGTTTCGGAGACTCAGGAATGACATATTGTTTTTTGTTCTGTCTTTTCTTCAGGAATGGAAGATTTCACGACTGACCTTTGAGTATGACTCAGAGCCCTTCGGCAAAGAGCGGGATGCTGCCATCAAGAAACTAGCCATGGAAGCCGGGGTGGAGGTCATTGTGAAGATCTCGCATACACTTTATGACCTGGACAGGTATCAAACTGCTCTACAAGAATCACCAGTCAGTTAGCCCATTGTTGAGGGAATTTCAGGCAACTATTTAACTCTGCTTTAACATATCAACAGCAAGTATTTTGAAGTTGTGAATTCTTAAGTCGCTTCTGCTGTAAATCATTTGTGTCAACATTACCCATCTTCATGAATTAGTCCTCAGCCTGTCTGCTTTTTCCTTATGGCAGGATAATTGACCTGAATGGTGGGCAGCCTCCCCTTACCTATAAGCGCTTCCAGACGCTGATAAGTCGCATGGATCCCCCAGAGCTGCCGGTGGAACCGCTGTCTGAGACCTTCATGGGAGCCTGCATCACACCTGTGTCCGATGACCATGGGGATAAGTACGGAGTGCCATCACTGGAGGAATTGGGTGAGCCATATCTCTTAGCTGTGAACTCCAGGAGAATGTTTTATCTAGGAGTTGGTTTGATTTAATACCCCAAAGAACAATTGTTAGTTAAATTTAATTCTTAAAGCATTAAACATAAATTATCTGCTTTTTTGGAAATTCTGTTTCTGTCTGTGGTTGCATCCTTTTGGCTGTGAATGAGTGAAAATCACTGTGAACCTCCAGCTTATCCAGTGTCATCACTCCTTCTGCATTCAGGGTTTGACACAGAGGGTTTGGTGTCAGCAGTATGGCCAGGGGGTGAGACGGAGGCTCTAACCCGCATAGAGAGGCACCTGGAGAGGAAGGTGAGTACGGGTCCCAGGAAAGTAGTTTTGAAAAAAGCTGTGCAATGCCATCAACCTTGACTTTTATCACCTTATTCCTTCAGGCATGGGTTGCAAACTTTGAGAGGCCACGGATGAATGCCAACTCTCTGCTTGCAAGCCCCACAGGCCTGAGTCCCTACCTGCGCTTTGGCTGCTTGTCTTGTCGCCTGTTTTACTTCAAACTGACTGACCTGTACAGGAAGGTAAACCACCCCCTCCTCAGCTTCCCATAAGCAGCGATTCAGGTTTGAATTGTCAGTTGTTTTCCACCTGTCTTCACAGTCTACATGATGCTATTGGTTGCCCATCATAGGTGAAAAAGAACAGCTCTCCTCCACTCTCACTTTATGGACAACTACTGTGGCGAGAGTTCTTCTACACGGCGGCCACCAACAACCCACGCTTCGACAAGATGGAAGGCAACCCCATCTGCGTGCGCATTCCATGGGACCGGAACCCTGAGGCATTGGCTAAGTGGGCAGAGGCCAAGACTGGTTTTCCCTGGATCGATGCCATCATGACGCAGCTAAGGCAGGAGGGCTGGATTCATCACCTGGCCAGGCATGCTGTAGCTTGCTTCCTTACTCGTGGAGACCTGTGGATCAGCTGGGAAGAGGGAATGAAGGTGTGTCTGGGTCAAAGCATAACCCACAAAATGCATTGTAGAAATGCCTTAAAGGACAGGCCATAGCATGAGATGTGTGGTGGGACATCATGCAGTCCCTTGTAAACCTTGTGATTCACACTGTATACACCATGACCGCCTTCCTGTCCAGGTCTTCGAGGAGCTGCTGCTGGATGCAGACTGGAGTGTGAACGCGGGCAGTTGGATGTGGCTGTCCTGTAGCTCTTTCTTCCAGCAGTTCTTCCACTGCTACTGCCCAGTGGGCTTTGGCCGCCGCACCGACCCCAATGGTGACTTCATCAGGTGGGTAGACCCGTCTCTGGCCTCTAGCCCTCCAGCTACACAGATGGCCCAGTCAGTGCAGCTGTCCATTTGCTATCGCTGGCTAATATGCTCATGGAAACTCTGCTTCGGGCGTTCCTATTACCGCTGTCTGGGTCTGGCGGAACTCCAGAAACACTCGTATAAACACGCACTCGCACTGTGATTGGGATCTTACCTTATTCTGACAAGAAAGTCAGCCAGCAGGGACACCTTTCTCCAGATGTGAATGAAACTTCCATTTTCATCCTCTGACGGGGGTGTGAATTGTTTCGATTGGCCGGACATCAAATGGGTATTTCACTCGGTAAAATGCGAGTACTGTTAGGATTTGACTGCCAACTGTGTTTGAAGATATGTTGTATTTTTCTAGATTGAGACCATTTTCCAAATAACGATCCAGTGTACATTAGGCCTCTAGTCACTACCATTCCTAATGACAGGAAAAGTTCACAGCATCAGATTTTTCTGCAGTAAAATGACTGAGTGATTTGAGACAAAACAGAATTTAAAGGAGTTTTTCATCCATAGGGTCTATTGTATAAAAAATAAGTTCCCTATTTTCTCTGTGTATCTATTGAGCCTTTGAGAAATGTTTCAGCACCAGAAGTTTAGATGTTTCAGGTACTGTATTTTACGTGGTGACTTTTAACGGTGCTGTATTGGGTTGGGAGACAGGAGTAAACACAATATGTGTCTGCACCAACCTGAAGACTGGGTATTACTGCAAGAGGATAGTGAACAAAAGTGGCAAAGGGAAGGTGGGAATCAGAAACTGAGTCAGGGCATCCACATGTCATGGCACTTGATAGGCACACAGGTATCTAGAATCTGGTAAGTGAAGCACCAAAACAATGTAGCTTTAGCTTAAACCAGAAGATCAGATCAGCTTGACCTTTCATTTTTTTATGGTGTCTCTCTAAACTATATTTGCAATTCCTCAGAAGGTCCTTTTTTAAAACCTCTAATAACTTAATAGTAGATTTGGTGCAATACTGAAACCATGGTGTGTTATGTAATGAGTGTGTAGCTGTATGTCTGTGTGTTTCTCTGAAGCATGCGTGATCCCAGAATCTGCCTGGGGAAATGTGAGTGTGGAGTTTCTCTGAACCCACCATTCGGACTCTTGTTCTAGTGGTGGCCTGGAAGTTGTTCTGTCGTCAGTTGTGTCCCTTCTTGTTCTGTCTCTCCGGGGGTTCGGGGATTGGGTGAAAAGTTCAGCTTTCCCTCTCCCCTTTGTAAATTGTAGTTGATTGCTTTTAAGACGAAAGCCATTCTCAACCAAAGCATCTGGAGGCCTGTTAACTGTGGCTCCAGCGGAGAGCGCTTTTACGGTGCAATGCGGTAGCCTGCTCCACCCGGCTGGGTGGCGTCTCATTTCCTCAAAAGGGATTTTAACCGCTTGGTAAGGAAGTGCCGCCCAGTGGCCATGCCAGTAGGCAGAGCGCCATAGAAACCTTTCAAAGAGGGGCCAGCGGGAGATGTGGTGCAGAGCCCATTGAACAGGCAACTGCCCAACTCTGAGACCCCACCTGCCGTCAGCCCCTTTCTGTTGAACGTGTTTTGTGGCTCTTTGCCTGGTGGACGTAGCCCTGCCTGTTCTCGAGAAAGGTTTTAGCAGTCAAAGCCTTGTCTTGGGTCAACCACAGGCCCTTGGTATGTGTGTTTGAGGTTGTCCACAGGACACTTTCCTGTCCCAGCAGAAATAAAGAAAGTCTTTAAGACCTCTGTGAACAGTATCGGGCTTTAGAAGTCATTCCCTGGAGGAGCATGTTTTGTTCTGCAGAGGACGATACCACTGTGGATATGAAGGGGCAAGTTGAGAACATTCCTGGCGAAATGGTTGCAGTCCCTTTTGGCCAAACGAGGGGCTACCTGTCAGAATAAAAGAAGCAGATTACCGTGTTGCTCGTCCCACGGTTAGCAGGTTTCTCTGCTTTGGCTTGGGATCACTGTCGTCTCAAAAGCGACCAATGGCAGTCGGAGGGGCAGGGAGTGAACCTGAACCTCTTACTCAGCCCGTAGCTTTGGGGGGGCTGGGTGGTTGGGGTGGGTTGGGTGTGGGCTGGGGGGGAGGGGTCACTACCTCTGCTTTCTAACGCGTGTTATAGTAGGAATCTCCGTAGCCCTCAAAGCAGGAAAGACCTTGGGTTTAAAGCGCGTCAGTCTGCTGGCCTCGGTGCACCATCCACACCCTCTGTCCGGGCTCTGGTAAGGTGGACCAAATAGGTAGGTGGCCTTTCCCTGTTCAGGAAATTTAAACATGCAATTTCTATTGTAACTTCACGCCCAAAGCTGAGTGACCCTGCTGTTCTGGGGGTGTGTGGGGGGAAGGGTTTGTAAATGCATGGGATGCCCCTGGGCAGCTGGCTTCTCAGCAGTCAGGAGCTGGAACATTTATGAACACCTTGGAAAGAGCGGTTGGACTATAAGACATGGTGGTAAACCTTTTTAAAAGTGTCTACCTAAACACTGATAGGCAAACTGCAGCCATAGGTTTCCTTGTCTCCTTCCTTCACCCTCCACCATTCAATGTTGGAGCTTGCTTAGACATTGAGTATCCCCCACCGTCCCAGGGTGGACGGACTGGTCTGGGGGCTTAGCTGATTCAACTCATACAAAAAAGCTTTTACAGCTCATGTTTGCAACTGCTGATGCAACTCATACAAAAAAGCTTTTTTTTTTCTCGTTGCCATAGGCATCATAACAGGAGGTATATCCAGAACGAGAAATGAACTAGTGCCATTTTAAATGCGTGTCCTAAGTTTGTTTCCTTCCCCAGCACGTGTCTTGAACAATTGAACATTTATGCCATTATAATCCACAAGTGAAAATGGATTCTTATCCAGTAGAAATCTTGTTGCCCTGTGCAGTTCCCATTGTAGTAAATGCATTTATGGTTTAGTTACAGGCTCCAGTGTATTTGCCTGTAGTCACTCTTGTGACTTTCACCCAGTTTAAGCCCTAGTTTAGGCACCAGTACTGAAGCACCAGTTTAGAGAGTATGTTTTGCTTTGGCTGGTGAGGTCCAACATCAGGGATTATAGGTTCCAAGTGTAGGATCACTTCAGATAATTCTACAAAGAGCCATTGAGAAGTAGAGTGAGATTTATGAATGTGATAGATGTGTAGTGAAGGGAAGAGAGGCTAGCCGTAGCAATGCAATCAGTCCTCTTCCACAGTTCTTTAGATTCTTTAATTCTACATAATTAGACATATAATGCCTTATGCTAGAATAGGATTTTCTGTTTAATAAATTAAACAACCTGAGCATTCCTGAATTTTTTCTTGTCCTTAAGGAGTTTGCCAAGTCATACTGATCCGGTAGTTTGGACTTGGTATTCATGATGAGACCCTGTGGTTTAATCTCTCCCTATTTTTGCAGACGTTATTTACCTGTTCTCCGAGGTTTCCCTGCCAAGTACATCTATGACCCCTGGAACGCTCCGGACTCCGTGCAGGCAGCTGCCAAGTGCATTGTTGGTATCCACTACCCCCGGCCCATGGTCAACCATGCTGAGGCCAGTCGTCTGAACATCGAGAGGATGAAACAGATCTACCAGCAGCTTTCACGCTACAGGGGACTTGGTGAGTTTTTTTTTTTTTTTCTTTCTTTCTTTTTTCTTTTCTCTTCAGTGTGTCCACAAGTAGTTAATTCTTATACTTAATCGTATTCTATATTCCAGAAACAGTTAAATAGTGTGTTCAATGCCGCTGCTTCTGCTGTTACCATTCTATGTTATATGAGCAGTTGTCTACAGAACTAATACAAAGGTGATCATAGTGGATCAGACTGAAAGAGATATGTTTTAAGACTCTTCCTAAATATTGAAAGTGATACATCAATTTTGAGGGGGAAAGGGAGTTCTTTCCACCACATCTGAGGCAAAGCAGTGATAGGAACACAATGAGCCCTGTGGAACATCAGTTGAGAGGTTCAGGGGATGACCGAGGGGAAACTAAAATATTTGATACAATCTAGCTGATCAGACCATTTGAGTCCAGGTTCTGATCCCATGTTTATACCTTTCTCTACTGAGGAGAAAGATGCGGTACTTAACCATGTCAAATGGTGTAGTGAGGTCAAGAATAAGCACTGAGGAAAGTAGACCAACTAGAGAGTTTCTGACACTGCAAGGTGGGCAGTCGCTACAGAATGGCTGACCTTGAATCAGACCAGCATCGACAAAGGAGGTCATTCTAGGAATAAAACTAATTTCTGATTTTTCTACAGAAAATCCACAAGTATCTTTGGTTAAGGCTAACTAACCCTTTCAGTACATTAGTGTTCATTGTTCCTGCCAGTGACAAATGAAGTTTAAAAAAATAAATAAATTTAAAAAAAAACTGCTGACTTATAGGAATATTTCTTTAATTCTCTAATTAAAACTGGACTTTTTTTTTAATTTTTTTAAACAGGTCTATTAGCTTCAGTGCCATCCAATGGAAATGGAAACGGAGGGATGATGGCGTACTCTCCAGGGGAGCAACAGCCTATGACCACCACCACATCTGCCTCTTCTGCAGCCATTGGTAAGTACCAGGACTATTTTCTCCACTCATTATGAAACTATATTCTGCAAAAGTTCAGTGATTTCTTGATGTTTTTCTTGATTCACCAGTAGCAGGAACTTCTGGTAGCTCTGTCACTAATGGAAAGGGCAGTGGCAGCATCCTGCTGAACTTTGACAGAGAAGAACATCCTGGACTGAGTGGAATGCAGCAGCATGGTGAATACCGATAGCTTGCCTACAGTGGAGCAAGACCATTCTAAAAAGCAGGGTGTTTTACCATGTTTTCTGTGTCTGCCTCACTCTTAGGCTATCACACTGCTTCAGACCCCGGGAAGGGCATGACAAGGCTATACCAGGCCTGCAGTTCACACGAGTTTGCTGTGCCGCAGCATCCAGGTATCCAAATGCAAACCAAAAGTTGCAAATACAAAATGTGACACTTTTACCAGCATATTGTTTGCCACTTTTCCCTTTCCTTAAAAAAGTTATATGTTCCTCAGAAACCTTAGCAAGACAAATTTTCATAACTACAATTTTCATTAATAAGCTTTTATGCATCCCTAAGACCTTAAAGTGATACCTGTTTATGCTAAAATGTCACCAAGTATCACACAGTTACTTCAGTAGTTAACATTACAAGGCATTTCACCTTCTTTAATTTGAGACAAGATGCCAGTCTGTTGCAGGGTAGAAGTATTACACATTTAAGCATCTGTCAAAAGAATAAATATAAATGTCTCAGGCTGCTCAGCTGCAATAAGGTGCATGAAATCCAAATTCAGCCCTAAATGCAAAGAAATCACTGTTAAGTCAAAATAGGACTGTTAAAACTCTTCAAATGTAAAACTCCTATCTCAGGGGATCACTGTAATATCTGCTTAATAGTGCAGAATAATTCACTTCTGTTTGAGGGTGCACACTGTACAACTGTCTTTGGATATATGTCCAAAGCAAAGACCTGGAATGCAGGTGTGAAGGGGTGCATGTAGAGGAGGAGGTTACAAGTGGGGGCACAAATAAGGCTGAAGCTGTGAGTAGTTAAGGCTGTTTGCCCTGTTACAGGTCGCTTGAGTCACAACACGGGAAAGCGAGAGCGTGAGTCAGAACGGGACACGGCGGGGGACACAGAAACGCACTCATCACACAAGGTGCAGCGGCACAGCTCTGAGGTCAGTGTCATGTGTCCCAGACACAGCCGGCCTGCTTGGGAGAAGCACTCGCCCCGCAATGAGTTGATACAGCAATGATCTTGGCAACCAATCAGCAAAAATGATGACCGCAGCTACTGTGTTTTGTGTTTCAGAAGAGCTAGGAGGACAACACTGTGTCTTACTCAATTGTTTTACCTACTGAACATCAAGAAAAGAAGTAACAGCACCAAGAAGGTGTATTTTTAACAGAAGATTGTTCAAGAATTTTTCTGCTTTTGTTTTTAAAGCACTTGGCCCTGCATTTTAAAACAATTTGGGAAATACTGACTACTTAAAAATCTAAAGTGATACCTGGTTGTTTTGACAAGCCTGAATTAAAAGGTGAAAATGTGATATTAAGCTTTTGGTTTTGGGGTGAAAATGGACAGGGTTGTTGCAGGAAATCGGACTGGCAGAGCAGCAGGTTCATCTGAGATGTTGCATGCAGCAGACCAAATGCAGATTCCTGCTCTAAGTGCCCAGTTCGTCAACCCTGCCCTTAAATGCAGGAGTAGATCCTGGCACCAGTACTTCGTCTAGAGCTAAAAACAGACAATAGGGTTCACCTCATTAGTTCTGTTGGAAAAGGGAGGGGAAACGGAACCTTAGGAGTAAGTGACCTCAAGTCATTAGCAGCATGTCGCACATTGTAGTACCTGCATGACCACATTACTGGGGTCCTGCTCTCCAGCACCCCAACAGCCCCTGAGCTCACCAGTTTTATTGGAAACAATATCACCAGCTCCTATGGTCACCAGCTTGTGTTGTGCCTGTGCTATTCCATCCTTCAATGGGTGAGGCACATGCGTTTAATCAAAAAGGGCAGCTACTGGTGTGCAGCTACGTGTACAGTTTTTTTTTTTTTTTTTTTTTTTTTTTTTTGGGAAAAAACCTGTTGTCCTTGTGTTCCACAGTGGAAACCACCAGGAAGACACCTAGATCACATGAAGTTGTTGCCGCTGGGATTTCTGTCTAGCAGTCATTGAATGTGACCTCCCATAAGGGTTGCATCAAACAATGCCTATAAACTCGTGGTGCAATGGCTGAGTTTTTTTTTTGTATATAAACATAAAGATGTATACATATATATTTTAATACTGTCTGTTTGTAACTTTGTAAGTTAGATCAATTTGCATTTTGTCCTTTAGAAATATGTAAAAATGCAGGCTGAGCTTTCACAACTGTAAACATAGCTGTTTATCAGCAAATTTTTTTTTTTTTTCCCCAACATGTGGTGGGCAGTATTCTAGAAATTATTGTACCACCTTTTTCCTCCTGTTGATTCTAACCCCTGTACAGAGGTGTTTTTGCTGTGTTGTCCACACGTTTGATACTTTGAACACACAGCTGGTCATGCCAAATCTGCAAAGATTAGAGTTGTTCTCTAATTTCACATTAGTACCGGATGTATAAACAAAACATATAAAACTGACCAAATATATCGGCAAGGGTATTACACAAAAATATGTGGGAAGAGCTTTTAAAATTGCATGCTGTCAAGTCTTGGAGGAGGTAGGAGGTGGATTTTAAAACAGATTTCTTTATTCTTCACAGTGCTGTGGGACTGACAGCAGCTCCTCTGCTTGATCATGTGTTATGTTCAGGAAAATGCTAAAAATGTTTTAGTTTTATTTTTTCACCCAGAATCTGTTGGCAATCTGTCTTCATTTTACCCCATCCAAACTTAGTCACACATTTTCACCTTTTTTTTTCTTTCTTTTTCTTCCCCCAAAGGTTGTCTTCTGTGTCTTTCATTTTCTTCATATATCAGGAAAAATTGTAACAACATTGGAGACACTGGTATTGTTAGAAATATACAAACATGTCTTTACATGTCACTCGGACCTCAACAAGATACTTGTGCATACAGTGAATATTATTGTAGATGAAAGCTGAGCTGATGGCTATGCTCAGCAAAGTCCTCAGCATTTTTATAACATTTTTAATAAAACATAAAAGACAAAAATGTGGGCTGAACAAGTTAAAAAATAAAGAGATGGAGCCCTTTTTATGCCATTAGTTGAAGATGCAACCCTGGGCAAAGTTTGTATATTAATGCAGTCTGTTTAGCACAACAGCTCTGTTCTGCTTCGTTGGCTTGACAACAAAAACAAAACATTCCAAATGGTCCAAATCAATGTGAACTGTACCTAATACTTGGAATCAATAGGTGAGACTGACCCATGCTTAAGGAAGCTGTACAGCGCTTGTGTAAATTAACAGCATACGTTTTGACTATGTATTTGCCTAAAAAAAAAAAAAAAAAAGCTCTGCTTTGTCACTTCCCAAACTGGAACAGTTTTACAAAGGAACTTGGTTCTTAAATACAGCTAGGTACTTTTTTTTTTTTAATATCATTAATGAATTGTGGACGTTATATGAAACCAAGATGAGCTTTTTTCCCAGTTCTGAACACATTTTTGTGAACAGTTATCTGACATACTCAAAATGTAAAATCTCATGTAATTTAACTTTTTAAAAACATTGTTCACATTGCTTTGCCCTAGTTCTTCAGGAGCATAAAGTGTGGTTTGTTTCAGCATGTGCCCCATGTTTCCTTTGAACTTTGCAACCCAAGAAGTGAAGAAAAGACAAGGAGCAGAAAAATGGGCATCTCTCAAGCTGTGGTCATCCTGGCCCTCATTGTTCCCATTTCAGCTCCCATTCTTACAAGTGAAAAGCTGACAATCGAGTTGAAGTCACAACAAATGTGGGGAAGAAAACCCATGACCATCTTGACTTTCGCAAGCACCCCCACCCCCCAAAAAGGAATTGGAAAACTAGCTGTAAATTACTTGATCGAAGAAGGACACCGACTAGTCGGCAGTAAAAGGAGTGGTTTACTAAAAGATGGCATTTTTACTTGTGTCCGCCAATGTAATTTTTTTCATCTTGAAGTCTGTACAGCTGTTGATGTTACTAAGGTGGGAAAGGAAATAATGTCATACAAGAATGTTTGTTTTGAGCTTTTTGTAGAGCAATGCCTGTTGTGTTAATGAGGCTATACAGTCTAGTCATAGTAGCTTTGTTTTCTATATATATTATATATATATATAAATATAAGCCTGCAAGAACTTTTTTCTTAATTTCATTATAAATTCAGTTTCTTAGGAAAAATGAACACAAATCACTGTGTAGATGTGCTGTCTCGCTGATCTAGTCTGTGAATTCTTGTGCTTATTCAAAATGGCAACCCAAATAAAATCAGTAAAACACTCAAACTTGAATAAGGTGCCTCGTCTTTCTCATTTTTGACTTCTGCATGATTAAGTGTTCCATAACATAAAAGAATCCGAAGGAAGAAATGTCATAAATGTTAGTGTTGACTACAGAAGCTGCCAGCATGACAACACTTGTATGCCTTATAAAAACACATAGTACATGGATATTTTAACAAAATAATGAAAAATGTCAATGTGGTCTGATGTGACAAACTGTAAAGTGTTCCTGTTGGGCAGTGGGTTTATGTTGTTTGTTTGGTGTTTTTTATTATAAGATCCTTGTAATGAATACACTTCAATTACAAAAAAAGTTGCATTTTTAGAACGCACTTTCTGATACTAGTAGATAAAATGAGCCGATTCTCTGCACAAGCGGACAAGGGGGGAACGAATTAATTCACCTACAGTACATTTCACACTTACCAAACTATAACTGATAACGTTCCATTCTTATTCTTAGTTACTTGACTGATGTTATAAGTTCCTGTGTGAGGATACATTTTTCCAGGAGGTAACAAACACCTTGGGAAACACATTCAGCACTGTATTCTAATTTTGCCACTTGTCTTACCACTAAGTTTCCTAATTTTTGGAAAGAACGCTGTATTTTTAATGGTGCACTGTCACTTTAAGAGACTCCTCCTCCCTCACTTAATGGGCGGGAACCACCACTATTTCGTACACCAAGGGTGTCTTCTTTAAAAACACGTTTTATGAAATTAAAACAAAAATATTGCTCCAGGTTTCTTAGCACCAGGCAGTGGGGGAGTTACGGGGTTTTACCTCTGGAGTCTCTCGACCCTATTTGTGACCGAGGCGTTCCGATGAAGTAGTTCAGTTTACCTCAGTTTATCACCTTCGCGGGGCGCTACTGTGACAAACGTCTTCTTTCGGAGTATTTCCCCTTTGCTCTCGTGTCTGAGGTGACACTAAGCAACGCTCATACTAGCACACACTCATTTTACCAGAGCACTGTTACATAAAGTCATGACCAAATCCCTCTGCAGGAAGCTGAGGCAGGAACTGCTGCAGAAATTCGACAAAAGCGCAGCGGGCCCGACTGTTTCCTTCACGCCAAGTCAGGAAATGTGAGCGACTCTCCTGCGCAGCGGCTGTCGCACAGCGGCGCAGCGGCATCTGGCGGCCGCTCGCTGTATCGCACTGACTACAGCGCATGCGACAGTATTTCTGCTGGTGAGGCACAGTAAACGCAGTAATATCGCGGTACAACGTCCACTTTTACCCATTTAGTCATCTTGGTTATTTTTACAGGAGCACTTCAGCTTACTTTCATGCGCAAATTGGAAGCTGTAGCCACCCTGCTTCCCAAAAGTACAGTGCTGTTAATGCTCATCCTAATCCTTGTGTATTTTTAAATGTTTTTACTATTACTTATTATTATATATTATTTATCCAACGTGAGAAGATTTCTACTCTCGGTTTGTACAATTAACTAAAAAAAGTATCCATTTACATTACTATTTAATTGTTGCTGTATCAGGTACTGAATCATTTATGCTGTTTTCCAGGTTAGTACTTTGATCGAGGATAATAGAGAACCACTACGCCACCTGCTGTTGTGGTTATTGCACACTGTGTAGGACCTAGAAGAGTCTTTCAGCGACACTCTTCATCGAGTAATGCAAGGTGATGCCCCAGGATGTGGTAAGCAGTGTACAGGGAAGGCAAGGTGAGCCTTGTGTGTGATGTGAAGGCTCACATTCCAATGCCCTTGGATTTTACCCTTCTAGCTTCCCTGAGTTTGTAACACTGTGTGTTACCTTGGGCAAAAGCAAATGTATGCAAATGTTTAGGGACCCCCCCCCCCCATATTTTATATGGCCTCTGCAGGGCATAAACACAGTCATGACATTTCTATGCATTTTTATGCACTTTTAATGCAGTTTTTGAAAAATGTATTTACTTACAGCACAGACTGGCGGTGGCAGTGTGATAATGTGGGGAATGTTTTCATGGCACTCATAAGTGCCCCTGATACTGACTGAAGAGCATCTGAATGGTTTTCAGCATCATATTTCAGCATCACTGAATGGTTCCAGGAACCTGAGTTTTCATTACTTCCTGATCTCAGTTGTATCAAGCATTTTCAGAATGAGCTGGGAAGGGAAGTTTGTAGTAAAATTGTGTAGCTATCCAGCTACTCAACACAGTCGTTTCCAC
The DNA here is from genome assembly GCA_018136845.1 of Heterotis niloticus. NCBI lineage: Eukaryota > Metazoa > Chordata > Actinopteri > Osteoglossiformes > Osteoglossidae > Heterotis > Heterotis niloticus. Next base: position 9,954,191 of record CM030892.1, on the reverse strand, counting down.
ATGGCCCAACATTCCTGCACAGCACATCCAGCATCTTATAGAATCCAAACTCAGAAAAATTTGTGCTCTTCTAAAGACCAAAGGAGGCACAACACACTACTAGACAGGTCTATGTAATAAACTGGCAACTCAGTGCATTGTGTTTGTTGTGTTGTGATAAAAAAGTTCAGGGTTTTGTGGCTGGGAGCTTGAAAGGGTTAATTATCACAAAACAAAAAATTGTGTTATTATTTGATAGGCTGTAAAAACTGCTTGACAAAATGGTTTTTTCATATATTTTTGTTTGCATATTTTTGTAAGCACAGTCCAAATATTTTTGCCACCTTTATTCCTTTTTTATAAAATAACAACAAAGCAGTACTGGGTCACAAAAATGGTGATGTCCCCAGGAGCCTCCTGTGAAGATGCAGAGGAGGGAAGATTCTCTGAATGAGCTTCAGGTTTTATTCTTGAGAGAAGGCTAGGAAGACCTTGCCGCATACAGAAAACTACTCATTGTTTGATTTTTTTTTTCCAAAAAATTATCATGGAAATTTGCACATCCTTTAACCCAGTCTTCATGAGCACCTCCATCTCCTACACCTAAGGTCAGATGTTGAACATAACCTGCAGTGCCAGGGAAAAAGCTTAGATCCTGCAGCAGTGTAGAGCTTAATATTTTCATTTGGTGTATATTGTCACGTGGTTGGGTCAGGTCTGATTCAGTGGATGAAACACAAATGGAAGTCCTGGACATTCTAGAACATTCTGTTCAATGTGATTTAAGCCATGTGCTGTTTTTAGTCAAACCCCAAGCATGGCTTGGAAGCAGCAGAGAGGTGTCACTGGGAGCTGCAGCAGCTCGGCACCCTGGGAACTGAGCCATTGTTTCCCAATTAAGCTTGGTTACCACAGGAACAATCTACATGTCTGGAGTGCAGCCATGCAACCCAGCATCCCTTAGAATCAGAGCCCACGCCTCATCTCCACTGTCTTACTGACCCATTTACACCATTTGAAAGCTCTTTGTGGAAAAACTGAGCCATCTCAAAATTCATTAGTCAAATATTTTTTTTACTGAAGACATTGAGACCGTAGTCACACACTGGGATTTATTTAAGTATGAAAACAACAAACTGACCTTAGATATGCACAGTAGAAGTAGAAAGTAAACATGAATGGAGCAACAAATAACTAAAGACAACGATAAAACCAATGTACTGTATGTAAAAGGGTAAAATACAATAGCTGACTTTGGACAGAGACACTGGAGAGTTTATCACAGTAAATATATAAAAAAGATACTCTAAATATATAAATATGCTATATTATATTAATAAATATACTACAAATGTATATTATTGCCCTGTTATTTAGTTATAACCACCTGGTGAATGCAGATGTAATGCTGTAAACTTTCACCAAAGAATGTGGTATGATCTTCTGTCTGAAGGATGAATGAAGGGGGGAAAACTGGTGGTCCTGCTGAAACAGTAGCTCCTTCTGGCTATCTAGTGGTCCTGCTCAGAGGAGGTTCAAAATCTAAAGCCAAATGGATCTCAGTTTTATCCCCAGTGTTGTATAATGAGCTCCCTGTGCCCCTCATAGCTGTTGATTCCTTCCTAAATTCATCTCTTTGATAGCCATTTCTTACCTGACCTCCTGACAGTTGCATAAATGAGTCCAACACCATCTGCTACGATTACCCACGTATTTGGTGTTTGAATGTCACTTCTATAGGCAGCTGGTTGGGGGATTTGATCCAGCAATGTGGTGGTATCAAGTCATACAAGCCGTGCTGTCATCGTCCTGTGCCTGAGTCTTAAAGTTCTTCATCTGCAGTTGATGTAATTTGTTTACTCTGAGTTGTACATCTCTTTGGAAAAAAAAGAATCTGCCAGAATTAGCAAATGGTACAAAATATTACATTTTATAAATCAAAACAATGTGCCCTGAGGAGGCTTACACTCACTGGCTACTTTATTATACACCAACCTAGTACCAGGTATGACACACTTTTTCCTCCAGAACAGCCTGAGACATTCCATACTGACTTTACACATTCATTCTGTTCCACCACAACCCAATGATGCTCTGACAGCTTGTGAGGCAGGAGGTTTGCATAACACTGAACTATAAAATAGGATACTCACAAGTGTGCAGCTTTAGTGCAAAAGTCCCAGGAGGGAAAAGATTCTGAGGTACTAGGAAACTATTATATCTGGTACCAAAAGTTCTCACATTCTTACCATTGACTGTATTGCTCTCAAAACTGTTTGCATGTTTCATATGCTTAATCACAATGTACCTCATTAACTATGGGGTGTGACTTGTAAACAGACATGGACAGGTGTGCCTAATAAAGTGGCCAATGAGTGTATATTGTTTAATTTATGTTGCTACCATTTGATGATCTGGAAAACAATAACCTGAAATGGTGGGGGCGTTCTGTACCCCTCAAAACAGCCACTGAGTCAGTTGTATTATACAATATTTTATTATAATGAAATTAGAAATAAAATATTTCTGTAACAAACTCAACTACCGTTGCCCTTCTGGATAGGAGACAACACAAATTAAAGATAACAGTTGCATTGATGTGCAGCCTTCGAAAAGAAAGGTTCACAATATTATTTAAAAAATGAAATGCATGGACAGCCATCTGAGTGTTGGAAAAATAAAGACTCCTTTTAGACAAATAGGAAACCCTGGGGGTCCATGTGCCCTAATTATGAAAAACAACCAATTGCAAGCAAATGTGTGACATCACATTCAACCGTGCACATCTGTATTGGTCATCACAAATTGATTTTTACAGTAACTGTACCTTTTATAGTTAAGAAAATGTACAGTCCACCTCCTAAACTTACAGCCCAGACAGCGTGTTTATATTCTAAACACAGTTTAGTGTCCAAACATTTATTTTCATTTGCACAATCCACACTGTGACGATAGCTGAATTTTAACCAGGTAAGAAGTGGCAAAACTACAGATTTTGTTAAAAATTACGAGTGGATAAAACCAATTCTTACTGACATCAAACTTCACTGTCAATATGCAATATGGTGTAAAATATGGGATTGTACTTGATTGTATAATACCGCAAATTGTCCATTGCAACAAGTTACAAAACTTTTTTTTAAAAATTAAAATAAAAATACTGAACAGGCAAATTTAAAAAAAACCCCCCCAAAAAAAAAAACAGAAAGCTATTCAAGGCACTGGGAATAAATGTATGGAGAGTCTGCTTCATCCCTGTGTGGCGCCAGAGGCATCTTCACTGTGCTGGTATACGGCTCATAGGGTGGGGGGTGGAGGTGCTGCAAGAGCCGTGGCTCTGCCACCGTCTCACTCTGCCTTATCTTTGCCCTTCTTCGTGAAGGGGACCTTGCTGGCTACTGTGCTTCCCACCGTGGAGACACCTCCTGTCACTGCAGCTACACCCCCCTTCACCAGGCCCACCCCGACAGACGGGACGGATGTCACTGCATTTTTTGTTATCTCCAAGCTCTTGCCACCCAGCCAAGCAACACCACCAACTGTGGCTCCCACTACCCCCTTTGTGGCACTGAAGAGACCTCCTGTGACGCGCCAGATGACCCCTGGCTGAGCCTCGGGATGCTCCTTCCCATCATCTGCAAGAAGAACAAAAACTCATCAGCATCAAAAGCAAACTTAATAAAAACCAACTAAGCAGGTAGCACATTTTCCCTAGAAAAACAAATAGAGTATAAATTTCCTCAACTTCTATATTTATATGTGTCCTTGGTAATTTGATGACACAACTCAACCACTTGCCTCAGTTGAAATCTGCTATGTTCAAAATAACTGGACTTTTAATTCTACTTAAATTTAAATGTACATTATTTAGCCACGCAGTCACTATTTTCTAACCAGAAGGACATTGACAAAGCCTAAATCACAAGACAAACTTTTATGTGCGCTTTCTAAATGTTACCAGGGTTCATTCACAACATTCACATAATGAAAATATGGTTGGTAAGCTGTGTCTGAGGGGTTTTGTTAACATGAAGTCCAGCGCATCTTTACTTTAAATATCTGTAATAAAGTGCATATTTACTATATATTTGGAAACTGAAAGTCATAAGTATGGTGGACAAGTACATTAACACTAAAACAGGTGAAAAACAATGTGGATCTACTTCAAACTGACTGAAAACACACACACACACACACACAGAGCAGTATTATACTTCATCTTTTTCTGCTTACCTGCAGTGGCCTGGGCAGCTGGGCTCTGTGGGTCCTGCTCCTCACTCCAGCGACCAGGCTGCGCGGCTGAGTTCACGTTCTGGAAACGTCGGAGAGTAGCAGATTTATTAGATTATAAACAAACAAAGGCAACTTGCCCTTCAGGGTTATTAAGAAGAAGAAGAAGGAGGAGACCTTCAGCTTTAACACACACACACCAAAATGAGTTATGTTTCTCTTTATTAAAAGAAGAAACTCTGCTGAAACACATGAAGCTGCTCTGGTGGGACCTTTCGTCCAAAGCAATGACAATGACGGTCACCATGGAGACATAAAAAGGGGTCCCTGAGGGGCGTGATGAGGTGTCAGCTGCGGTAAAAATAGTGAAAGACCGTCATGTGTGCCACTTATCGCTGGTGCTGCTCCCCGGTGGAACCTGGCCCTTCTCCACCTCTCTTTATAGCAACCTTCCGTGTGACACGTCGGTGCACCTGGAGCCCCCCCGCCAACAACAGCGACCCGGGGTTCGAGAGCGCTGCGCTCTGCACAACACGTTTCAATAAAGTTACTTTCATGATAACATTATGTCGCTTGGGGTTCGACAACGTTCTCACCCCCCCCCCATTGTCAGCTTAAAGCACATCTTTTAAGTTTTTTTCCACATAAAATGATGTGCTGTTTCTAACGGACCTTCGACGCGTTTACATCTACAGTAAAAACAGTTGCATCAATAATAAGAACACACGCAGTAAAAGCAGGCTCTTACCTTCACCATCGCGTCGCGACCGTCGGGCCCTCGAACCGAACCACAAGTCGCACTTATTTGTCTCTTGCGCTTGTTTACGCGAAACGTCACCCGCGCGCACGTTGGACAGACAGGCAGCGCGCGGAACCGTGGCTCATGACCCAAAGTTCTGCACGGCGTCTTAGCGAGTGAGCGGGTGAACGAGTGAGTGCGTGAATGAGTGAGTGCGTGCGTGCCCGTGTCGGTGCGTTACTTTGTGCGTGTGTGTAGAAAGTCCGCACACGCAGCCCAGTATTTCGCTCCCTCTGCCGACGTGGCGCTGCAGACGTCGCGCTCCGAGCCGGATCTTGCGTCACCCAGCAGTGTTTCTGTCAGAGTCCACACCTCCTACCCCCCACCACCACCAACACCACACACACACACCCACCCACCCCCAGGGTCGTTCCACCGCTTCGTCGTCTCTGGTTACTTCTTGTCAGCGAGCGCAACAGTACGGACGGCTGCATGGCTTCTCCTGTTTCATAGCAGCCATAACGTTCACATCCGTCAGCCCCCGGCGCAGTAAGCGGCTCTGCGGATTACTGTAGCGGAGGAAAGCTTTGCTAAACGCTAGCTGGTGTATTAGTAAAACTATGAGAGTGTGGCACAGTAACGAAGATGGCCACGTAGCGACTAAATACCATCTCCTACTGCAACACCTCGGTCCAGCACAGTAAGAACACCCTGCTGTGTAAATGGTAAACACACATAGACACGCCTTCCCGCGGTGTTACTGCCATCATTCATAGGTTGAGCACAGACACACACACACAGGGTCACCAGTGCATCTCACGTCCGGCCGCACAGAAAAGGTGTTGCCATTACAGGATTATAGTGTTTATTGAAAGTGCTGAGGTAAGGGTTTCTAGGGTGGCAGGTAGGGGTAGAACCTTTGACGGTGGGACAGTTGTATTCCCAGGAGCAGTTTGTCTGCTTTGGTCCCCACTTGTCATTCAACTCTGAGCAGCCACACCTTGGGAAACTGCTTTGACCGCTTGTCAGTGTGCCACCGTACTCCTGCTTTGACCAGGACTTTTGACTTTGTAAACTCTGTTGCCTCTGTACTTGTCTTTCAGCAAACTCTGTTGTTGAACCTGCTCTCCAGTGAACCCTGTTGACCTGTCCCTTTGCATATTGTCGGACAAGGTTACATTAGTTTGTTGCAGTCAAACCATGCATTTTGTTTCAGTTTGGTACAGTACTCTTGCCTGGACCTGCCTTTCTTCTTATGTCAGAGTGCTGTTGCTGTCTGTTTCCAAGGTTCCCGTGGCGACCCCGTTGATCGGTTCTGTGGTAGCCCGGTTGACTAAGCGGGTCATGCCTTCTGTCTGTTTCAGGGGCTGGTTCTGTTCTGTTTGAGTGTCCCTTGGGTACTTAAGCCCTGTGTGTTGTGCCTGTGCTTTGCCAGGTCGTTGTCTTGTCACATTGCCACCTTGTTGTCTGCCTTATCACCTGGTTACCTTGCCTCCCTGCTGTCCCATGTTTGCTTTGTAAGTCCTGCCTTCTGGTTTGTGCCTTGTCAGATTTCCGACCACATCATCGAGCCTGTATTTGTGAGCCACTGTTTATTACTGAGCCTGCCTCCCAAGCCAAGTTTCTTATCCATTTCTGTTTAGTCTTGTTTTCTGGATTGGTTTTGTTACCCTGTTATCCTTGACCTGTTTTGCCTGATGACTTGCACTTCCCTTTAATAAACTCCCCTGACTTCCTTAAGTCTGCAGATGGGCACTGACTTAAAACCCTAACACCACGATCTGACCTCGAGAACGTGACACCACTTCAACCAGACCAGGTGAGGGTAGTCAATAGGTCTCAAATCCTCGGTGAGTTAGGGTTTCTCTACCCGTGTATGTGAAGACTGGCTCTGGCAGACTGAGCGGAGGAAACCTCACTGGTTCAATGGTGAGGAAGGCGGTGATAGCAAGCATTGTAGTGCATGAAGAGCATGGCAAGGTACAAAAGGAGTCCTGGTCATCCACTGTACTTGGCCCCCTCTCCAGCCTTCTCAACTTTTGTCCTGCTAAAGGATTCAGAGAGAGTGAGACTGACATTGTGAAACTCTCCCTCACTTTAATCCAATTTAACAAGTCTCGCAAGTTTTGACCTCTCCCCCATCCCTATCCTTGTCAAGCCCTGTGGCGATGGGCAAGCGACAGAGCAGCAGCTGTGGACACCATGGGACCTGGACACAGGCGGCTCAGGTCAAATGGTAATTTTTTCACTGACCAAAGCAGGAGTGGAACTGGGCATCCACCCAAGTGACTGAGCAGCCCTCTTCAAGAACGCACTGCTCACCTCCGCAGCTTGAATAAGAGGCTAGAAAAGGTGCCCTAAACATTGCCTGCATTACCTTACCCTGACCAGCATGCCGCAGCTGGAGGGGATTCCACACAAGAGGTCGAAGCAACACAAAGTACAGAGAGACACTGCTCACTATTGGCACATGGAATGTTACTGGACAACAATGTGGTAGATAGACTAGATGAACCACTTGGCCTGGTGCAGCCTCATCAACAAAGATTGCCAAACCACTGAGGCCCAAAGAAAGCCTGAGCTACAGAAATCCAGAGCTGCCAGTACATCAGCGATGGTGTCCACACAACCACATGCCTGCCCGACATGTGCCAGAACATTCTGTGCCCGATTTGGACTTGTCATCTTCAGACACACAGACTCCAGTTAACCAACCAGTAGACATGTCAAGGTCCCCATAGAATACGATGTACAAACATCATAATGCTAAGGTACATACCATGATTTCCTTGTTAGACAACAAGGTACCATTCTATGGAGGGAAATCCAACGGGGGATGCACACAATGGGCATCTCCAACACCCAACCAGCTGCCACCTCCAGCCTCAAATGTAAACATGCTTTAATCTTCTTTATTATAATTTTACCTGTTCAGCTATTCTTTCTGACAGACCGTGCAAAATAAGCACATAAAAGGTTGACTTTTATTTATTCAGTAATTGGCTGCAGATTAAAGGGTGTGCTGATGTTGAATTTATTTGTATCAGTTGTACAGAAATGGAGCTCCAGTTTGGTTATTTGCGTCAGAAATGTTCAAAAAACGCGCTACTTCCCCACAAATTGATTTATTTTTTCTTTTCCATAAATTGTTATATTAATTACAATCACACGTCACAAATTTCTACTTTGATCGACACAAAGTAGCCCCTCCTTTGGCCCCGCCTCTTCTTCCTTGTGATTGGACAAATCATTTGTTGACGCAGCCACGGTCTGTCCAAGACCCGCCCCAACATATCAACAAACAATCCAGCAAACAAGAAAGCAAACGAATGAAAACTTCACGCTTAGGACCAATTTAACAGCCACAGCTGCGAATTGTTTCATTTATTTGTTATTTTTTGTTTCTAAATTATATAAACATTACAAGAATAGCTATACTGCTATCTACTTGCCAGTTAAATGATCTCTTCTTAAAAGTATAATTTATATGCTAATATACGAAAAGCTGTTTTTTTTTTATTTTAAATTATAAAAAGATCAGCAGTGATGTGGCTATCACTGCTGTGATCCTTTGGTTTACAGGGCAGTTGAGTGTTTGTGGGTGCTCTTCTGGAGGGGGTAGTCAGTGATGTCCAGGAAGGATGTGGTTAGTTACCTGCGTGAGCAGAGGAGGAAATACTATGCCACGGAAGGGGATCAGTGGTTGAGGCTGGAAAACTTCTACAGAAAGAGGTATCTAACATGACTATGCAGGAACTTTAGCTTAGTTTGACATTCAGGGTCTACTACTGTTTTCTTTCTTGGAAACATTTAAAGTATTTTTAAACATTTGTGTTCTTGTCTGTATTGCTTGTGCTTTGTCCCCACAATGCGACTGTGCAAAACTTCCATTGTCTCCTGCAGGCTGTGGCATCAGCTTACTATTGAGCTCCTCAAGTTCATTCAGTCTCCGGCGCTTGCTGTTGGGGACAGGATTCTCAAGGTTGTGTGTGTGTGTGTGTGTGTGTGTGAGAGAGAGAGGGGGCAAGCTCCATTATGGTTCTGAATATTTCACATTTGATACTTTCAGAACTCTGCTTATAAACATTCCTTTTTCTGACTGGAAAGGTAATGTTTGAGATGCTCCACACTACTTCATTGTTTATCTCTCCAATCTCTTGTGTACAGCGTAAACTGAAATGCATATGTGTGACTCTTGCATTGGTTGGTACCCTGATCTTGAAGGATCTTTCTTCTTCACAGCTGTATGAATGTTTCATCAGTGAATTTGAGCATCGGTGAGTTCTGAACAGCACTCTTTTTCTTCCTCCTTCTGCCTACTTTTAAACTTCATCTGGTCTGAGTAGTGTCAGCAGTTATTGCTGATACAGGGCTCCAGGCAGGTTCATTTTGTGCTATATTAAAAATAAGTGATGGAGTTGAAGGGTGAGTGGTTTAAAAGCTTTGCCTTGCAACATACAATGACCAATGTTTTCTTATTTCCTTGTTTTGCTAGGATTAACCCGATGTTTCTTGTGGAAATACTCATAATGGCGGCACCACAAGTACACAGTGAGTTGGATTGGTGAAATCTGAGCTATTAATGCCTGCAGTGGTACTTTTATTTGTCTCCTTTTGAAAACAGACTGGACAACAGTCACAAGGCTGTTTGAGAGAACCAAAGAAAAGGTATTTTTTTTAATTGCTCATAACTGCTCTGGGTTGACCGTTGGAACAGGGTGGGAGAAGAGATCTCATAATCCTTTTCATTCAATCGTTTCTGAATTGAATTGCATTGGCGGGCAGCGTCATCTAGTGGCTGCTATAAAATATAGCACATTGGGTCCTCAGTCTCCAACTTTAGTCGCAGTTGCACTTTGTTTTTACAGGAAATGGAACCCGTGTTTTACTCACTGATGTTGGACAAGATTGTAGTTCTGTCAGTTGAACTTGTTTTCATAATGTTTATGCTAATGTTAGGAACCAGTATTAAGGTTAACATTATTGACAGAGGTGTTTTACCAGTAGTTTACTGTTAAACTTTGAACAGTGTGCAGAATTCCCTGCCTCACACCTTGTGCTTCCATGATCTGTGCACTGGGCAGGACTTTGCTGTTAAGTGGCTAAAGCTGGTCACTGTATTCATCATAGCTTTTCCTGTTTCACAGAATGTAATCTGTAACTCAACTGAGGTCAAGTTCAGGAAATGCTATAGTTTGAAATTTTAGTCTTTGTAAGGCTTAATATTTGGTCAAACTCTTAACCTGAGTTATAGGTCATAATTACCATTAGTCTGCTGTTTGATTTGGTTACAAACACTTCTAGTCCCAGTTTAAACGCAACTTCTACTGTACAACAAAGCTCAAAAAATGTGCACCTTTTTGTCCCTTATGGTATCTTATTCCTCAGTGGCCACATCTAGTGGATTACCACTATCATCTGACTCCTGTTTAAATTGGGGTGGTTGGCCTGTATTAGTTTGGGGGAACTGAATGCATGTGTTCAGCACCTTAAACAAGGACACAGCAGCAGGTGCTGGAATTGAAAAGCCTTTCAAAGGAAGGCTGTACCAACAACTACCTACTCTCTGTATGCTTAACATCTGTTTAAATATAAATTTCTTTAATGTAGCATTTCACTATTGTGAATAGTCATATGAGCAGGGATTTTTAGTAACTTTGTCTCAAATCCATAAGCCAGCTACCTGGGCTTTTTTTTTTTTTTTTTTTATTTATTTTTTTTTTAAATTAAAAGTATCTAAACTGGATATTCATTGAAGCCTATCAACAAAAACATGGCTTTGGTAACAAATGTAAAATGCCAGTCTCTTGACTGCTGTGTCTAAGTTTTCTTGATGGACTGATATGTTAGATTAACCCTATCATGAGAAATGTACTTAGCAATATTTGAACTTTGGGAGTGGGGGTCTCTAGACCTAATGCTTCAGGTACATTTGCCTAAAGCTTTATTACTTAGACCTCAGTTTAAATGCTGAAGCTGAAATCTGCAATGTTTTACATGGCAGGTGAAACATAGTGATGAAGCAGTGCTCCTCTGCCTGACTGCTATGGCCACTGCTAGGATGTCTGCCATGGATATGGTTGGAGCTAAGGTATGTGGTACACTTGATACCAACTAGACTTTAGTAATGACACCCTTATTGCTCTAGATGCTCAGTCAGCGTGAGCTAGTAAATGTTTTAAAAATTGTTCTGCTTGAGCAATACATAAGTCCTGCATAGTTATTGCCCCATTAATACCTTTTTGGAGCTGCAACAAAAGGCTTTGTGCTACAGCACATACTTGACACAGCGGAGGCCCACATGAAGCAGATGCCTACAGTGACACCCATTCATGGCCGCTTCTACACCGTCCTCTGCAACTACTACCAGGCAATGGGGCAGCCTGCCCTTTACTACAAACATGCCCTCCACTTCATGTCTTCTGTGGATGTTGAGAGTCTCTCGCGTAAGCTGCTGCAGTCATCTTTTCTTGCCTGTTTACAGGATGATTGGTTGTTTTTGGATTGGTGCCAGGTGCAGTGGGTAGCTCACCGTATACAGCTGTTGCCTTGCAGTCAGAGGATCTGCTTTTGAATCCCATCTTCCACTGTTCTACCTTTTAGAGATTTTCCTGAATACGAGTATACCGTATAATTATGCAAATTTTATCTTATAAAAGCCTAACATCTCAAGTTTTCATGGAAAAGTGCCAGATGAGTTGGGGGAGAGGGGGTTGAGTTGTCACCATTTAGCATAATTATGATTAAAAAAAAAAAAAAAAAATCCTATTTGAATCTGAAGCTACACCTTCAACAGACTAAAACTATAGTTCTGCCAGATGGTGGCACTAATGTGTAAGTACTTCTGGGTCATGATTTTAGAACTGTTCCTCCATTCTATGCAGCTTTGGTTTTCCTTCAAATCCTTGAACTTCTTCTGCCAAGTCTTTTTGGTTTATTTAAAACTTATTCAAAAGTGTACCTCAATCTCTGGCCAATGTACTTTGCACTAGGGTCCAAGAGAATATACATGTAACTATATACTTGTACATGAGATTGGAGAAAGTGGAACTTTTTTCCAACACATGAAGACCTTCAGAGACAAGTAAGTTGCTTGTCTCAAAGTACAAGTTGACTGACAGATGCTATTTGCTGTTATACTTTGGTTTTATTCAGCTGACCTCCAACAGCAGTGGGCTGTCCCTGTGGTTCTGGCTGCTCTTATTGCAGATGATGTGTACAACTTTGGGGAGCTGGTAAGCATCAGTTGGGAGTTATTGGTCCATGTTGACAGTAATGTAAAATCTGGGGGGTGGGCTTGTGCCTTCAACTACTGTGATTCTCAAAACTACTACATGCAAATGCAACAAGTTCCTGAAGGCTCATGTTCTCAACTTGGAGCATTGCCTGTCTCTTCCAGCTGATGAACCCTATCCTGAAGGACCTGCAGAATGAGGAGTCACAGTGGCTTATTGATGTGGTCTCCATCTTTCACCGTGGGAGTGTTAAGGACTATGATGCTTTGAGGGACACCAACAGAAGTGAGGTAATGTACACAAAGCCTGATTTATATTCAGCTGTACTTTATAAATTGGCCACTTCTGAAAAATTCTTGTATTTAAGTTCCCAATGTTGCATACTTTGAGCTTTACTACATATTTTAAGGGCTATTATATTGAGGTGTGGTTTTAATCTTACATCACATGGTGTCCTGATCGTTTTCAGTCTGATCTTTCATTGCATGAAAGGAAAATGAGAAAGAAACTGCAGCTTCTTTGCCTTATGGAGGTGAGTCTAAAGGACCAATACTTCTTTGCTAAAGATCTTTGACCTGGGACCAAAGTGTTCTTGATGCAATACCTTTTAATCTCAGCTTTTAACCTTAAATGTTAAATTGTGGGGGGTGGAATCTTAAATGAGAATGTAACTGCCTGAAAGCAACAACCAAATAAGTGGGATCATCCCTTGTTGTACCCCACAAAACTACCCTGCAGATGGTTCTCAACCGGCTTGAGTTTCACAAGCCGATTACCTTTGACGAAATTGCTGAAGAGGCCTGTCTGCCCCTGCATGAGGTGAGATGTTTGCTTTAGAATGACATGGTTTCTTCTGATGCCAGTTTCAAATACTGGCATTCCAGCTCCAAACTTATTTTGGTTCATATTCTGTTCTGATGCATAAAAGGCAACATTGGGACAAAGCTTAGTAATATCAAGGTACTGAACTATAAAACTGGGTATGGTTTTCTCGCCTGCTTTCATCAGGTTGAGTCACTGGTGATAAAGGCACTTGCTTATGGCCTGATAAGAGGCACCATTGATGAAGTGGACCGCAAGATATACATGAACTGGGTGAAGCCAAAAGTGCTGGATGTGAAACAGGTGTGATGACAAAATCAAACAGGCAGGCTTGCCAGTATTTTCAAGAACAGATTTCTATTTTATGTATCATGGCTGAAAAGTCTTGGTTCCAATCATGTACTGTCCTTCCAGTAATGACAGCATTATCATGCAACTAGCTGAAAAGAGCTGACAATGTGCAGTCTTAAATATATTCTGTACATTTTCTAGAGTCTTATCTGTGTCTTACTTTTTTTTTTTTTTTTTTTTTTTTTTTTTTTTTTTTTAAGATCGGTGATATGATGGAACGCTTCGAGAACTGGTGTGGAAACATCACTGACGCATACACCTTACTGGAGAGCATTATTCCTCTGTTGCGGGTATAGCTTCATGATGAATTGGTAGTGTTGCTTTTGGAGAAATGAAGTGGGGGTTTTTCCTCCCCCGTGTTGGATCACCTTCTGCATGGAGGTTATGCTTTTAAGCTGTGTATGAATTTATTAAACTGATATATGCAACAGTTAATGTCTGATTGTATGCTTTGGAGATATTGCCTGAAGTTGAACTTTCACTAGCTTGACGTGTACTACATGCTAGCTTTTAACATCATTCAAGTGCTTGAAATTTCCTCTAACATGACACTTTGACTACACCTTGAATTGGAGTAAATTTTATGGATGGCACCAAAATGAAACTCCACATTTTAACAATTCATTGGTGTCTGGGTTAACCAGGTGAATGTTTGATTTTAAAACTGGAGTACAATTTGTAGAAATTACTGAGCTTCACTTAAGGTAAGTCCTGAATTTTGCTCAGTGGGGATATTTAAATATATATATATATATATAGGTTTCTTTGGTTGCAGTGTTTTGAACTGTTATAACCAGTTGTACTTGATTGGGGTGTAGGTGTATAGCTTTACATTGTGTAAAATGTGTGCACATGAATTGCCTTCAAAACCTGATGTACAGCCACCTGCATGGTAATCTTGTGATAAAGAATGGCTCCTCAGATAAAGTACTAACAATTGTGATGGTACAGTGTTGTATTCTGATACTGTAAGTGAGTTGTTGGGGTATGGTTTTAACAAGTGATTCTCTAAATTTTGGCTGACCCATACCTGCATTGTTAGTGGCTCAATGTCCCCAGGTACCTATGGTTATATATTTGCTAAAATGTTAGACTCTGTACTAAGGAAATAAACAGAACAGTTACTGAACATTGTTTTAAATTGGAGATGCTGTAAATTGATTATATAAAAAGTTAATATACAAAAACACTCGTAGACTTTTGAAATGCTTATTGCAGACTTTTTTTTTTTTTTTTTTTTTTTTTTTTTTTTTTCCCCCCCCCATTTAGTATTTGTATAGAACTGAAATGTTTTAGTTGGGCCACTTGTGGCAAATGGATATTTGTTGCAGAAAGGTGTATATTGCAGGTGTTAGCCTTTCCTTTTTGTCGCCTTTGCTCCTGTCTGCTTCATCCAACCCCTGGAACTTTCTACTTTTTTTTTTTTTTTTTTTTGTGTTTGTCTGGAAGCCTGGTTTATGGTCCCCACATTCTCAATTTATGGGATGGTTTGGGCACCTCTGACTAGAAGAGTTGCTTTGCACAAGGGATGTGTCTAAGAACATGAGTGTTGCAGTAATGAACAGTACCTGCATACAAAGTATTACAAAAAATGCACCTTGTAAATGGTCCACAGAATATCTTGATCTGCAGAATGATAGTGTAACAAAATTAAATGCAGAACAAATTCTAAAAGATGGACTGAATGACTAGTTATCAAGTGTTAATAGGACTGAATAGGAAAGTGACAACAGGTGAGTCTGCCTCTGTAAATGCATATGTGATGTTACATAGTAACAACACAATAACATAAAATATTTGTAGCTTAGTATCTGAAAGTTGGGTTGAATGAATACAGATTTATCAAATGTTACTAGGATTGAATAGGAGAAAGTGACAACAGACTGTTCCAACCCTTTGTTTTGGTACAAAATGAGATTTTAAATCTATTTGTAGTGTTAAGCAGCATACATGGATCAGCTACATTAAAACCACTAACAGGTGCCATGAATAGCATTGATTATTTCATTGCAGTGGCATTTGTCAAGAGGTGGAATATATTAGGCAGCAACTAAAGTCTGTTGTGTTGGAAGCAAGAAAATGGGCAAAGATAAGGATCTGAGCAACTTTGACAAGGGCCAAATTGGATTCAAAGGATTGAAGGATTCAAAGGTTTATTTGTCATGGGTGAACAACACAGCATAGTAGTGTTGTCCCCATGAAAAGTTGTTTCCAGGCATCCTCAGTGCAAATGTGGACGTATGTAAGGTATAACTAAGTAAGATAACAGGATAGGGGAGAGGAGCACAATAAATAAGAGTAATAAACAAGTAGAACAAACAGTTAATAATTAGGGATAGGTAGGTGGGGAAAGGGATATACATCAGGGATTGGTGGGGGGGAGGGGAGAAGACACAGCAGCCAAACCTACAACAACAAAAAGTACCAGAAAAATGTTTGTGAAACAGATGGCTTTCCACAATGGGTGGGACAGACAGACAGACCCCAATCAACTGTTCCCACTGCCCAGGGAGGGGTCAGTGGTTTAGCAGTCTTACGGTGTGGGGGGAAAAAACTGTTCCGGAACCGTTTCGTCCTTGTCCGAACGCTTCTAAAGCGTCTTCCGGATGGGAGCAAGGAGAATAGTTTGTGGCTGGGGTGACTGCTGTCCCTCTGGATGGTAAGTGCCTTCTTCTTGCAGCGCTGGGTGTGGAGGTCCTGCAGGGCTGGCAGATCAGTCCTGGTGATGGTCTGCGCTGTCTTGACCACTCTTTGCAGAGCTTTACGGTCTGACACACTGCAGCTGCCATACCAGGCCGTGAAACAGCCAGTCAGGATACTTTCGATCGTAGATTGTAAATTGTGATGGCTGCTGAAAGCACCTGCAATAGGCATGTGAGCATCAGGACCATGGTGCAACGGAAGAAGGTGGCCTGGTCTGACAAATTGCATTTTCTTTTAGATCATGTGGATGGCCAGGTGCGTGTGCGTCATTTACCTGGGGAAGAGACGGCAGCAGGATGCACTATGGGAAGAAGGCAGTGTGATGCTCTGGGTAATATTCTGCTGGGAAACTTTGGGTCCTGGAATTCATGTGGATGTTACATTGGCATGTACCACCTACCTAAACATTGTTGCAGACCACATACATCCCTTTGTGGTAATGATATTCCCTGATGGCAGTAGCCCTGCCATACTGTCAAAAATGTTCAGGAATGGATTGAGGAATATGACAAAGAGTTCAAGGTGTTGTGTTGTCATGTTGATTAAAAACAATAAACAGAACAGTGTTAGGACATAAATATTACTAATGCCTTCCTGGACAGGAAGTTTGTTCTGTGAACAGTAGAAGGGGTGGGGTGGAAAATGCTGTGTGGTTAAAATGACCCCAAATTGATTTCTAGCATAAAAACAGTTTGAAGTGATGAGGAACTCAATGTACCAACAAACAGGCACCAATTCTAATTACAAATTGAGTGGTTTGTGTTTGTAGTGTCTGCTTGTGTCTTGTCAGCAAATCCTTCTGACGTCACTATTTTTTTGCTGTCATTACTGAAAACTAGAACCTCAGTCTATGGCTTTTATTTTATTTTCATAAATTAGGACCCCTGTGTGCAACTTAAGATGCAAATCAGCAAAATGACATGCTATGTTTTACATTTTATATAATTTATGAGGCATCAGTTGCTCTCAACAGAGGTGAAATTTTTGCAAAATCTCACAAGAGAACTTCCTATTAAGTTTGCCTAAGAAAACGTGTATTTTTTGAGTTTTCAATTCTATGCTTCATTATTAGATATTTATTAATTTTTATTTCTATTACTATTATTTTCCAGCATGAATGCAGCCCCTGAGTCATAAATTTTACCAGGGTCCAGTGGCAGAGCATTCATGATTGTCTTATGGCTCCAATTATTTATTCCATTAACACACAGCTAAAATAATACCAGCAAACAAAAATGTTTAATTTTTTGATTCTATACGAAACTATGAGTTTTTTTCCAGCATAACTTTGACAACGTTGTGCTAGAATCACAAAAATAGAACAGGAATAAGAACCAATGTCAATGACGGGTCGTATATATTTCTTAGGCGGTGGTTTGTAGTCTAGGAGAACTAGGCTATAGAATATACAATTCAAAACGGACGTCATGTGGCACATGTACACTCCACGATGTTCACCCAACGAGAAAATCGCAACTACGCATTTTTCAGAAGGTATCTCCGTCGCTAAGCGACGCATTCGTGCATAAATTAGGTCACGTGGGTCGTGTGTACCCAACAGCTCGCGAAGCAGCAGCTGCCCACGCGCAGCCTTCGTAAAGAACAGTGTTGCGCTTAACAAGAAAAATGCGAATCCTCCCCGTCGGGGAATCGAACCCCGGTCTCCCGCGTGACAGGCGGGGATACTCACCACTATACTAACGAGGAGATGAGGAGCGCTCTTCTTTCCTGCGTTCTTCACTCTGCACTGCGATCTTCTCTTTCTCGGTTTTTATAATATGGATTCGTATCCTACACTGTTGTGTTTACAGTATATATAGTTTATGAAAAATATTATGAACATTTCGTGTTTGCGGCGAGAACTTCCGAAGGTGTAGCTACCATAGTGCGGTCCGGTACCGCATCATCGCGTCAGAAATATTAAATAACTGCGCGTTATTGATGCAAGAACCGCGTGAGGCGATAACTCGGACCTCAAAAGAGGCGTCCAGAGGTGTGAAGCACTTCAAAAGGCTGCCCGAATGAAATACTGTTCAGTGATGCGAATAACACTTTTGTTCTTATCACTGATAAATAAAGCTCTACAGGAACTGGTTTAAACTCAATCGAATTATGAAATACATTACATGAACATCCCAAGTGGAACAGTTAAGATAGGAGCTGCTCAGCGGTGAACGAAGACTGCCCCGTGCAACAGAACAACAGATGATATAGTAAGAACAATATTACAAACGTTTTAAATACATTTATTTGTGAGACTAATAGATACAATGCCATTTAATGGACAAAAACTATAATTATCAGTGAGCAGGATATTTATTTGTTACTTAAGAATTATGAATGGGCACAGATAGTTCAGTTTTTAAGACATAGTTATGGACAGCTGTTTTAAATAATCCCTGAAGTTTAATTAATTGCGATTAATTGATTCTTTTATCCATTGGACTGATGGTAGTGCGCAACAAAAGAGATTCATTTTTAAAAAATTCACTAATATACACATATGGTAATGCTCTTTTTAAAATGTAATTTTACAATCTTAGAGTAGAACATTTATATCATTATTTTATAACAATTTAACTAAACTTTTTAAATTATGAATAAAATGAAATCGTAAAAAAGATGCATGCACAATATGTCTCTTACAACTGTAACAGCAGCTCAAGATTTTTTTAAAATCTATTATCAGTCTAGCAGGATGACAAACTAATATGAATTTTATTGTTAAAAATTGGTCCTGTTCAGGGCTTACATGTACAGAAAATGACCTTTTTAAGAGGGTGTTAATACAACTGGGTCTTTAGTTAAAGTACAATTAAACTGTATTGTTGATGATAATAATGTTTGGAGTATCAAAAACAGATACAAAGGATCATGTCCACAGCAAAGTCAATTAATAAAGAATTAAGTCAAGTCAAGGTTTATTTGTCATGGGTGAACAACACAGCATAGCAGTGTTGTCACCATGAAAAGTTTTGTTTCCGGGCATCCTCAGTAATATAAATATGGACATAAATATGCAAAGGTATGAATAAATAAGATACAGGATAGTTAAATAAATACTACAATTGGGAAAAGGAAAACAAATAAATAATAATAAATAAAGAGAGCAAATAAATAAGAATAGATATGAGACAATTAAGAGGTTAAATTAAGGCAAACTGTATATATCAAAGGCCTATTAGCAGACTGTGGTAAATAATTGTTAAAAGTTAACATTAAAAATGAAAATCCTGATTTTTTTTTCTTGTTATAAAACGGGGGTTAAAAAGTTTTACGATTATTACATGGAGAAATCTATGATTTAGTATTTTTATTGTTGCAATTCTTCAAAGCACCTCTAGATACCACTGTTTCAACCCGGAATAAGGCAGGTTTGACCCGGAAATAAAAAATTAGTTCTCTTAAATTGAGTAATACAGCCAGGTTAACCGGAAGTAGGTAGGTATTGTGTGGAAAAAAAAAAAGACGAGAAAGTTCCAGCTATTTTTTCTTGCGGTGGTTGAAAGGAACGCGTTAGATACTCAGTGTAATACAAGCTAGAGGTGAGATTGTTTTTCTCACGCATAGAAATTATTGCTGGATTTTGCAAGGCATTGCGCTCCATTTTCATTAAAATTATGAAAACCAACTCAGTGTTTAAATACGTTTAATGCTTCCGTTTTGTGCTTTTGTCTCAATGTGAGTCTTGAATGTAGGCAAAATAAATGGCGTCGTCGGGTTTTGCTGGTTTAAAAACCTGCCTTCACGGTTGGTTTTCTTTTATTTGTAGTATGCGATATTTTAATAACGAATCTGTTTTTGCAGGGCTACCAGCGACCGATATTTTGGGGTTGGAAAGTTCGCGCATTTTCATTTCTATGAAACGGCAGCTTATCGGCAGAACGCGGTACTACAGCCTGCGAGCGTCCCGTTTTCAGGCACGGTCCGGAGGACGGACTGATCTCCATGGCAACTCTGACGTTCTGTCTAAGTCTGGAGTGTTGGATCCGCTTATTGTCTGAATATATAAACAGATAAAACGCATTTTTTCTTCCCGGAAAGACCTCTACTGGCGGCAATGAGCAACGTTGTGAAAGTCAGAGTGCCCCTCAAATCAAGAGACAAACCGATTACATTATCTGGTGCAAGTCAGAGGTAAGATGTACAAAAACACGATTTACACGCCCACAATTATTGACACAGATACAAAACATATCTACCATGCATTCTCTTTACATATGTTGTATTAGAATAAGAGTCTTCTGTGAGTGAGTCACTAATAAATTCCAAGTTTACTTATCTTTTACTGTAGAATTATTTCATAATTTTGAATACTTTCTGTAGTAAACAGTATATACTACTGCTTTTACAATGTATAAGTGATTCAAATTTAAAAATTAACTGTAAGGACTAAACTAACCTTTTGGATTTGAAATGACATTTTAAAACCGATTAAAGATTAAAAGTAAGCATTTTGTTGGTAGATAAGTTAAAACAATGTTTTATTTTATTTCCCAAATTAAATGTTGTTTTGCTGTGAATAATGCTGTAGTTTGTGTCAGTAAACATTACATGAATACAAAAGTTGGCAAATAAGTTGTATAAAGGTCTGTTTTACTAAAAACTGATTTCAGTATTCTTGCTAATATTTTTCTCATTTGAGGTACTGAATATATATGTAATATATAAAATTATCAAATCATTTTTTTATTTGAATTGCTATGTTAGTGTATTGTTTCTTTTTGTAATATTAGTGTCACAGATTTTATTTTTTGCCTTAACTGATGACCAAATGTAAGCACTGTTGAATTTTGTTCTTAAGATTTTTCATGTCTGGTTGGTTAAGAAGCTAAATTTAAACATGAATATGATAAACAGGCCTCTAGGCTTTAAGATATTTTCAGACAGCAGGAAAAAAATGTCAGCTGCATCAAATGCAGTTTTGAGAGCTAAGACTTCATGAAAATAATTGTACAACTGTCTCCCCCCCCCAGTGGAATGGGTGTCTTCTATCAAGCCATTCCTGATGTTGGGGCAGATGGGAAAAATGTAATGAAGCTCATTCCAGTTCAGAGGGTCAATGGACAGTTTGTTAGAACACAGGTTAATTGTAATCTGCCTAACACTTCCAAAAATCCTGACACTGAAACTCAAAGGGTATTTGCTCAACCTATCCATTTTACACCAGCTTCATGCAACAATATTCCTGTCACAAGATACGTACTGCGAAGACCTTCTGATATGAACTTCACGGTTAACCCTGTCAGTGGAACAGGGAATTTGCAGGAAAGAGTAACTGTTACAGCAGGCACTCCAATACAGGTGCACGTTCCTATAGTGACTACAACTAAGGTTGCCCAGAATGTAGTGCCTGCAGCACCACCTGTGTTGAACTGTGGAAAAACAATAGCATTGCTCAATAAAAAGCAGCTGCCAGTGGCTCTGAAATCACCAGCACTGCCTAGTGGACATTACCTTCAAATTCCACCCAATGCTGAAGTGAAAACCCTTCCAGCATCTGCACTCCCTCAAGCTATAAAAAAGCGTATACTGACTCCACCAGAGAACAGCAGCGCGGATGTCTCAGTTTCCACAAAAAGCCTACCAACTGTTGTCTACGTGTCGCCAGTGAATACCATGAAACTAAACAGTCCACCACCGGCTGCTTCATTGCCTGCTGGTGTTCCTACAGTCAAACCACCAGTAAATACTTGTGTCCAGCCTCCTTCAGTTCCTTCTGCAAGCTCCACTCAACCTTCAAAGATTCATTCCAAGGCAAACCAAGCTCCTGTCACCCCATTTAAATGGGTTGTTCAAGAACGGTCTGACGGTCTGATGAAGGCACCATTCCTTGTTCCACAGGACACTACAATGACCTCTGATATCCTAAAAGCTTTTGCTCAGATAGAGAAAACACAGACCATTACCATTAGCCCTTATCACAAAGATAAGCCATCTGTCAGCCCAGGAAAGGACAATGCTTTGGTCATGTGCAATGGGAAGATGTACTTTGTAGCCAAGAAAATGCCAGAGTTTGATGATCAAGGTTTAAAGGAAAAGACCAATGAAAATAATGGGGGCCCATCAAACTGCTTGGTGGCCAAGAACACAAATTATTCCCCCAACCAGTCTTCTGGTCCTTCACCTGGATTACCTAAATCCAAAGTTCCAAGACGAAACACAGAATGTCTCACCGGCAGTAACAAAGTAGATGAGGTTATTGATTTGTGTGATGATGATCCTCAAGAAGAATGTGTGAGTCAGAAGTTGCAAGGCAGCAGTTCAGTTAAGCCGGCCCCCTGTAGAGTCAACGTGGAAGACGTAGAAGATGATGAAGACTCCAACGTTATATTTGTTTCCTACATTCCACCCAAATCAAGCACAACGGCTGCACCAGAAAGAAGAACTCCACATGAGAATTTACCTAAGAAAGAGGCGGGAATCGAACAGGAAAAGGAAATAGAAAGCTGTGAAAAGACTAAAATCGTCATAGAAAATGTGACGAGCGAAGAGGGAGTTACTAAACAGAAGAACGAAACCTTTGAAGAACCAGGAACTATTCCACCAATGGAAAAAATACAAGAAGAAGGAGTATCTACGCTTCTGCCACCCAGAACCAATGTGGTATTTATCATTTTTCTGTGTAATAATATAGACAACAATTTACAGAATGTTTACAGCTTAAATCTTATTGAGTTTAATTGTGTCAGAAGCCAAGAAGTTATTTCGCATTGCGTTCCGATTAAATTGAATAATTTTGTAAATTTGTATGTTTTAATGAAAATTCACACTGGGGAAGCTTGGCAGAAAGGATTGTATATCTTCATGCCTATTGGAAGTCTTGTGTTTCCAGTACTGAGCACATCTGTGACATTGTGACTCTTGGCTGTTGTAAAGGATCAGTGAGGCTGCAAAGCCATTTGACTCTCTAGGAGCTACATGGCTTTTCTGAAGTATCTTGTTGAGGATGGGACATTGACATTTTTAAAGCATAATTGACTTATTTGTGGCATAAACGATCATGTGGAAATGAGTGTTTAAAGGTATTAAAAAGATTAAAAGAGAGATTTTAATTGAAAAAGACATCTGGCAAGCTCTTTGTGAGCCTTGACCCATGGTGTAGACTATCTGAACAAAGACAAAAAGCCAAAGAAATGATTGTGGCAAGCAGCTCCAAATGAAAAAGTGTAGAAAGGACAGCCGATATTTTAATCATTATACATGTAGGTAGTAGCAGGTGGTTATAACAGCTGAGAATCAAATCCCATCTTCTGCTTTAGTATTCTTGATCTTGAAGTCAAAATTACCCTGCTGTATAAATGAGTAAATTAGTTTGAGGTAAGGATGGGGCTGCATGCATGATTTATCTGCCAGATGAATGTTAAAGTAACTTTAAATGAGTATTGCTAAACTTGTTTCTTGTAAATTTTATTGCACAAATAACTGAACTGCGGGACTTAAACATTAAGAGCAGTAAAGAGGTCAGTGTAGCACAAAAACTGGCTTTTAAGCTGTGTTGTTACTTTTGGTTTTAATAATTGAATAAAAGTAGGGATAGTTTTTTGAAAGCAAACAATGTATAGGGATTCCAATGTTTAGGGATTGAGGTTATGAAAACATGGGACAATTTTTCGGCTCACCGGCCCTCCTACAAATGGCACAGAGAAAACCTAATGTTTCATTAGTGTTATATTTGTGTTGTTTTGTGCTTCCAAGAGTTTGCATTTTTGCATCAAATTGACAAATTAGAAAGGATACATAATTAGATTAATATTTACTGTGTTGCAGTAGATCCATTTTTCCAAACCAAAATGGAATTTGATGTGATTATAAATGCCTTCACTTATATGCCTTTCCTGAAAGATATACTTATTCAGTTTTCTTTTAACAAATTTCTGTGTTCCATGAGTGACCTGCATTTCTGTGCCTTACTATGAAAGACATACTCAAGACTAATGAGAAGCAGAACAACATTTCTGCAAGGCATTGTAGGTCATGGCTGATGCTTGTAACTGTTGGTGATCAGTAACAAAATGAGAATCACTGCAGATATTTAGCAGTTGTTAACATTTCAGTCTGCTTTGAAGAGGAGTGATGATCAGTATATTCAGAAAGGTCCTTGGCCTGGTGTGACTGATTTCATGGTATGAGGCTTCAGGTTTCTTTTACAGTTTCTGTGTCATCGTAGCTGATTTAAAACTTTGTATATGCGAAACAGTACATTGCTAGTTTAAATCGCTGTTCTTGTTGGAGTTCTCATGCTTTATTGGTGGTACAGTTTGGTAACGTGTTTTATTGTAGGTTTCTGATTTGTTTTTTCTCAGCAGTGTACTATAGTCATCTGATCTTGAGGTTATGAAAACATGGGGCAATTTTTTGGCTCACTGTCCCTCCTACAAATGGCACAGAGAAAACCTCATGTTTCATTAGTGTTATATTTGTGTTTTGTGCTTCCAAGAATTTGTATTTTGCTTATAAGAACTTTGTGCTTATAATTTGTACCATTTTTATTTTTAAGATGTAAGCTACTATTTTTCACTCAACTCCCCTACAATGGCATAAACACATTAAACCAGGCTTGTTCATTAGTGGTACATTTGTGCTGCAAAAATCGCAATTCTATCACTATTAATTTCGGAGATATTAATTATTTTTTACTTGGGACATGACATTATTCAGTCTACTTACAGTAAGCTCATGAAACCGACCTTGTTCATTAATGCTACATTTGTACTGTTTCCTGCTGGAAAAAAGCACCTGTATCACTTTTCCTTTTGAAGATATTAATGATTATGATGTATGAAGTCACCCAACTCATGAAGCTGGCCCCCCTACAATTGGCACAAACAAAAAACCTAATGTTTTGTTAGTTCTATGTTAGTGCCGTTTTGTGCTGCAAAAGTACTTTTCTATCTCTTTTCATTTCATAGATATTAACGATTGTTTACATAGGACGTGATGTAACTCAGCCCCCCTCCCTTGACACTGTGGACATCAAAACCAAGCACATTTTGCACACCCACAATGGTGTATAAACAGACCTACACAGTAGAAACAGTATTTCCTCATCCTAGGCAGGGTAGTGCAATGTGGCATCGCACATCGAAAATGTGAATATGCTCTAAAACTTTTTAATTAGTACTAATAAATAAAACAGATAGCTGGGGGGGAGTCTACAGTGATAAATGCTGCACTAAGGAATAAGCCGAGACCCTAGTCGGGGTGCTAGGCTAGGAGATGTGAAGACACATATACATAACCTTTAAAATCTCCAAAACTGAAACAGAATAAAATTGTTTATAAAGTTTATTTTTATTTCAGCTTTTATAACTGTCAGTGATTTAAGTGTGTATAAAAAGTATATACTTAATCGTGTATATATTTTTATATATATAGTGTATATATTTTTTGTAAGTCAAGTAGAAGAAATGGCATAATAGATAAATGATAAAACCGCATCATTTAGGATATGGAGAGGTTGCTCAGCCTAATGGGTTCATCAGCATAACAATTAATAATTTTGCACAAGGACTCCCATTATTCATACCGTAATGTATTAACTTTTGTTTAATTAAAGCCACTTGGAAGTGGAGCTGAGAGGGAAGAGAGCAGTGACCCAATCCAGTAACTGTAATAATAGTAATAATGATCATCTCAGGAAGGAGAAATTATAGAACGGCACTTTAAACAGTAAAAGTGGCAAGCAGGAACATAAAAATGTGCTCGATTTTTGGTATCTGCAGTGTTGTTGGATGGAGGCTGAGTGACGTCTCGTCCCATGTAAACAATTGTTAATATCTCTGAAAAGAGATAGAAAGGTCCTTTTTGTAGCACAAAACATAAAGGTTTTTCCTTGGTACCATTTGGAGGGGGCCCAGCTTTACAAGTTGCGTGATGTAATGAAACATAATCTTTACTATCTTGAAAATGAAACACGATAGAAGGGTGCTTTTGGAACAGAAAATGGAACAAACGTAGCACTAACCAACAAGCCTTGTTTCATGTGTTTACACTGTTGCTGGGGGCTGAGTAAGGTAACATGTCATGTGAACAATCATTAATATCTCTGAAAAGAGGTAGAAAAGTAGTTTTTGCAGCACAAATGTTCCAGCACTAACAAAACATTAGGTTTTTTCATTTGTGCCATTTGTCCAGCTGCGTGAGTTGTGTGTCCTCACAAATCATAATAATCCTTAATATCTTTGAAACAAAAAGTGATGGAAAGGTGCTTTTTACAGCCAAAAATTGCACAAATGTAGTACTAATGATTGAGCTCTGTTTCATTTGCTTACATCATTGTGGGGGGGCTGAGTTACATCATGTGCCATGTGAGCAATAATTAATATCTCTGAAACAGAAAGCAATAGAAGAGCAGTTTTTGCAGTAGCAGCACCACAAATATAGAACTAAGAGTAAATTTGGTTTTCTTTGTGCCATTTGTAGGGGGGGCAGCTTCACGTGGCCCAGTTTTTCTATATCATGCAGATGGTGTATCTCCCAGTTTGGCTGCTGCACAATTAAACAACAATTCTAGATACAGTACCAGTCAAAGAAATTGTAAGTTAAGTTGCTAACAATTAGTTTGTTCAGTAGTTGATGCTTAATGTGCTGATGATGAGTTGGTTTTCCTTCACTTGTTTAGCAGGTAGTCCTTGCACAACTTTAAGGTGTGTTTTGGCTCTCTTTTGTGGTTGTAAAATATAGGACAGTCTAACTAGCTGTAATCCTAATTATTATTGAATATTATCATCAACCATGTGCTCAGAAAATGTCCTTAGTCCTCAACAATGGGATCCACAAAGGCAGAAATCAATGCACTCATGGTTCCATGCAGAAGTTTACACACCTTTGGCCAAATTACATAATTTATTAACATTTGAAGTGGGGGAAAAATAGCAAATACAACTTTTGACAGCAAAAAAAATTTAAACAATGGCATTTTTATGAAAATCTTGTAAGGTTGTGATTTATTTGAAAAATTAAACAAATGTAAAATAAATAAATATACTGTATATGGCATTTGCAAAAGTTTGAGCACCCTACTAAGTAAGTACTCAACATGTTTTGAGATATTCTAAAGTTGACTTGCATGTCCAGCATGTTTAAGATGTACACACAGATTGTCCATGATGTTCAAGTTTGGGGGCTATGAGGGTCATTCCAAAATATGCAGCTTGGGTTTCTTGAGACACGTCATATCTCAAGAAACACAAGCTGCATATTTTGGAATGACCCTCATAGTACCAATCTTACCTGTACTTGCACAATGCTGCCACACAACCCCAAAGCATAATAGAGCCAGCCCATTCCTTCTGATGGCTCTTTCATGAAGGCAATGTCTGTGTAAGTAATGCTGCAGAACAGAGCACCACTACTAATTTCTCAGTTAAACCTGCCTGTAGGCCCCTTACAGTCATATGGACGTTTTGCTTTGCCTTCCTGCACACTATACAAACTGTTCAATGTGTTAGTTTTCTTGGTCTTCAAGCGCTTGTGTTGATGTCCATGGTTCCCCTTAACTGTTACCTACAAGTGCTTTAATATCTTTTTATAGCCTTCCCCTGCTTTGTAGCCATCCATTAGTTTAATTTTTAGGTCAGTTCCTCAGTTGCTTAGAAGAGCACATGGTTGTTCAGTGTTACATGCTGTTGAAGAATTTATTAGGCTCCGGAAAGTATCAACTGACAATTTTCAATGACAATTGTTGACAGACTAACGCCTAACAAGCTAAGCCAGAGCAAACTAACAAGTCTGAGGTCTTAAAATGGAAAGGGTGCCCAAATTTTCACAAATGCCACATTTACTCTTTTATTGTTATATTTACTTTTATTATATTCGTTTAGCTCATGAAATAAATTGTAACTGTATATTAACATTTTTATAAAAATGGCATTGTTTTAGTTTTGTACTGTCAAAGTTGTAGTTGCATTTTTTTACTCCAACATTGTCAAATTATGCAATTTGGCCAGGGGAGTCCAAACTCTTATCATGTCCACATCAGCAAAGTCACAGCCTGCAAAAAAAAACGACCCAGTCGACTTGAGACATAATCAGTCCTGTACATTCTCACTTCTGATTTTGTCTTGTAAGAATATGTTGCACATCAACCTAAATAATTCTCATGTCAGCCCTCTAATTTCCTCAAGTTCTCTGCCTGTAGTACCCATCTCTCATTACTACACAGCATATATGTCTGGATCCAGCTGAACAAATCCTTCTCTTCATTTTCAGAGATGTCACATTAGATTTAAGCAGTGGAAGTAAATCCCTAAATGTCTTCCACCCACACCTTATTCTAGTCATACTCATCAACTAATTTCAGCCTCGCTTGTTTGCCCACGACAAAATTTCTTTTGTCATTAGGAGTTGTATGTGTGCTGGTGTTACAAGTTCTGCTAACAAACGAGGAGCTAACCTTTAGGAGACTACCCTTTAATGTCTTATTACTCAACATAATAAACTTTTTCATCTAGACCCTAATGACTTCAATACAAGTGCTTATCCTGGCAAGTCACGATGTTCCACTGCGTTTAAAATGATGTTGTCTTAACAAAGCACTGGTGTTCATCCAAATCCATAATGTTCTTAAGGAGGAAGCATTATAAACCACACATTCCATCCATCCAGATGATTTCTCAAATGCATAGATTGTCAGTAATTTTTTTTCAAGTACTTTTCTTTCTTATATTTAGCTGCATAATTCAAGTACAGCCTTACTTCATACTACGAAGGGTTATTTTATGAGAATTTTGACATGACAGCAAATGCTGTTTATATCCTCAAATACACACAATGAGCTATGAACTTGAATTGAGAAATATCTTCAGTTCAAAGTATGAGTCTTGGTGACTTGGAGCATCACACACATCAAGCAGCCCCCCACTCCCAATGTGTGGTGCGGTTTTTCACGCACACCTCAATTTTCTGGTAACCGAACTTTCTGCCAAGCTACTCAGTTACCTCCTGACTTTTCATCAGTTTAAAATTGAAAGTGACAAACACATAGAATTCACTTAATTCTCTACTATCTTGATAAATGACTGTCTTACTGTTTATTACAAATTGTTCTTTGTGAATCATTTAGTAGAGAGGAGTTACAAGTAGTAACATTACTAACATTGTGGCTACCACATTTTGGTAACATCATAGCTATATACACTGCCTGACCAAAAAAAAAAGTCACCAATATTTTGTTGGACCGCCTTTAGCTTTGATTACGGCACTCATTCACCGTGGCATCATTTCGATAAGCCTATGCAATGTCACAACATTTATTTCCATCCAGAGTTGCATTAATTTTTTGCCAAGATCTTGATGGGAGAGTTGGACCTCTGCATAAAGTCTTCTTCAGCACATCCCAAAGATTCTCAGTGGGGTTAAGGTCTGGACTCTGTGGTGGCCAACCCATGTGTGAAAATGATGTCTCATGCTCCCTGAACCACTCTTTCACAATTTGAGCCCAATGAATCCTGGCATTTTTATCTTGGAAAATATGCCTGTGCCATCAGGGAAGAAAAAATCCATTGATGGAAAAACCTGGTCTTTCAGTATATTTAGGTAGTCAGCTGACATTTTTTGGGTACATAATGTTGCTGTGCCTAGACCTAGCCAACCCCAGATCACAACACTAAGTTAAATCCAGGTGGTTACTTTTTTGGCTGGGCAGTGTATGCATGTAGCTTAGTGGTTCAAGCTGTCATCATTGGTTTTAAAGGTATCCAGAATAGTTTTGTGTTGGTTCTGAGGGTAAACCTTTGGACCCCATTTATTTTTCTAATAAAAATGAATTCTAGTTAAGAGTAAGGATTCACATTTTCAGGAGAAAATTAAACGTGAGGAAAGTAAATATTGAACAAGACATCTACCCTAGTTTCGTTGGTAAAAGAAAATTGTGAGGAGAAGATAGTTTAACATGAAAATTTTGTTAATTGTAGCCAAAGCGATAGTTTTTGACTGATTTTGACTGATCCTACTCTCTTAGTTCTATATCAGGTTTGTTAGCCTTGTAGTAAATGCGGCTTTTTTGCACATAACCTCCATTTTTGGTCTGATTGAGAATTTTTCAGCATATGTTTGCTTGTTTTTACAGAGCATCACAGTTTCTGAGAGAGAAAACACACCTGAGAATGATGAGCAGCTGAAGCGAAGATTTGGGATTACAGCTGATGTCAAAGTCTTTTTACAAAGGATCCCTTCACCTGAGTTGAAGGCATCTCCAAAGAAGGTCCCTCAAATTGGCTCAATTAACAAACGTACATTAGATGGTATTCGCAAGCTAATACTGAACTCACGGATTGAAATGAAAACAAAAAAGCTTATTGAAACACAGGTAACATGGTCTTCGATACATCTCTAAGCAGTGACTCACTGGAAAAGTTCTGTCAACTTAGTTATTTCAGTGGTTGAAAAATGGAAGATGAAAAGAAATTTGAAGGATTATAAAACAATACACTTAAATTTAAGTCTGCATTTAATGACTATTTAAAAAATGAGTATTCGGCTGATTACTCTGACACTTGGATAACAAAAATATGTTTTAATAAACAGCAATAACAAATACATGGCAGGGAAAATTAGGAAAGTTGCTTAAATGAACAGTTACTTTTGTTTCATTCTATGAAAATATTTTAATGTAAAGTGTAAACTAATCCTCTTCTGTTATTAAGGGCCATATTGGCTATACTTTGAGTTTCAAAAAAAATGTAGACCTGTTTGTGCTGTTGGTCCCCGAATTCTGTTACACAGCACACCTAAACCAGCACTAACAAAGCATGACAAAGAATGCACCTGGTTTTGGGTATCTACATCATTGTAGAAGATATGTCAAAAACAAAACTGGCACAAATAGCACTAACAAAACATAAGGGTTTTCATTTGTGCCATTTATGGGACTCAAAAAATCCTGCACACTCCACTGTTCAACATGTATAAAAAATATATTGAAGGACTTCTTAAGGCAGATAATTTCAAGTGAGGATTTTTATGAATCAGCTTACTGAAAAGTGTGCATCTCTAGGTGGTATTAATTTTCTCTGGCAGGAGTTTAATTTTTTATGTTAAAAAGTATTAAAAGAATTATAAAAAATTTAGTTTGTAAATGTTTGTAATTCTGACTGCATTTGAAATGTCTCGCATGTACCTCATCCTTTCCAAAAAGTGTACTTTGCAGTAGCCTGTGTTGCCCAGTGAAGTATAGGGAGCTGTACATACAGATTAATGCAGTAAAATACATGACAATAGAGAACTAAATATGTCTGCTAATAAAAATTTAGGAATAGTTCAACTAAAAAAAATATGAAGGCTCAATTAAGATTCATATTAGGTTTTTTAAAGGAAAAAAATTATAGGTCTCACAATTGTAGGTCTCACAGCTACTACAGTTTATTTTTGAAAGAAACCTATACATTTACTTCAGCTAGTTCCTAATAATGGTACTGAATGATATCTGAATAAACAATCTGGAAAATAGAGGTAACTCGGAAACTGTACTGATATTACAGTCCACCACTTTGAACAGCACAGGAGTCTGATGCTCAAAAGCTGCCCTTAAAAAATGTTTTAAGTGTTGTAATTATGTTTTACAGGTCTCACCCCTCAAGCGAGAGAAAAACCTTGAGAACAACCTTCATAATGTAAAGAGGAAGAAGGAGGAGCACCATGAAAATAGGGGTGTTGAAAACACAAGTGAAGAGCATTTGCTGGGACCAGAGGGTCTATCTGAACAGGTGGAACCTTCATCAGCTGTAGAAAGAGTTACAGGGCAAAGGGACAAGACAACAGGTGAATCTTTTGCTACTTCAGAGGAAGCCAGTGATAGCACTTCAACTTCAGGGGCCCCAGAGCCTATGGAGGTGGTTGAACAGGCACCAAACTTTCAAGAAAATCCAACAGAAGAATCAGACTCTGCTACAGTCTCAGATGGATTCTCATCCCATGAGTCTGGCTTGGAAACTGGAATCATGTCCTCTAGCACCATCTTACCATCCAAAGTCACATCACCAACAAAAGGAAAGGGAAGGCAGTGCAGAGCAACACAGACTAATGTGACATGTAATTTGCTGAAACATGACAGTGTGGATGTCTGTGACTCATCTTCTGTGAAGGTAGAGTTCAATCTATCAAGAACCCCCAATAACAAAACAAGGTCCAGTAAAGTTAAGGCAGCCAATGTAGGACTAAAGCAAGAACTTGAACATACAATACCCATGGTGACCAGCAGAGGAGACAAAGAGCCTGCGTCCGTGGAGATACGCTGGCCACCCACCTTGAATGATTTGGAGTGCAGCATTGGAGAACCATCTTGTAGCGATCTCTTCTCAGTAACACCCATGGACCCCGAAGAAATCAAGCGACATGAAAAAATTAAACGGCTGAAGGAGCTCCTAAAGGAGAAAGAAGCAGCCCTCGAAATAATACGGAAAAATATGCTATAGGCTGGTTTGTTACATATATTTATAGAAAATGTACATGATTGTTTTTAAAAAGTTATTGAAATTCTTACCGAATGTGTATTTTATATATATGTAGATAATATATGTTTTATTATTTTATTGCTGGTCCCTTTAAAAATGAACTGTGACCTCAGTTCCCAGTATGATTTGTTCTGTTATAGACATTGTACTTGTACAGTGCCATAACAAAGTATTTGCACCCTTCCTAATTCCCTTTATTTTTGCTTATCCATAACACTTAATTGTGTCTGATCGTCAAACAAATCAGTAAACACAACACACAGTTTTTAAATGATCATTTGATTTATTGATGGAAGATAATTCACCAATAACCATATCACCCATTAGACACAATTAAGTGTTATGGATAAGCAAAAATAGAGGGAATTAGGAAGGGAGCAAATGCTTTGTCAAAGCATGTACAGTATGTGCAAAGCACTTATGCTGGACCTGTTTTACATGATTCGTGAACATGTAATCTAAAGCACATAAATAGTTGGTTTTCATTGTAATGTTTACTTATACAGAGTGATAACATCAATTTTAATGCTTTGTACTGATATGGATACAGTTAAGCTCAGGAACATGTTATGATCAGCTTGTCACATGTATCAGCATTAATCAGCTTCTTGCTGGTGGCCCAGATACCTAACTAGTTCATTAAAGAACATTGGATTA
The DNA here is from genome assembly GCA_018136845.1 of Heterotis niloticus. Lineage (NCBI taxonomy): Eukaryota > Metazoa > Chordata > Actinopteri > Osteoglossiformes > Osteoglossidae > Heterotis > Heterotis niloticus. Next base: position 9,921,021 of record CM030892.1, on the reverse strand, counting down.
CTACTTCCACCAGGTTCAAATGTAAAGAGCTGTGGATACAGGGTGAGGATGGTTAAAAAAAAGAAGGCATAGAAAGCAAGCTGACCACATGAACTGTACTCTGTATAAAAAGAAGAGAGTAGGATGTGATTTCTTAGACTGTTCAGGTCTTTAATGTGTGAGCAGCAACAACCTCCATGTGTTTTACCTGACTGTGGTTGCCCGTGTGATCTTTTCTGCTGTGGTTTGCCAACTCATCTAGATAAGAAAGTGGGTTCTGTTATGGAGTCAGAGCCCTTTGGAGGTGGAGGCTGTGGCAGAAACTAGGAAGAGAAGCTACAGTCCATCATGGACATTGGGTCCCATTCTCTAAATGAAGTGGCCACTGTGTCATTCATCTTAGGTGCACAAAGAAACAATTCTGGGTCTTTACTCACAGCCATCTGCCTCCATAATGTTGCAATAATGTTCAAATTAGTTCTAAAATAAAGGAGCCTTGTGACCTCGGAATTGTAAAAATTATTTGTCAAGTTTGGCTGTAATTGTTTTCTGTTATTTGTCATTTTTTGGTCATTTAACATTTTGTACTTTTTGTTGTGTCTTGTTATGCATATTTAAGCTGCAGTACACATGAACTTCCCTACAGGCAACAGAAAACTGTTACTCAGTTAGCAGCTTTTTAAACAAAAAAGTTGGACTAAACAGAAGTACATTTCACAGCAATAAAGGATTTCTGCTATTGAAGATAAGGTTCAGTCACATCATGCACTGACATGAGAAGCTTGAGCTGTATTGAGAGAAATTTGATGAGCTAGAAAATAAAAACTGGAGCAAAAATCTGCAGATCTGTGGATGCTGAAGGAAATATCCCACTGAAATAATTCCTATTGAACAAAGCACCTTTCTGCATGGGTCTGGCAAGTGATTTTCTTCCAATTAAGATAGATGTAGCTTCTACCCTATAGATACCCTGATGTACTTGACCTGAAGTCCCTCAAAGAAGGATACTGACTGGATTTCACTAGAAAAGCTACAGTGAAGAAACATGGCATCACCTGTAATGTTTCCCATCTCCAGTTCTGTGTTGACCTGCCTGTTGATACCAAGTGAAGATAATGTGAATTCAACATTGCATCCAAAGATTTAGGTCAGCAAAACCAAGTGCTACAGATCTGCCTTCCTAGCTCTGCACAGACCTTTTTTGTGTTTCTCTCTTAGAGGTGGGGTTTTCCATTATGGAGCCCATTTTCATTTAGATAGTGATGGTTGGTATAATTTGAAACACCCTGAGCCTGAAGGGCAGCTTGGATTTGTTTTGATGGTTCTTTCTCCACCATTCAAACAATCTTTCTTTTCAATCTTTGGTAATTTTTCCTGTTGCAGCCACATCTAGCGATGTTGGCTATAGTCCCACGGGCCTTAAAATTCTTATCAGTATTGGTAACAGTGATCACAGGAACATCAAGCTCTTTGGAAATGGTCTTGTAGCATTACATCGCCCATGCTTGGCTGCTACCTTCTTTCTAACCACCACAGACAACCCTCTATTTTTCCTTTTCCAAGGTTACCGTGATACACAAAGTGACACAAAATAGCGTGAGGATGTTTTCCCATTTAATGTAAAGTGATTGAAAGACAGAAGACTTGTGAAGGTAACCAGTAATAATATCTGGGCCATTTTAGAGACCACTTTTTTGCAGAATGAGCTAGAATTCAGTTCTTTTCAAAGTGTTTTTCTTTTGTTTTACTGTAAATATAGAAAAGTATGGATGACAAAAGATATTTTAATTTCAACATTTCAGAAAGAATAATGCATTATTTGAATAAAATGCAAGGGTACCAATACTTTTGACCACATCTGTATGCATTTGTATTTTCATATTTTTTGGCTTGATGTTTCCGTGGTTCAGTTTTGTTCTATTGTCAATACTGGATATTGATTAAAGATTCTTGTTCAATGTCTAAAGAAAATGTATAATTTTTTATGCACTGGTTGAATTAATGCCCTCACAGTTAAATTTTATCATAAGAACATCTGCAAATACGTGCAAAGCAGCATCTAAAGATAGTACAGTAGAAACTTGGGCAGCAACTATGTTCTAAATCCAAACGTTTACTTTGCAATTTGCCTAACAGTGCGTCGCCAAGGAGACAGGACACGGGTTGACATAACAACCCTGGCCAATCATGCATTTCTGTTGCCTTCAGAACAGCGTGAATTCAACAGCAGGATGGACTCATAGAGGAGGCTAGTGGTCCCCAGTGGTTTGACAGCTGCACATAATTTTTGAAGACTTTTTTGCATCATATTCATTCTGTTAACATATAATTAAAATGAACAATAAGTCTGCTTGAAAAATAAAACCGAAGCCAGCAAGTGTTTTTAAATCGGTATATAAATTAGGCGAAGATTAATTGCAAATCTTTCCGGATCTTTTCAATGTCTGCCGCCAGATGGCGCAAATACCAACCAAGTAAATTGAGGAGGAAAAAAAGGGCTGCGGTCTCCTGCTGACCCGAACAAAATTCATTCTCAAACGAGTTTTCCGCGCATTCTGTCTTTAATGAATTCATTTGCGCTGTTCACATTTTTGGTGGTTTGTTTGTCCCAAATCTAGAGGAAATGACAAATTATTCGAAATGAATCGTCTGTATAACACTGGTATGCACAGAACATAAATCAGTTCGTCTTTATCAGAACCGAGTGGAGATAAAGCAGTGTTGTTATGGTCAGTAGAAAGAAAAACTAAAGCTAATTTTTTTTTTAAAATACGGTAGCAAATGTTGGGATAGAAGACAGTCGAAGCGGAAGATGAAAGTGGCCGTTGCTTTGTGACATTTAGACCGGAAAAATGAGCTCTTGTGTGGGGGTTTTTGCCTAGGATCCTTGTGTGATGAGACTGAATACTCACCTGTGGAGAGAGCACCCACAACGCGTCCTTCTCTGACTCTAAAGCTCCAACTTCAGGGACCTCACACAACACCAACGCCTTTCACACAGAACCCTAGCAAGCCTCTGCATCTGAGTTCATTATTGTTCATAACATCATTTTTTGTATTTCTCAGCAGCCACTGTGGACAAACATGTTGGAAATGTGAGTCTCCCCCAACACACACAGGCTTATGAGCCCAGTTTTACCTCCCCCGCTTATCCACAGCCTTCAGCCCACCTCAGCTTCCACTTCCCGAGTCAAGAGGTTCCGTGTCCGCAATGCTCAAACTTTGTCATCCAGGTTTCTTCTCAAGGAGCTGAAATGTGTATCATTATTCTCCAGGGAAACCCTCTGCTTTCCTGGTTCACACAGCCATCATTTGCAAAGCCCAGTGACAATTCCAAGAGTTCCTTAACCGCTACACTTCCAAGTGACTCACTCGGGGTTGCAGTGGATACCAAGCAAAGACACTTGTTTTATTCTCACTCTCCAAAAAATATCATACAAGTGTATTTACTATATATATATTTTTTTTTCCCCTGGTTTTGTACACCGCTCTGCACAAGTTGGTGCGTTAACCCATTTCTGACACCGCGATAATCTTAAAACAAAGGAGGAAAGTCCACATTCACAGGCTACGTGTCCTAAAGTCGCCTCCTCAAACGCTCATATCATTCTAAAAATATATATTTTTTTTACTTTACTGAAATCAGACCGTAAAATCCTTATATCTTCATTCCACAGCCGTCATTCGCACTTCCAGCTGTTTGCTTACGTCACGTGTCGTTCCCCGGTGGGACGCAATGACGTAAATACGTAACACGTAACGTCAGTGTACTTCTTCCGGGATCACCCTGATAAAACAGTTTTTGCGCTTTGTACCGGATGTGTTGCTGCAGGTACGTTATTTCATCATAGATTAGCTTTTCGGAGTCTGCAATAAACATGGGGAGGTTGTCGGGTATTTGTTATAAATGGAGGAAAAAAGGCGATGTGATCATAACGAGCGGTTTTTTCCGATGTTCAAATCAGCGTTTAAACTTATCTATCTTTACCTCTCTGACGCCATTATCTGCATTTGGAATGTTCTGAACGAGCGATATAGTTTGTCTTGTTTTCTAATACATTGTTTGCGCATTTTAACAAAATAATTGTCTTATTCGAACGCTGAACGTGTTTTAGTGTTATATTCCATGTTTAACATGACTCGTTAAACTTTATGGACTCTGCTCGATTGAGAGTCCTGTAAAGTTCTCTTCTTGATCCTCACGTTTTCTTCTTCCCCACGTCCTGCAGCAGTACCCGACCCCTTGCCGTGTGAAACTGAGAAACCAGAGGCTGTGGAGTCCCACCTGAATCACAATGGCATCCCAGCAGGATGGTACCCGACAGTCCACTTGCCTGAGGGCTCACAAGCTGAAGCAACAAGGCACTCTGGATGAGTTTACGCTATACATCCCCAAGGATGCTGAAGTCTGTACCGTTCCTGTCGAGATGTTGCCCTTGTCCATCTTGAAGAGAATGAACCAGTTCCCTAAAGTGGGCAAAAGGAATGGCATGTATGAGGGTGATGGCACTCAGACAGCCACTTGGATTTCTCCTGTGGTTGTCAGGGAGAGAAGCTCCCCTCAAGGATGTGATGACAGTGGCAGAGCCAAGGCTAGGCTTTCTAAGGCTGCCATGGAGTTGGCTTCAAGACACTGCCACTGCTGGCTGCCTATCACCTGTTCACACCTGTTAGCATTCAAAGTGCTGAAACAGTTTCTGCCTTCAGGAAAGGTCCAGCAGGACAATCTTGAAAAGGAGATGTTGAAGGCTTGCCAGGTCCCACCTGTAATTCAGGGAAGTACCTTTGGCTTCACACAGGATTCCATTATCATCCACAATGGACAGATCTTTTTGTCCATCAAGAACCCACAGCAAGCGAGCCATTCCGGAAGCTGGCGTAGGTCTCGTGGGTCTTGCGTTGCAACTCCATCTACCAGCTCCACTATCCAGAAGGTAAGGCAGTTAAGAAAACCATACACTGGCCTCTGTCTCACAATATTTTTAATGGCCTTAAAACATGCCATGATTTGGTCTAACTTTGTTTTTTAAATGCAATTCAATGTATTTTTTAGAGTGGTCTTCTCATCTAGTGACAGCAACTGAGCAGATGAAAACAAAAAGTTCCCAAACAAGGCGAGTGAGAAAGACCTCTGGGAGTCCAAGAGCCAGTGGCTGCGCAGCCCTCCTTGAATTTTAGATAGAAAAAGAGAGCTAGTAGTTACATCTAAGAGAAGAAAGACTATATCTGCTTAGGGCAATGCTATAGTCCCTAAGCTAATAACCTGACATCCAGCTGCAGGTATGCTGAATCTTGTTCATCATGGCCCATAGTCATAATTTCCTGTCAGTATGGAGCACTGATTTCACAGATGATAATGTCAGGGTTTTGGCATGCAGAACAAACACTACTTGCAGTCAGTGGTACCTAGGGCACCACATACTACTGATAGGCAGAAACAAAAAAAAATGGGTTAGCAACTAACAACATAAAAAGATTTTCATTCTCACAAGAGAATTTTAAAGTAAAATATGAGGTGTGAAGGTGGAGCATGCAGGGTTCAGCATTAAGTTATGTCAGATATGCCAAAGCAAGCAGATGAGTCTTTAAGCCTTAATTTAAAGGTTGTAAGCTTATTGATCACAGGTATTTACGATGGCCACCATCTGATGATGAAAGGCAACACACTGGAACAAAGAAATCAATATCACTAAGGTAAACTGAAGTAATGCCATTTACTGCCTTATGAGGCAAATGTAAGATTTTATGATCTACTCTAAGCTTATCAGGATGTCAATGTGCTCACTTAAGAACCAGTTTAACATTCATAATTGCTGGTTCTGGTGACAGCTGTAGCAGCAACATTCTGTATTAATTGTTGCCTGCATGTTTTCTGGTATAAACAGCCTGATATCAGAGCATTACATTAGTGGATCCTTTTGGAAACAAAGACACAAACCAGCTTTCAGCATTCTGCCTTCATAAGAATCACCTTAGTTAAGTTTCTCACCTGAGTTCTGATACTCTCCCCTGAGAAAATTTCAAGGAATTAGTATTATTGCATAAGACAATGAGCAGAGATTGGCACCACAGTTAGTTAGATCCAACCACCCCTCCTGGGGTATAAGTCATCAACAAGAGACCTCTAGAGGCCTCTATCCTGTGCCTTAGCTTCTAGCTGGCTCTAGGTAAGGCCCATCTTTATGTCTGCCTTGAGGTCCCGTCACTAGGTTTCTTGGACAACCTCTTTTTCTTCCCTTGGAGGTTCCACATTAGGGTCTGTCTAGTGATACTGGACACTGGTTTTCTTAGTATGTGCCTGATCCATCCGTCTATGCCTGTCCCATGCCCAGATGCGAAAGGAGGAGAGTTGTGCATGGGGCTAGACCCCCACCCTATAAAAGCCCCTTAGGCTATAAAAATGCGTTGACACCACTGATTACCTAAAAATGATACTGTTATGGGATGATATTTGCAAAGCTGCTTACACTTACATTAGAATTTTCACAGATGCAAAGGTTTTTTTTTTTCCCCAGTTTGACTTTAAATGTTTTCTGTTTCATGTTTTTTCAAAATTTTATTTTATGGGTCTGATGTATGCAAATTTAAGTAATTCAGAATCATAGGAACATGTCCCTTCTTACTGCAGAGTGGAGGTGGTTCTTCATGGCCCTTCTGATGTCTGTCTACCCCCACCTGTGCTAGGATTACCCTGTGGGCTCTCGGGATCTCAGTGAGATGCAGCGCCGGTTCGGCATCACGCAGCATGTGAATGTCATTCTGAAGCGAATACCTAGCACTGATTGGGAGAAATGCGATGGTGAAGCACTAATGCATCCGCTCCATTGGAGTGATGTGAGTTACCAACACCATTACCAGGTGAGCTATCTCACCCAGTGGTGGGAGTAAGTCAAATATGTGCAAGTTACAAGTAAGTGTCAAGTCTTAACCTTGAAGTCTCAAGTCAAGTCCCAACTTACAGTATTTAGAATCGGGCAAGTCAAGTCGAATCTTGCATGGAGTCAAGCAGGCCAAGTCAAGCTATTGCTCAGGTCAGGCAATTCATAAGTCAAGTCATATTGAATTCTAGCGCCTGCATTTAAAATGGTAATTTCGCGGGATGCTTATTTCATGCATCCCTGTTCTACACATTCAGAAACAAGTTTATTTTAATCTGACATTGGGGCTATTGGATCTCTGTTGACTGAAATAAAATTGCAAAAACATATTTTAGTAACCTCAACAATACTTTCGATATAAATTTACTATAGAATAATTTTAATGTCTCTTTCATTCTGTATTAAAGAATCAGAAGAACTTTTTCATTTCATTTACTTGATGGTAACTTTTGGAAGTATTTGCTTATTTAACATTGCAAACTCTAACGCAGCATATTTAGATAAGAATATATATAATTTGGCAATCTGTACAGAATATTTCAATTAACTGAACATAATGATGTGTCGACGGTTTGTAGCCTAGGAGCAATAGGCTATACCATATTATGACTATGAAGACATATGTATTATTGATTGCATATGTACTGTACTATTGTATGCCTGGCAGCACAGTTGTTTTGTATATAATAGACATGATATATGTGTTGTTTGCGGGAAGCTGTTGTGTTCGCTACGTCTCGTTCTCCGATTGGTATTTCTAAACTCTAACCTTATGGGACCACAGGTGTACAGTACATGCATTTGGACGTTATGCAATGCATGACTATAATATAATGTAGACATTTATGATCGGAGGAGCTCTAGATTAACTTAGCTAGTTAAGTGTGTGGGGAAAAAAAAAATGAACGTTACCTTTCTCTATGGCATCTGAAATGCCGGATGAAGTTGAACATTGTTGTGGTAGTGTCACTGATTCTGGAGCCACAAACTTTGGCTTTGATGTACAACATATTGCATGTATCCAAACGACAAGATCTTCGGAACGGTGCCTTCCATGGTGACGGTTCTTTCCACTCGTTGATGTTGATGATCAGTCTGATTTTCTACATAACTATTGCGTGTTTTGTCACCCAATCATCTGTCAACAAATGATAAAAAGAAAGATAGAAGTGTCTTTTTTCACATAATGAAAGAAAAAGAACTAATGTTAGGTTGTAAAAGAAAGAAAAATAAACATATTTAATAAACAATTTGAAGTCCTTCCAAGTCATCAGTCTAAAGTCAGTGAAGAAGCAAGTCTTGAACACCGTCAGTTGAGTTTTTTTTTTTTTTAAATTATCAAGCAAATCACAAGTCGTCAAATTTACGACTTGAGTCAACTCATGACTCAAGTCCTCCATGTCTGTTAAATGCACTTTTGATTTAAGATATTTTCAACTTACAATGGGTTTATCTGAATGTAACCCCATCATAAGTCGGGGACCATCTGTAGTTTCTATGTATGTTAGATGTCGATACAAACATTTGTAAAAATACAGAGAAAAGTGCAACTAGAATTGCCTGGGTGAGAATTAGACAAATGTAATATTTGAGTTTTGCAGACCATGTACAATCAAAATAAACAGCATTTGCTGAACCACACTTGGTTTTTACCTGATCCTTAAATAGGAAATGGTTTGGTTGATTGTAACCTTAAACGCCACACAACACTTTTACTTTTTGATGGAAAAAAATCAAATGAAATAATTGAAAAAGGTTAAAATAATACAATGATGAAGAAATAACACCATTTAATTGTCAAAGTAACTTTTTTCTGGAAGTGCATCTTTCCATTTTTATCAAGAGGTTTTTATTAAACACTACTGTGTTACAGGAAACCTCTTTTCATAAACATTGCAAGACTCAACTCATGCACGTAGGGCTGAAGTAGTTGTATAATCTAGCAGCGATGTACAATGTTTACAAAGTATAAGCTGCTTTTATGCACAAGTGTCCATGCATATAAACTCCAGTTTTGGTGGGGGAGGAGTTGGGGGCATGGAATGCTCAGGGTATCGGTTCAGACACTGGGGTGTGAGGGGGGCAGCACAGAGTTGTGGAACCTGACTGCCTGAGAAAAAGAAATGGTTGCAATGTCTGGCAGTGATGATTTGGATACTCTGATACCTTCTGCCAGATGGGTGAACGGTCTATGGGAGAGGCGGGTGGAGTCTGCAGTAATGCTGGTTGCCTGACAGATTCAGTATTGAACAGGTCAGTGATGGTTGGGAGAGAGGCCTCGATGATCTACTCAGCTCCCCTCATTATCCACTGCAGGGACTTGCAGGCAGCAATAGTGCAGGTATTAGAACAGTCAGTCATGCAGCTGGAGAGGATGCTCTCTATGGCCTCTTGGTAGAATGTTGTGAAGATGGGAAGGGGGAGCGTCTCTTCAGTTTCTGCAAGAAATGGAGAAGCTTTTGGGTATTTTTGATGATGATTGTGTTGAGTGACCAGGTGAGGTCCTCTGTTATGTGCAGTCCAAGGAACTTCACACTGCTGCCTATTTCCACAGCAGAGCCATCTGTTCATCCAAGTGTGGGAAGCAGGGCTTCTCCTGAAGTCAACAACCATCTCCTTCATTTTCTCAACAACTAGAGACAAATTTTCTCAAAATGGCTGATTTGACCTGTGCTCCAGATACAGACTCATCGTTGCTGATGAGCCCCGCAATTGCGGTGTGGTCTGAAAATTTGATGATATGGTCAGACCATTTATTGGTCTGATCAACCTGTTCCCGATAAATTTATTTAATTTACAATCAATTTTCAGCATATACTGATATACAGATATTGTGTACTTTATTATTTTATCATGTTTGAAAGGACATTTCCTGCTTTCTGCTCTAGGATTGGGATAGTCAGACATCTTCATCTGGTGGCAGAGGGGAAGAACGGCGTTCTGGTAATGCAAAGATAGAAAATTCTTCTGAAAGTGAGAGTTTAAAAGGTAGGAAGCATCATCTGTTTGTAAACAGAGATAAACCCCTGGCTATGGAACCTGAAGAGGAAGAACCTGCAGTAAAGAGTTTAAAATTAACTCTGTCCCAAGAAGTTTTTACGAAGGATGACAGCTGTCATGACCCGGTGGATGCTGGGGCAGGAGAGTGTGTGGTAGACGTCAGTGAGAGTGGACACCAAAACAGAGATGGGGACAGTAATGGGGACCAGGTGGCGAGTGAATGTGCAGTGGAGGGTGGAACAGAGTGGACCACTCCACAAGACAAAGCATCAGTGAATACTCATGAAGATGGGAACCAAGTTGAGGATGCAGCTGAGATGGAGGACCAGAGTCCCGCTGTGTCAACGTATTTGTGCACATCTGCGGTGGAAGACACAATGGTGTTTGAGCAACTGGCGAGGGAGGAACGAATCAGCCGTATTCGGGAGAGGCTCCGGGAGAAGGAGGCAGCTGTGAGGAGAATGGATTCCCTCGGATAAACCTTGTGCTGCATCAGCAGTGCCGTTCCATCACAGAGTTTTAGTGTCATCTCTGTGTAAAGGCCTCAAGCCCAACTGTTTGTACTGAGGATTTTCGATGGTCTAAATTCCTTTTGTTAGGTTGCCTCCAGATATTTGGTTTCCTTATTGTGCTGCAGCAAAATGTGTTGTAGTATAATTATGTGGACAAAAACTGTAAAATGCACTTTTTTGGACTTCTTTATTACTGGAATAGCTGTCTGTGGTAGACAACAGAAGCTTTTTTTTCTGAGATAATTTCTTTTCCTTTTTAGTACAAGTTCTTTGGTACAGGAAATGTCGTCAGAAGGGTTTATAGATACATCTCCGTAATGAAGGGTGTTGAAAACAGGAAATTGGACCTGTGGTTTTTGTTGACTGTATTATCTCCTGTTTTCTGTACTGTATGCTTGCTGTCCTTGTGTAATAAACTTGAGAGCAGTTGCCTCACACTCGCAGTTTAGCTTCTTCTCTGTGATGCTGTGTTTTCCTTATGAAATTCCATACTTATCTGCAGCAACATTGGTTGTACACTATGTCTATTGTGGTCAAGGAACTGGGCCTGGGACACAGAGTTCGGGCCTCGGTTTCTGCTAATGTACCTTTGACAAGAAGAAGGCTGTTGTGAACTGATTAGTCATTGCCAGGTTACTGTCAGCCTGTGGGACCCAAGTCCTGCAGGAAACTACTTTTTCCCAGTGACAAAGACACACCCCCTGCTCTGTGGTATATGGTACCCTTTTATTCAAAAAGTCCCATCCAGTCGATCCTTTATTATTACTTCCTGGTTAGGGTCGTGGTGGCCCGGAGCCCATCCTGAAATCACAGGGCATCGGGCTATGAAACCACCCTGGATGGGATGAGTTAACAGTCCAAAAATGGAAAATATTTAAATATCTTAATTGAGCTGATGAGTTATTACAAAGTAACTTACAATTACTAACCCTTTATGTGGAACGATAATTTTTACTGGGCCACATCAGGGCTGTTATAGTAGGAGAGGGGATTGGAACCCAACTCCTTCATACTGAAAGACGAGTTCTGATCACTGCACCACCACCATTATTTTTGTGCAGTGTTGACAAAATGCTCCATTAAAATAAGCATTGATGTTGCAAAATGAACGATGGAAAACTCAAATACTCAATACATGCAGGTGTTCAGTCATGCTCTCACCAGGACTGTCCAGAGTGGGGATGGCCACAGCATAGGCTGATGGAGGAGAGGGGCTGCATACCTGAGCTCAGACTGGTGTCGGCATGACTCTGTGTAAGCGATGTACACATGAGCCGTGGTGCCTGTGTAGAGGCAGACGTTACTGCGAAGTGACGGGATCTCAGTCAGATTTGAGTTTTAATGACTATGTGAGTTTGGATGCTAAACTGGAACGTTAGTGAACACGGTCCAAAAGTGGCACAAGTGCTCCATCCTTGACGGTGTTTGAGAAGAACCAGGCAGTGACTGTACCTGTAAATATAGGCAAGTGTGAACGTTCATGCTGAGCCAAGCTTAGGAACAGCATCAGACTGCTTGTGAATATGATTTCATTGTTCAGCTGATGACTACAGACCTACTGAGCTGTAATTTTGCTGGAAAACTAACAGCTGAGTATTACAGCTGCAAACCATTTACCGGTTATTAGCTAAAATGACAAAAACAGGGGAACTTGCTTTTCTCCCTTTGGTTATGCAATATAGTGTGTGAAGCAGCATCTGGTGAAATTCTCTATCTGGAACCATCTGTGGCAGCAGTGTACCGAGCGATAACCAAACCACAGAATTAGGCCCGAAGAATCCCAAATAACCCTTTGCTCTTGTGTGTAAAATAGTTCTGAGATGGGAGGTGGCCTGCAAACCACACTGCTTCATTCAAGGCTGCAAAGCAATATTTCTCCAAGATGGAGGCAGAGTGCACATTGGTGCAGAAGCACCAGGTATATCAGTATGGAGCTCCAGCCTGTGGGTCCATGATGGGTCTTCACTGCTTTATAGCGAAGCTCCACGCACCAATATTTCTGCTTTTGAGACTGAGAGAAGGTCAGTAGTTATGGCAGAAAAGTGGTGTTTATCAAAGAGGCTTCAGAGGAGCTTTTTGGGAATATAGGCAAGCTTTCTTCAGGCTGTCTACACTCTTCTTCTGAGGTGCCTGAGGTTTGGAATAATTTGGACAGCTCTCAGTACAGGTAAATACACCTGGACAACTCTGAACACGTATAAATAGACCTGGACAGCTTGTAGGACAGGCAGACACACACAGGGACACTTGGTCCCAGTCAGCTTCAACACAGGATGACTTGCCTGGACAAGCCCCAAAAGACAAATGCTGGTCTAGACATGTCTAGAACATCTCCAAAGTCTTGTCCAGCCCAGCACTCACCTCACCTGTTGCCCTTTACCTGTGCTGTATTTCCCTGTGTTGATGCTCAGCTCTACACATGTGAACATTGACCTGGACGGAGATTCCTGTGCACAGCAACAGGCTCACAGGCTGAGTCATGAGTACACAGGCCAGTTGGAGAAAGTTCCTGTTCGCAGTAGGGGGGCCACCATGGACCCCCACCGGAGCTCTGTGGCCGTTTGGAGAGGACATGTCACAACGACATGCAGTCTAATATCTCAGAGGGCTTTCAGTTGGAATGTCGCTGTTTTCCTTTCCCAGAAAAGAGGTGTGACTAGAAGGCGGGGCCAGGCCGGCACTGTGTGTCCAGCCACTCGTGTCTCCCTATGGGAGCAGCTTGCCTGCTTGGCCCTCCCGCACCGGAGCATGGGACCCCTCCTGCGCACATTATAAGAACACCACTGCGCTGGTTTGCTTGGGCCGGCCAGGTCTGTGCAGACGGGACAGAGGGAGCGAGGGAGATGCATTCCTCTGGACGAGCCACACGTTGTCCACGGGCCAGGGACTGCCTGCTGAAGGTATGCTGTGGTGAGGGGGAGCAGCTTTCATGGCTCCCCATTTATCTATTGATTCATATAGCAGTCAGCTACCACCCCCTGGACAGGTCCCTGGTGACCCCAGCAGTCACCAGGGGATCACAGATACTGGTGTCCCAGGCCCGCTGGGCAGGGGTAATACTTCTGGGGATGAGCTGAGGTCTGAAAGTGGGCTTTTTCTTTCCTACTTGCATGTCTCCTCAGTGCCGGGATAAAGAGCAAAAGCAATCTTTGTCTGTTTGTTTGTTTGTTTGTGCGCTGGCCATTTCTCTCTGCTGCAGCTGCATTGCTATTTAAATAGTTGTTCTTTCCTGTAAACAGCATAACAATTAGCACACCCACAGCAGAGCTCTTAAGGTGACCTCATGGAGCAGCAGTCCGGCCTGATCTCTCCTCAGCTTGGCAGAAGCTTGAACCTCCAACCTCTGAGTCCAAAAGAAGCAGCTGTAGCCTGTATGGCTTTGTAGGCGTGGTGGCTTGAGCTGCTGCCTCTAGGCACATAGGTTGCAAGTTTAAATCCCACCTCCTGCTGATGTACCTTTGATCTGTGTGTTTTATCCTGAATTGACCTGGTAAAAGTTGCCCTGCTCTAAGTTACTTTGGATGAGTGTGAGATTCCAAGGTGAACTGGCTGGAGTTCAGGTTCTTCTGGACATTTGGAGAAGCTGCCTTCTGTCATGATGGTGTGGGGGTGTTGGAGCCATGCTGCCTTTGTCTCAAAGTTCCTTTGCTGGATGGCGGCAGTGGGTGCCCAGTTGGAAGCCCTCTTGCAGGCCTGGTGCTCACACACAGCAGCCTGTCTACTCAGAGTCTACTGGAGCACACCTGGCCTGCAAGAGGGCTTCCAGCTGCAAAGGTTGGTTCTACACTCCCTTTATGCCTCCGCAGAGCTACCTGATTCACTTTTTAGCCCTCAGAAAAGTGCTGCACAGTAGCAGCAGACAGGGTGGTGTAGAGTGACCAATGAACTTCCATCCAGATTGTTTCATAATCTCTGAGGTGCTTTATGGGTTACCCCCAGGAACTCCTCCAAATGACTCACACTTCTGAGCTCCACATCCCCCTGATGCGTGCACGTGTGTGTGTGTGTGTGTGTGTGTGTGTGTGTGTCCGTGTCCCCACTGGGGGAGTATCAGCCAAAGTCAGTGATATTTTGGAGTCGGGTGCAGTTGCTTAGCTCTGCACGAGGTCTGTGGAGGAGTGTTGTGAAACATGAGGCCTGTGTGGGTTTGATTTGCAGGAGCACCTCTGGAGATGCTCACAGCTTTATTTCTTGCACACATTTTATTTCCTCCATCGATGGCTGTCTTCTGTTTACAAGTCATAGCATTATGGGACTTAAACATTCTCACACGTCCATTGTTATCTTTCCTAATAGATAGACAGAGCAGCTTGTGCTGCTTGCTGCTTCAAAGTTTTGTTGAAGGCCAACATTGAACCGCTCTTCAGCAGATGTACACATTGCCTCACATCGCCAGGGTCGTTTTTTTTTAGCTTTTGCTTTGTGTTCTTGCTTCATAAACAGACTTTGCACCAACAGGTCCTCAGAGAAGCTTGTGCAACAGCCTAGAACAGTCAGTAGGCAGCGTAGTGGTTGAGTCCACCATTATGATGCGACTGAGGTCTGTTTAGGTCCCAGGAAAAACTGTGCTGTAAGTAATAAATAACGCTGGCAACCGTGCGTTTGGGTGTAAAAATAATTTGACTCTGTGGACGCTCATTTAAATATAATACACAGATATAAGCATAAACAAACAAAAAAAATTGCAGTAACCGTAGAGCAAGAAAATACACAAACAGTACAGCACAGTAATGTACAGAGATGTATGATCAAATCTAATATGAGTGCAGAGGTGGAAATAGCAGCAAGAAGACATAAAAATTCATGCAGATGGTTATAGATTAATAGATACGTTATGTTATATGCTGGATTAATAGTGCATAGATTCAGTTGTGTTAAACTGCTTTATGGCTAGACTGAATTAATTTATAGCGGTTGTAACCATATAGCAATTAATTTTGAAACTGATGCAGTAAATAAATACTATAGAGTACAATTATAGATGTGTGTATGTGCACGTCTATGTCATATGGGCTCAGAGGTAGAAATGACAACATGGGGAAACATGAACAGGTTTCCAGGGTGATATTTAAATAAACGCATGATGTAACCTACGCAAATTTCACTTATGTTAAATTCTTGGTCATGCAAGTTTCATCTGCTGTGGTCAAAACCTTGAGTCCCTGGGCCAAAGCTCCTGTTTGGGGATGCAGAATGACCGTCTTCCCTGCAGCAATCATTTCTGTTGTGCAGCTGCTTTTGGCACCTAAACAGCCGCATCCGTGACCCGAGTACCTTCTGGTGTCACCTGTGGAGTGCTTTGTGTCCATGTGCCTGCTGCCTTTCAAAGTTATTCATTTCCTTCCTCATGCTAAATGTTGTTTACCACTAACAGCCACCATTTTCGTCTAAATCCCTTGTCCCCCAGCTTCCTCAGCTGCTATTATATGTCCGACTGCCGCCCCCTTCGGTCCAGTGAGGCAGCTTTCTAATCACACGACCAGGTGTGGTCAAGCGGGCCACTGTAGTGGGACTGGAGCCTCTGCCCTCCTCAGCAGCCGCCTCTCATGTGTCATTGTGGCCAGTATGTTAGGAGTAAAATTAATGGCAGCAGTGGCCTGCAGGAAGGAGTCTGCACTGTGTGTGTGTGTGTGTGTGTGTGTGTGTGTGTGGGGGTGGGGGGGGGGGTTGCTGGCTCAGGCTACAGTGAAGGCATTGAGGTTGGTATTTGGCACCAATATCAATGTACCAACATCTCAAGATAACTGTTGCCATGGGCTGGTTGCCATGGCATTCTGCTTGGTGGTACACATTGAGCTGCATCCATGCATATGAGCACCCAGCTGGTCCCTCGTGCCCTACAGGTGTGCTGGTGGCGAGGGGTATGTGTTCTGTACCCAGTGCTCTGCCTTGCCACCCTGCACAGCAACGTGGAGGCCATGAAGGTGCGTTGTGGCCGTGAGCTGGTGGCTGATCTGGAGTTCGTCTGCGGGGACAGAGGCTTCTACAGAGGTGAGCGGCCGAGCAACAGACCTGCCATGGGCAGCAGTGGCCTCCTCCAAACCATGCGCCTTTGCTTTTCAGCACACTGTCCCAGGGGAGCATTACATCTATTCTCACCTCATGTTTGAAAAGCAGACCAGGTCCTTATCCCAGTGTGTGAAAGTGTAACCTGGACTCAGCTCTTGTTGCTGCCCATTTTGGGTGCACTTCTCACTCCTGGCAGCAGTGTCAGTGTCATTTAGAAACTGCTGAATAAGCAGTCGTCATCAGACACAGCTCATAAACAGTAAGTTCTGCCCAGAACTGTGTACACACCATTTGTGTTCTGAGCAATGCATGTAATCTTAGTTCCAGCTTAAAAGAGTGAGGCAGGCTGCTGCTTCACAGTCAAACAAATCAAAATTCAGTATTGTTTTTCACTTGCTTTGCAGATATTATGGTATAGGCTTACATATATTACACTTAATGCCACTGTTTACTCTACTGTCACTTGATGGATTATCAGCACTCACCTATTTAATCCCAAACTCAGGTCCAATGCTATTCACAGTGTCATTTTTGTAGCTGCAGCAGGGGCCATAGTGAACGGTTCGCTTCATTGGCTTGCTGGTCAGTGGACTCGGTCTTGAATGCGCGCATGATGTAAGATCCTTGACTGAGGTACTTAACCTGAACTGGTACAGTAAAAAATGACCCTGCTGTGTAAATTTGTGGCTCATTGTAAGTATCACACAAACCTCATTCTGTAAGTCATTCTGAAAAAAATATATTAAAAACAATAATATTGGTACTCCCTGGTTTGACACAGCTGTCCTCCTGTTGAAGCTTCAGCACTACCAAGTGGTTGCACATAAAACATTCGCACACAGTGCACATCTTGACCCCGTTTACACCCCAGACTACTTTCAATCTCTCACAAACACTAACAACGAGATTCCTGAAAAATATCCGTAATAAATTTGGGGAAAATACTGGATAATTGATTAACAGCACATTATGACAATTATGTCACAGATAGCAGTAGAACAGTCAAATTTTACTCCATTTTTAACTTTTTTGCTTGACTGTTCACAGACCCCCTGAAAACCCATCCTTGAATCCCAGGTTGTGCACAGCTGGCACAGCTGTAAATCCTTACAGTGTCAGCCTGTGAAAGAGCCAAGCTAACAGTGCCCAGTAGGTGCCTGCATCTGCTGAACGGTTCGCTTCAGCCCATGTGTCCTTGGTTACGGTCATGTGTCATATGGGTGGGTCCATAGCACCCCCACCTCACACACTTGCTGCTCTTCTCCTCTCACTCATGGCTTTATTCTGCTGTCAAGAACATGAACTGAATACCATGCTGAAGGGAGACAGACTCGGGTTAGGGGTTTTCTCCATTTTTCATTTTCTTTCTCACAAAAAATTGCTTTTTACTGTGTGAACTCATGCATATTATTTATATATATTTATGCAGCTCTCACTTCTGTTAAAAAAATGTACAATATAAGTTACTTACACTGATTCACCCCTTTGCACAACAGGGTCATTTTTACCCAAACAATTTTGGGTAAGAACTATGCTCAGGGGAACAGAAGGTGGGATTTTAACCTGCTTTTTTCCAGGTCAAGGGAGTGGCACCAACCACTGCACCACCTACTGTTTAAATGGAGCGGAAGTAATCGAGCAGACTGGGACACAACCAAAAGGTTGTGCTTTTAAGCTCCAGTAGGTCTTCTATCTTTTTAATTCCAATATCAAAAAATATCTCATTGGAATTAGAGCATTAAACAACAGACCTTCAGGTAGCTGTAGCTGGAAGAGCCAGACAGGTACCTCAGCTACAATATCCACACTTGTGTATGGGTAAATTTGTGTTTTTCCTAGCATAAAAGAGTAATATGAGCCTCTTAAGATGCCTAAATGCCCATCTTTGTTACTACCTACCTGTATTATTCCCTTTAAAAATTTTTCCTCAATATAAACTTATCATGCTGGGTTTGACTACAAATCACTACTTATCTTAATTTACCCCAGAGTCAACAGCGCTAACCACTACGCCACCTGCTGTTTCACAGCAGCCATGAGCTGCTGCTTTGAGAGGGATTTGATGCAGTGTTGAGAAGGTGTGTTGGTTCAGGTGTGCCATGCTCTCGATTTCGCCAGGTAAGGTGGCAGCTTCCCGCAATGGGGCTCGGCTGCGCAACAAAGGCATCGTGGAGCAGTGCTGCCTCCGCGGTTGTGACCTGCTCGAGCTGGAGGTGTACTGTGCCAAGCCGCAGCGCACACGGCGATTCGCCCCGACGGCGCCCCCACATGTTGCGGTGAGGCGACAACCTCAAGCTGTACAAGCTAGTACCATGGTGTCAGTAATGAGTGATAATAAAATAACAGCTATTAATTTACCAGCACCTGCGGGAGGTTCATGCTGCCATACTTTATTTTACAAAGGGGGTTTGCTTGTTCAATTTTTATTCACTCTGTAGTTTATATATAATTCTATATAATTCTTTCACAGCTACTTGAGTCACTTTTGCTGAGGCAAAATTTTAAGTTCTTCTACAGGGATGTAAGCCTGCATCCTCACAGTTAGAAGCTGAACTCGCTAACAGTGCGCAACCGGCTGTCGTGCTGCAGGATGAGATCTACCGGGCCGTCCTGCAGAGTCGAATCTCAGCACTTGACAGACCTCTGAGGCCCAAGGCATTGACACACGAAAGGTTCCGAGTGCCCCCTTTCCCGAGGAGAGATGATGCCAAGGTATGGAGGAGAGCCTCTGGGGGGCGGTAGCACACACATCCCCCCCAGGGAGGGAGAAGTGCCATGGACTTGAAGCAAAAACTTACCTGCTGCTCTGTATTTATACCAGTACCTGTGAGGGGGTCCCAGGGCCCCCTGCATTGACACGATGCGCTCAGGTGGAACTGTGGAAGTCACATGTGGGGCCACATGAAGTTCTGTTTTGTCTGAGTATTTATTGCCAGGTTTTTGCCTCTGAAAACAAGTGCTGTATTTTCTTAATGGCGAATACGGCAGGCGACACATTCCACGTCCTTCAATGCGGCTGAGGTGTGGAGAGGGGAAGCTGCTTCCATTCCTTGTGTGCCAAACTGTTCCTGGACCTGAGGTCTGCAACCAAGAGCGTGACAAAGTGCTCTTGAAGTCCACGCTGGTTTGTGGGAAGGAGAGGACAGAACTAGAAGTGTTTTCTTCATTTCTGTTTTGTGTATAAATAACTTTTTTCGTTGATAAAAGCATGTGCACTGCTGAGCTTTTTAAATGTTTTTTTAAAACGTCCATGTGTGGCATCATGATATATTTCAGCGCTTCTGTAGAAAATCCTAGTTTTGCAAACAGATGACCTGGGCCATGTATGTGCTGTATCTTGTACCCTAGTTTTTGTACATTTTTTAATATCAAAAATACAGACCGATTCAAAGCCCTCACTGCCCCACATCACATCCTGTTTGTTTCTGTGTCCTTAAGTGTCCGTGTGTATTTTCCGGGCAGCGCTTTCCTTCAGGCTGTTACTCCCATAAATTTTAGAATCCGAGTAATGACCAGTGATGTAATGTCCTGATGCCAATAAATAAAGTGAGTTGGAACAGAAGGAGACCCTGCCCCCCGATCGATGTCGTGGACCCAGAAGAACCACTGCACATGTGCTGGAGCAGAAAGACGGATGGCCTCCAAATGTTGTCAGACACAACAGGAATGCTCTGCTTGCTCTGTACCAACCTGCATTTGTCCTTCAACGTGTCACTTGGAGTGAAGCAAATACTTGAGCGACAGAAGTAAAACAAGGTGCAGTCTTAACTTTGTTAAGTTCTGTACCTGCAATTCGTGCCTCTTCTTTCGTCTATTCCTACTGTGGTGCTGGAGTGCTGAGTCACTCTTTTCCTGGATGTAGTTTGACCAATACACTGGTCAGTTGTCGCTTTCTTTAAACCAGGCCTTGTGTTGTTTGTGTTTGTTTATGGAGCTTTTTGTGGTTCACCACCCCCCCCAAAACAGTCCATTCTAAGTATGTGTGGAAAGGACCATTGCCCATTTGGCAGCAGGGGGCTGCATGACCAGACACTCCCCACTCACCATGTCCAGCACCCTGGTGGAAGCAGCTCAGCAGAAGAATTCCTCAGTAACCAAACTCTCCAGCTCCAAACCTAAGCAGCACTGGGGTTTAAGTTTAGAACCAGGTCCACCTAAACTGTTTTAAAGTTTCATCCATGCCTGCATGGCGGTTAAACCCGCTTAACCACCTGGCTGCATTTCACAATGCTGGAGAGGTTTAATGCACTCGTGACCAACGAGGTTTGGGTCCCTGGAAGGAGCATACAGTTGTACACTAGAGCATGGAAAATACATCTTGTTGTTGTTAGGCGTTGATGCGTCACTGTCGACTCAGCTGGATTTACGGATAGTTGCCCTGAAATGAGTTTGGTCTTCAGCCAGACAAATTCATCAATCGGACACTTTTCTCCACTAATCATTATGAATTAGTGTTTGCCTGCTACCTTCATTCAAAATGACTCACAGCGCTGGACACAAAACTGTACTGACCTCCCTGTAGTCATTTAAGCACCTATACAACAGAGCAGTGTAACACACACACACACACACACACACACACACACAATATGGGCATTTTTAGAGTCTCAAGTTCACCTGAAACACAAGTGTTTGGGGTGTGACAAGAACCTTCAAACAAGATGGATTTGAACCCATGTTCACCCGCCATACTATCAGGTATCGACTTGAGCTGAACAGCTGTGGCATCAAGTTAGACCAGTGTGTAAGTACAGTAAATTTATAGCTAAATGTAGGTCTGACAAAAAGCCATATGTGAACTGTAATCTTTATATTCTAAAATCTTTAATGTCTTTAGAGTAACATGGTAATGCTTGGTGTGCAGTGAAAGTATTTCTCAAAATATGCTGATCTAGGTTAGTGTTCAGTAGTTCTATCTGTGTGTGTGTGTGTGTGTGTGTGTGGAATGTGAACTGCCTGAAGGCAGAAAGCTGGCATTGTTTGGCTGCACTAGAGCCCAGGATGAGGTGTTGTGGTGAGTCTGTGGTTTTGGCTCCTTCAATTCAGTGAGGAGGTCCAATTTAAGAGTCCCAGAACTACAATAATATACAGAAACCCCCAGCAAACAAACATTTAAAACTTGGTGATGACCACTCTATTCCCCCTTCTACTCACCCATCCTGGAATATGCCCACTCCTCTTACCCACTTACCCTGACCATCACTATACCAACTCATTGTACCCACTTACTGTACCCACTCACACCACAATTTGAGCAGATCACTTTTATCTTTACATCCTCACACTTTCCTTTCACTGTAACCCCTGACTGCCAATTCTCCCCTTTTCACGCCACCATCCTCACCAGGACACTCATTTGAATGTCCACTTTGTTTTATGTTCCAGAAGTGGTGCAAAACAGCAGCTCAGCCAGTGAGATGAATGTGGCCCTGAGTGGCTCCACCCCCTTTTCTGGAGCTGATGTGTAAGTAAACTACAGTGATACAGACTGGGACACAGCCAGGGGGGCTATGAGCTTGGGGGCTGTGGTAGGGGTGACTTGGGCTACAGAGCCTGTCTGTTGATTCTTCAAGGGAGATAAGCAATGAAGGGGCCTGTGATCCAGGGGAGAGTTTATCAGCCCTGTGGAGTGTATGTGTGCGGGTGTTTGTGGAGGGGGGTCAGGGTTGTAGAAGGAGGTAGGACAGGGTTTTATCAGGACAGCAGGACTAGAGAATGTGCTTCAGCCATGATCAACATCTGTGTCTTATTAGGCTCAAAATGAGAGATATAAATTTTCAGTAATGGTCACCAAACTGCATATAACTCATTCAACCCAAATATGTGAATATTTCAGCAAAGGAGCAAAGGAATGACCTTCAAGTTACAGCAGAGGAGCAGCAATGTGGCCCATGATGCCCAGGTCTCCTGTTGGAACAGGGCTTCCTACTGCTCTCTGGAAGACACCTGGCTGTTGGTGAGATAGGGCTTATCTCACAGGCAGGCCAGGGTTCACATAGTGGGACCATTCACCCTGTTGACCCACACACTCACACAGCTTGGAGCTGGGAAAGAGCCTTACAGCACTTACAGAACCTCTGACCCAGTGCTACTGCCTGTGAACACCTTAACATCATCTCATATTATTATTTTCATGTTTTTAGATGCACTGCATCAGAGTTTTGTACAAGGCCCAAACTAGTTTAAATCTTCACATTCTTAATCACCATCCCACCAAATGTATGAACAAATGTTTTTGTGTCAGAGTTGGGGACACAGCTCATCGAACAGTGGTGGAATTTAGTTGTGAAGGAAGGAAACAGCAGCACATGCTCATTTCACTCTCCCTCTGGTCTGTCTTGTTCCGATCCCTCTCTATCTGGGCCGTGTGTCTTATTTTGGTCTTTTGCTGTCTCTCTGGTTCATCTCTCTCTATTTTGCTCCATGTCTCTCACTGTGGTCCATTTCTTCCTGTCTTTTTAGTCCAGCTCTCACTCTGGTTCCTCTCTTACACTTAGTGCTGTTCAGCCAGTGCACCCCTGTTGTCTGAAAAGCCACCGAATCACCATGCCACAAGTTTGTAAATCCATGGTCCTACGGACAGCAGCTGGACAAAGCAGATAAGAGGAGAAAACAGAGAAAAGGCAGCTGGGAATTCAAGGGCTTCTGAAAAGTTATTTTCCTCTGCCCCCACCTAAACCCCTTCCCATCCCAAGGAAAATGTTGATGCTCGTTCCAATGTGCAACATACCAGCACCTGTTCCACTATTAGATTATCCATCCTGCAGAATCTCAGTTTTGTGCCATGCTGAATTTGTGCGTCACTACTCGCCCTATCGACGTTCACTCCCCTGATTCACCTTGCCCCCATGGAGATAAGGTCCAGGGTTATAATTACCAAAGGTGACAAGTGGTGAATCCAAATTATTAACTATGACAGGCAAAATAAAAAAATCTTTCATAAATTAAGCTGGTTTACAGCATTGTGTCCAAAGATTAAATCTTGTCAGAAAATGTCTCTGCTGAATTATTTAAGTTCTATTTACTCATACAACTGATGCTTTTCTCTAAAGTGATTCATCCTGTCATGCAGCAGAGATATTTTTACTGTATTACTGCAGGACTAGTGTATTAGTCACTTGTGCTGTAGCAAGAGGAGGGATTTGAACCCACATCTTCCAGAGCAAGGACTCTATCCACTGCACTACCTGCACCAATGTTATAAGATGCATGTACAAATTCATAAGCAATTTGTAGTCTATTCACACTAATGTATATCTCAGCGCATTTAACCATAAATAGCACAGCAACATTTGAACATCCAGCACATACTGTTATATATCCTGAGGAGGGAGTCCTGGATGCTACATGTAAAAAATCACCACACCTGTACGAAAAGTAAAATTTTGCACCGGGGTCTACAAAACAGACATCAGCAAAGGAATGTTTAATTATAGCAACTTATTGCTGTTAAAATTCCTGGTGCTGACCTGTCTTAGTATTTCTCAGCAGACACACTTTTGCGTATAGCTTTATTTTTGTATCCGTCATTGACAGTTAAGGTTTTCATTACTTTTGAGTTCAGTTGAGATGCAGTTCCTGAGCAGTAACTGGAGGGGGCTTGCAAGCCAGTCCCCTATCGCACACACCTTTTGTGTCCTGCTCCATCTCCTCTGGGGCTTGTTTGCATTTGCTGTGCAGTTCTGTGGTCGGGACTGCTCTGTCCATCTTGCAGCTGCGCTGCCTAGAGTTTGTTGTGGATATGTGTGCTCTTATTTTCTGGGGCCGCTGCATATTTTTCCCTTGAAGAAAATCGTGAAGTGGCATGAAGATCCCCACTGCACTCAGTCAATACCGTGAGGTTCCCCGCGTGAATCCATGCAGATTGAATTCCACTCTTTATTGCCACCTACTGGTCAATTTTTATCCCACTCTAAATCTTAATAAACTATGGACAGACACACACACACACACACACACACACACACACACACACACACACACACACACACACACACACACACACACACACACAGGAGTTTAGAATCCCTAAATCACCTGAAATACGTATCTTTGTACTGTGGGAGGAAATCCACAAAGTGGACAAAGCCAGACTCATATTCAAACGCATGTCCATCCCCACAGCCCAGGAGCTGTGAGGCATTGGTGTCACTCACTGCACCACCATGTAACCCTAAGACACTATAATGTTCTGAGTTTAGTCATGAATCACATAGATGACAGCCTTTGTTATCATTGATACTTTGTCTCTTACAGGAGAACAACAATTTTTTGATACTACATTCAGCAGTAAAAACAATCAGCTGGAGACACAAAACAAACATGAGCTCAGGTCCAAACAACTGACACACCATAGCTATGTCACTACTACTGGAAGAAGGTCATGTGATTTTCAGACTGCTTTCCTGGACATGGGCCCATGTGCTCGAACCAGACTACACATAAATAAACAACATCCCATTACCGTAGGGTTTAGAGTTTCCCGCTATGTTTCTCTGAAGGAAAAAGCATTATTGTCCAATTTCTGAGGTTACAACTGCAAGGACTCATTCAAATGAATATTATTGTGCACTCACATTTTTACCTGCATAACTTGCCTGCTCAAATAAACCCGTTTCATGATTTTTTGGACATTTCCAGCAATTCTGTTTCAAGATATAAAGGATTTCAAGAAAATGTGCTGAGTCTGAGCCTAAGAACATTATTGAAAAACCCTGCAACCTAGTGGTGTTTTCCATTCCTCTTTATACCGTAGTATCAGTCACTGATTCATGTCGTCTACAGATAAAGCAGTTTTATTTTACTTTTGCACTCGTACCTTTCTTTTCCTTTTTCTTTTCAAAAGCAATCAGCAGCACCAAACTGTGACCCCACAGATGTAAGTGTTTTAGTTCAAACAATCGTATGCCGCTTGTTATTATTTGAGAACACATTGTGTCTAACAACATGCTGATTTTTTTAGTGTACTTCTCCGTATCTTGGAGTGAAAGCTGAATGAAGGACAGGACTGAGAGATTTCACAGTGACACCTGAACTGCTCAGCACCCCACAACAAAGCCAGTGCCCATGGCCATGCATCAGAATAAAAGTCACCATTTGGCTGTAACAGCCAGTGTGTGATTTATCACAAATCAAACATGCATGTGAAAGATTTTGTGCTTAGACGCTATCATCAGCACAATGATTTACTCCGTAATGTAATACGGTAAAAAGCACACAATACTGCCGCCTGGCTAAGAGATTCACCGCCGGTTCGTGTTCCCTGGTCCTGTTCAGTTGATGGGTCCTCATCGAAGGCTTGTGCAATTTAAGAATGCGCTATTGTGGGGCCTGCTAAGCATTTTATATAACAAGCATTTGAAATATATAACATTAACTTTTTGTGAATAACATATTTTTTCATTTATGTCGATTGTGGATCTGGTTGTTTCACAATTTTCATTATTATTATAAAATATACTGAAATAATAATAATGCAGACTTATATGGATAATGTGTGACCAGAAGTTTTTGACTCATCCATAAGCAAATACATTTACACATAAACATATGGTAACAACTTATCTGTAAAATGGCTTAAAAAAAAGGCTAAAAAATGTCACTTTAAATTACATGATGATTGAATATTAATAATGTGAAGTTTCCCTGGTCCATGAGAACCATAGTTAAAGGAGAACCCATCTAATGCAAGCTAGACCTGGTAATGGTTACAATGTCTCCGATTTTAGATATTTACTGTACTGAAATGGCATTTGGAATTTTTTTTTTCCTTCTATTGTGTTTTTTCTTAGCATTTTTCTGAAACCAGACTTTACAAGCTTGGGTTTTTATTCCATAAATGGCTTTCAGACAGACAACTTGCTGTCCCTGTGGATTTTTCTAAGGTTTAGCTTTTATACCCCGAAGTGGTGAGTAACAGCAGTGGATGGGCAAAGAAAGCTCATTAGTGTGTCGCAAACCTAGCCCGAGGTCTACACTGAAAACTTTGTTTAATGCCCTTCAAAATGCAGTCGAAATAAAACAAACATTAGTAGCGCAATCGAATGAAATGAAAACGAGGAAGGAGATATTTCAAACAAACAAAGCACCACAGACATGAACACCAAAGCATTCCAGTATTGCTGACAGCCTTTCGACAAAGCTATCTGGTTACAGAGTGGAGGCCCTCACCCAGACACAAGCATCCGACAAGCTGCACATACTCTCCTTGAGCTAAGAACGTGCAGTGTTAAACAACCCAGGACATCTCTTCAGTTCTGGATAGTGAACATGCGGCATGATGTGTCAGCTGCAGGGCTGCAAGACATTGCTGTCTAAGCATGAAACCATCTTGAATAAAAGTCAGTTAATGCTACTGGGATTTGTTGGATAAAAGTGCATTATCTGGTTACCATGCTGTTGTTCCATGTGTTGACTTCTGTTTACTTGCTGTTTGTTAAGAGAGGATTTGTCACACAGCTCAGTGGATTTGAACCAAGGCTTAGCTCTGTCTGCATGTGGTTAAGGCCCAAGGTAATACCTGCTCATGTGGCCTGGCAGGCAACTGCCACCAGGGTGACACCCCCCTCCTTGTGCGCTTGGCTAAAGACCTGAAATAGATATAGGCTGCTGATGGGTAGCTGGCACCCCAGAGTGGGGGCATCCCTGACACACCCACAATCTGGCAAACAGTCTCATTCTCAACTCTCCAGTACACAGAATTGCTCCATAAGACATTTTTCCTTTTCTTATTGTATCCAGAAACATAAAATTCTTCTGTTGAGGGCCTTGGCCCCAGAACTAAGAAACTGTACAACACTGAAGCATCTAAGAATAATGTAAAAGAGTTCCATCCAAATAAACATAAAATTTGTATAAGCTAGAATGTTAACATTGCTTAGTGATGTTATTTACTACATTTTACTCATGTCCAGATTCAGCCCACTCCAGATTCCATATATATGTAAAACACAGGTAATTTAGGTAAACACATTGGATTTAAATGACAATTGCAGATGTATTGGTGTCCAGCTGTGAAATGTAAAGATGAATAAATGTAAATGCAGAACAAGTATAAAAAATGTGTCCTTTCAATTGCCTGGAAGTGTTCTCTGAACTAATGGAACAGGAAAACTGTACTGGAATAGATGGCAACATTGTGGTAAAGTCTAAATAAAATAAGATTTGTTTTAATTTTTTCTACTGAAAACACCAAAATGCAGAATCATGCTTCCAAGCTGGATCAGTGAAATGTGTGTACATAAAAATGAGCTACCTTGCACCATTAAAATGCTAATTATTTATAGGTAATGCACACTCCTGTCCCGGGGGGGCCCTTAAGTAGGGACACCTCCCTACGGCCACAGTAGGAAAAGTCAGCATCCTTACTAACTACCCCTCCTCAAAAACACCCCATGTCTAGGCTGCCTCACGTGGGCCTGTAGGAAAAAGACCAGGGGGGTCAAGGCCTCGTGAACAAGAAAAACCGACCCCTAGTTGACAGGATTCAAACCTGCGCAGAGAAACCCCAACAGATTTTAAGTCCATCTCCTTAACCACTCCTGACACAGTGTCCTAGCTGTTGAACCTGGTGTACCTAATTGGACAGAAAGGGTAAGCTTGAAAAACCTTGCATTAAAGTCTTGTTAAAAGTGGGATTCAAACAAAGGGGGGGACAGCAAGTTAAAAGAAACACTTTAGACCATGCAGTGATAGAGTTCAAAAATTGCACATTCTTCAGACTGGAGGTTGGCAGCCATGGCCACAAAAGATCAACCCACAGTTGGCAAATTTGAACCTGCACAGGGAAATCCCAATGGATTTCAAGTCCATCACCTTAACCACTCAGCCACAACTACACACTGCCTAACCCATTGTCCTGCCTGTCGAACCTGGTGTACCTAATTGGACTGTCGGACGCGTCAGGACGTGGACAGGACGCGACACAACGCAGCAACGCGACGCAAATGGGGACCCACCGACCTCTGACAACCCACACGGGCATAAAAGCGGCCGAGCCGACCAACACTGGGGCGGGACCTCCACTATAGTCCGTGACGTTATCTTGCTTCTGTGTATTAAAGATGTATCCAGATTAAACCACTGAGCGTTCACACCTCCTGTCCCGTGTCTCCCTTCCGCATCTGGGTCTTATGCCTTGTTGCCGACTAAGTTCCTGACAGAAGGTCCCGCCTAGATCAGTGGACCCAGCTGATGCTGACAAGCTTCGGACCGCGGTTGCGGCACAAGGAGCGCTCACTGGCGCACGTGAGCAGACACTTAACCGCTTGTTCGAATCCATGGAAGCGGTCCTACAGATTCTCCAGTCCCAGTCGGGGGCATCTGACGAACCGCTGCCAATCGATTCGGCCGCCGCGTATCCCCGAGGCAGATCCGCGTCTGGCCACCCCACCCCGATATGACGGATCACTGGGAAAATGCCATGGGTTCCTCCTGTAATGTGAGTTGGTATTCGCCAGCCATCCTCAGGCTTACCGCTCAGCATACAGCCGGATTACATACATCATCGCAATACTCACGGGACCTGCTCTGGAGTGGGCTACGGCGTTTTGGGACAGCCCTGAAATGGCCGGAATTCCCTACGAAGAACTCAAGAACCATTTCCAGGCTGTATTTCACCATCCTGAAGCGGGACAAGCTACCAGTGACCGCCTACTGCACCTACAGCAAGGGGACCGGACAGTAGCCGAGTACGCACTCGAGGTCCGCGTGGTAGCAGCCGGAAGCGGCTGGAATGAGTCGGCTCTCCGCTCAGTGTTCCACAACAGACTCAGTCCTCACCTACAAGCAGAGATAGCCTACCAGGGAGAAGATTAGTCACTGGATAAGCTCGTTCAGACCGCCATTAAGATAGACAACCTCTTTCACGAGCAAACCATAGAACTACAACACCCAGTTTGCACACTTCACCGCGTCCTCCCGGAAGCGCCGACGGAATCGATGGAGCTCAGACGCGATTGTTTATCTTCGACGGAGCAGCGGCGCAGACTCTAGGAGGGTCTCTGCTTGTACTGCGGATGGGCGAACCACTTTCGTTCAGATTGCCCCTTCTGGCGAGCAACCAGAACAGTCGTTGGCGGGGTGAGTAGTCCTTTGGGACGTAATAGACAGTTACTTTTGCCTGTACAATCACGGTGGGGTAGTCGGACGATCGATGCCCAAGTGTTAGTGGATTCTGGCGCTGGTGGAAATTTTATGGACGTTAGTTGGGCACTAACTATGTATGAGGTATCAGTCACAAAGGTGGAGAAGGTGGAGAGGCTGATTAGTTCCTATATTAGAAAGTGGCTGGGGGTTCCTCGGTGTCTAAGCAATGTGGCTCTGTATGGGAAAGGAGTCCTGCAGCTGCCGCTCTCAAGCTTGACAGAGGAATTTAAGTGTGCAAAGGTGCGGTTAGAATTGCAGCTGTCAGGTAGTAAGGATGAGGTTGTAAGGGGTTTGGTACCTAGGATAGCAACAGGTAGGAAATGGGAAGCGAGACAGGCGGTAGAGGAAGCTAAGGCAGACTTGAGGCAGCTGGAGATGGTCGGGAAGGTACAGCAAGGATAGGGAAGGTCTTGGTTGTCAGTTAGGAGACCCTATGTGGAGTAAGGCAGGCCCGATAGAGAGAAGGAGGTTGGTGATAGAGTGGGTGTGTGAAAGAAATAAAGAGGTGTGTCAGGGCAGTCTCACAGGGGAAGCAGGGACAGTGGGTAAATTGAGATGGGGTTGAGAGGAGGAGGCTGAGCTGGAGGGAACTGTGGAAGATTGATGCATATCAAATAAGGTTCCTGCTAGGAGCAGTTTACGATGTGCTGCCATCACCTCAGAACCTGAAGCAGTGGGGGGGTGAGGACTCCACTTGTGCTTGGAGGTTGGGATGGTGAAACACATTCTAGTTGGTTGTAAGGTTAGTTTGGCACTGAGTAGGTATACATGGAGGCATAATCAGGTGCTAAGGTGCCTGGCTGCAGCCATTGAAGACTGGAGGAGGCAGGTATGCTCAGGACAGGAGGTTGAAGGTACAGTGGTACAGTTTGTTATGGAAGGGGGGGAGGGTAGGAGATGTGGAGGTAGGAAGGAGTTAGGTGTAGTAAGGGGGGCTACAGACTGGGAAATGCAGGTTGACCTGGGAGGAAGATTAGTGGTGCCCCAGGAAATAGTTAGTACAAGCATGAGACCAGATATGGTGCTGTGGTCAGCAAGCCAACGTGTGGTGTATTTTATAGAACTCACGGTTCCGTGGGAAGGATCGGTGGGCGATGCTCATGAGAGGAAGAAGCTTAGATATAGTGAATTAGCGGCGGAAGTAGAGGGGCGAGGCTGGAACGCAAAGGTGACGCCAATTGAGGTTGGATGCCGTAGATTTATAGCCTGATCACTTTAGCGTTGTTTCACGAACTCGGTATCCGGGGGCAAAAGTTGCAACGGGCGATGAAAGAGTTGTCACAGAGCAAGGAGCAAGGAAGTCTCTGGGTTTGGAGTAAGAGGACCAGCACGGATGATAGCGAGGCAGCGAAGCAGTGAGCAGGTGGGTGCCAGCGAAGCATTAATGCATAGTTGTGATGGCGGTTAGCTGTTAGCAGGCGGTGTAGTTGTTGCGAAGCGCGATAAAACTAAAGTAGGTGGCGAGGGGCTTCTTCCTTTGAGACGGCAGATAGAAAGAGCGGTGAGGGAGAAGACGCTAAGGTAGGTAATGTGAGAAGCGGCGGGGTGGCGCAGTGGTGCACGCAGTAGTGGAGGGGAGCAGCTCCCGGACGCCTGAGCTTCGGTTGAGCCTTCTGGAGGTGTCGTGGACCTAACTTGACGGAACACCGACGAAGGAAGGTGCCCACTTGATAACCCCGATGAGATGCCGCGCCATTGCTGCGCCACGCCATGGTTGGAGTTATAGTTAGTTGGTGCTAGTTTCGATAGGTTAGCCATTGTGTAGCGGATTTGTAGGCGTGCTGTGGGGGTTAAGACAGGTTTATATGGGTAATAGGATCCTCTTTATAATCCAAGCTCCTGTTATTTGGCACTGTGTGTAATGCGAACCAAATGCCGCCGGGGTGCCAACACAACCATGTCAAAGGCCATTGCGCATAAGTTCCCTCGACGGGCAGCCCTTGAGCACAGGGTTGGTGGAGGAACATACGCTATGTATGAGCTTGCAGATAGGCATGTTGCTTAGAGAGACCCTCTCTTTTTACTTAATTCACTGCAAAGAGAGTCCCATCATTCTGGGTTACCCATGGTTGGCGGCACATGATCCCCACTTTTCCTGGAGCACTGGAGAGTTAGTTGCATGGGGGCCCCAGTGTCCCCACAGATGTATGGACCTCCCTATTCGTGCTATGTCCATAGAAAGCCCAGCCCTGAACTGACCCACAAATGTTCCCCCCGAATATGAATCCCTGGCCGAGGTCTTCAGTAAGGGTAAGGCAACTGGATTGCCCCCTCATAGGGGACTGTACTGGGACTGTACAATTGACCTCCTGCCAGGCACTACCCCCCCACGAAGTCTCACTTACCCCTTGTCCGTTGCCGAACATCAGGCCGTGGAAACGTACATTGCCATCCACTTCCCCAGCCGCAGCAGGGTTCTTTTTTGTAGAGAAAAAGGACGGCGGACCGCACCCTTGTATTGACTATAGGGGACTTAATGCAGTGACTGTGCCTTACCCACATCCACTTCCTTTAATCACAGCTGCGTTGGAGCGAGTCCACGGGGCTACAATTTTTACGAAACTAGACCTGCGCACAACCTAGTTCGTATATGAGCAGGAGGTGAATGGAAGGCAGCGTTTAGTACAACCACAGGCCACTATGAGTATCTGGTCATGCCTTTTGGCCTAGCCAGAGCTCCCTCAGTCTTTCAAACATTTGTCAATCACGTCCTGTGGACTTGATCAACCGGTTCCTCCTGGTGTACCTGGACGACATCCTAGTGTTTTCCCGGACGTGAGAAGAGCATCTAGGACATGTACGTCAAGTGTTGAGCCATTGCTTTGTGGGCCGTGTTCTTCACACGTTTTCATTTTACGGTGTCCTATTGATCCGGATCCAAAAATAAAAAGGCGGACATTTCATCCCAGATCCACGACAAGGACTATGAACCCCCTCAGTCTACAATGATCCTCTCAGCATCTTGCTTTGTAGCACCGGTGCGGTGGAAGTTCTGGGACAACCTCCAGGATGCCCAGCGAACTGATCCTGAACCCCCAGACAAACCGGCTGGGAAGGAGTACGTCCCAGCCACCCTACGGTCCACACTCCTGCATTGATTGCACAACTCTCCAGCCACCGGACACCCAGGAGTGTGGAGGACACTCCACCTGGTCCAACAACAATTCTGGTGGCCGACGCTGAGGAACGACATCATGCAGTTCATGGCCACATGCGAGATATGTGCCCAGCCAAAGGTGCCCAGGCAACTCCCAGCGGGAGAATTGGAGCCTCTGCCCATACCTAGCCAACCATGGTTGCATATATCCTTGGACTTTATCACAGACCTGCCCCGCTCCAATAACCATACCACCATTCTTGTGGTGGTGGATCGCTTCTCCAAGGCATGCCGTCTGATCCTGCTACGTGGGCTACCAACAGCCTTGGAAACAGCGGAACTGGTGTTCCTGCACGTGTTCCGGTTCTTCGGGATTCCCGAAGAGATTGTCTCAGATAGGGGGCCCCAGTTCACCTCCGCAGTCTGGAGGGCTTTCTGGAGCCGGTTATGGGGTTATCATCAACCTAACCTCTGGCTATCACCCCCAAGCGAATGGACAGGAGGAGCTTCTGATCCAGGAAATTGGGCGCTACCTCCGCAGTTATTGCAGCCAAAATCAGACGGACTGGAGTCGCTTCCTCCCCTGGGCGAAGTATGCCCAGAACTCCTTAATTCATGTGTCTACTAATCTATCCCCTTTCCAGTGTATTTTAGGTTACCAACCTCCACTGTTCCTATGGGACCCGACCCCTAGCAACATCCCCGCTGTTGATGAGTGGTATCGGCAGAGTGGTCAGGTATGGGAGTCGGCATGGGTACACCTGCAGAGGACTGTGTGGGCACAGAAGCTCCATGCAGATAGGAGACGACAGCGAGTGTCGTTCCGCATGGGGCAGAGGGTATGGTTACGTACGAAAGACCTGAAGCTGAGATTGCCTTCTAGGAAAATCAGCCCCTGATACATTGGCCCGTTTCGAATCCTCCAACGGGTCTCACCTGTGTCCTATCGCTTCCAACTGCCATCTCATTACAGGGTGTGCCCTACCTTCCACGTCTCCCTCCTAAAACCCTATCATACCTCCCGGCTGCAGCGAGACCAGTTGTGGTCATTGCCTCCTCCCCCCCGGTTGTAGATGGTTCCCCGGCTTATAGGGTGCGCTCGCTTCTGGACTCCAAGCATCGGGGCAGGCGCCTGTTCTACCTGGTAGACTGGGATGGCTATGGGCCGGAGGAGCAGTCTTGGGTACAGGCGAGCGACATATTGGATCCTTCATTGATAGCTGATTTCCACAGGGCCCGCCCGGATTGCCCAGCTCTCCATCCCCAGGGCCATCCTCCTCATGCACGGGCTTCGGGAGCCGACCGTAGGGGGGGCGGTTCTGTCAGATACGTCGGGACGCAGACAGAATGCGAAGCAACGCGACGCAACGCAGCAACGCGACGCGAATGGGGACCCACCGGCCTCTGATGGCCACAAGGGCATGAAAGCGGCCGAGCCGACCAACACCGGCGCGGGACCTCCACTATAATCTGTGACGTTATCCTGCCTCTGTGTATTAAAGATGTATCCAGAATAAACCACTGAGCATTCGCACCTCCTGTCCCGTGTCTCCCTTCCGCATCTGGATGCTATGCCTTGTTGCCGATCGAGTTCCTGACATGGATAAAAAGGGTAAGCTTGAAAAACCTTCCATTAAAGTCTTGTTAGAAGTGGGATTCAAACAAAGGGGGCGCAGCAAGTTAAAAGAAGCACCTTAGACAACACAGTGATAGAGTTCAAAAGCTGCCCATTTTTTTTCTTCAGATTAGAGGTTGTCCTCCTCAGGTGGAAGTTGCCAGCCACACGAACAAGAGAAAAAAAACCCGTAGCTGGCAGGATTCGAACCTGCGCGGGGAAACCCCAATGGATTTCTAGTCTATCGCCTTAACCACTCAGCCACAACTACATAAGCCCGAGCACAGGATCCTGGCTGTCGAACCCGGTGTACCTAATCGGAAAGAAAAGGTTAGCTTGAAATACCTTACGTTAAAGTCTTGTTAGAAGTGGGATTCAAACAAAGGGGGGACAGCAAGTTAAAAAAAAGCACCTAAGACAACACAATCATAGAGTTCAGAAGCTGCCCATTTTTTTTCTTCAGATGAGAGGTTGCCCTCTTCAGGTGGAAGTTGCCAGCCAAACGAACAAGAGAAACCAAACCGTAGTTGGCAGGATTTGAACCTGCGCGGGGAAACCCCAATGGATTTCTAGTCCATCGCCTTAACCACTCGGCCACAACTACACAACCCTGGGCACACTGTCCTGCCTATCGAACTCAGTGTACCTAATTGGACAAAAAGGGTAAGCTTGAAAAACCTTCCTTTAAAGTCTTGTCAGAAGTAAATTCAAACAAAGGGGGGAGAGCAAGTTAAAAGAAGCACATTAGACAACACAGACATAGAGTTCAAAAGCTGCCTGTTTTTTTCTTCAGATTAGAGGTTGTCCTCCTCAGGTGGAGGTTGCCGTCCGTGGCGAAAGCCACATGAACAAGAGAAAACAACCCGTAGTTGGTAGGATTCGAACCTGCGCGGGGAAACTCCAATGGATTTCGAGCCCATTGCCTTAACCACTCGGCCACAACTACATAAGCCCTGGGACAGTATCCTGGCTGTCGAACCCGGTGTACCTAATCGGAAAGAAAAGGTTAGCTTGAAATACCTTACGTTAAAGTCTTGTTAGAAGTGGTATTCAAACAAAGGGGGGACAGCAAGTTAAAAAAAAGCACCTTTGACAACAGAGTCATAGAGTTCAAAAACTGCCCATTTTTTTTCTTCAAGACTAGAGGTTGTCCTCCTCAAGTGGAGGTTGCTGGCCGTGGCGATAGCCACGTGAACAAGAAAAATCAACCTGCAGGAGCCAGGACTTGAACCTGCGCGGGGAAATCCCAATGGATTTCAAGTAGAAGAGTTTTGGAAGTGGTGTGTGCCAGAAATAAACAGCCTACAGGAGATGCTGGACCACAGACAACTGAGCTATGATCTCGGAGCAACAGACT
Source organism: Heterotis niloticus (assembly GCA_018136845.1). Lineage (NCBI taxonomy): Eukaryota > Metazoa > Chordata > Actinopteri > Osteoglossiformes > Osteoglossidae > Heterotis > Heterotis niloticus. Next base: position 9,885,428 of record CM030892.1, on the reverse strand, counting down.
GGAGACCGAAAACTGTGTGAAAAACTGCCATCAGCGGGTGAGGGCAGCTGCTGTAAGAACAACATTTTTTTTTTGTATAGCACTTTTCATGCAGTGGTCTGTAGTTCAAAGTGCTTTACAAGGTTAATGAGATGACAATGGGACCGAAAACAGTATACAGGAATAAAGAGAAAATGGTAAATAGGAATAATGAAAGCGGTCAGACTGCAGTGGAGGTAATACAGATGAGATAAGATAAGGTTGTACATATGAATAAATAGGGTCTAAAGGCCAGGTGGACAGAAAAACAAAAAAACTCCAGGTATATTGGAGAAAAACCAAAATCTGCAGGGGTTCCAAGGCCAAAAGACCACCCAGCCCCCACTGGGCATTCTATCTAACATTTCTAGAACAGTCTTTATTTGGTCATTCTGCCGCACACGTTGATGAGGGTGGTATAGAGATCTTGGACATCTGCCATCCTACCGGCAATTGAGGGGGCTTCTTGTTGCTTAGTTTTAGATGGTGGTGGTGCAGTGTGCCACCACAGATGAACCGGCAAAGAGAGACAGCAGAGATTAGTAAAGATTAGCATGGACCCTTGCACAAGAGTAACAGGAATAAGTCCATGCAATGTATTAAGGCAAAGCATTATAATAAGGAAAGCATTTATGACAGAGGTAGAGCAAAGGCTATATTAAAGAAATGGGTTTTTAAGAGCTTCTTAAAGTGTGCCACTGTACTAGCCTGTCGTATCTCAATCGGTAGATTATTCCATAGTTTAGGCACATAACAGCAAAAAGTAGCCAAGTCAATTAATCATCTTCTTTATCTTTCGGCTGGTCCCGTTAGGGGTCGTCACAGCGGATCAACTGTTTCCATTTCTTCCTCTCCTGCATCTTTCTCCGTCACACCCACCACCTGCATGTCCTCTTTCACCACATCCATAAATCTCCTCTTAGGCCTTCCTCCCTTCCTCTTGCCTGGCAGCTCCATCCCTAGCATCCTTCTCCCAATATATCCAGCATCTCTCCTCTGCACATGTCCAAACCAACGCAATCTCGCCTCTCTGACTTTGTCTCCAAACCGTCCAACCTGTGCTGCCCCTCTAATATACTCATTCCTAATCCTGTCCATCCTCGTCACACCCAGTGCAAATCTTAACATCTTTAACTCTGCCACCTCCAGCTCTGTCTCCTGTCTTTTGGTCAGTGTCACCGTCTCCAACCCATATAGCATAGCTGGTCTCACTACCATCTTGTAGACCTTCTCTTTAACTCTTGCTGGTACCCTTGTGTCACAAATCACTCCTGACACTCTTCTCCACCCACTCCACCCTGCCTGCACTCTCTTCACCTCTCTTCCACACTCCCTGTTACTCTGAACTGTCGATGCTTAGTGTAGCTGAATTGATTAATGTTTTACATTAATGCGAAACTGCCTTTAACATTAAGTACTGATTTTCTCTTTATGCAATGCCTGCTGTTAAAAGTGTCATTTCGGCCATGGTAACTATCTGCTTTACGATAATATTGAATAGGATGACGTTCCACAGTATCTCTTAAATTGGTTGAAAAGGTTGATTCGGTCCTGCAGCTGCAAAACAACCTTCTGAGGTTATTTTGAATAAACGACAACTTTATTTTATGGCTCTACAACATACACATGCCAACGGTCCTGACACAAAGGACATAAATAAATACAAATATTTATATAGGGGTGGATTGGGGACAATGAGGGCAGAGACTCTGGGGAAAATTGCATGAAGTGGAACATCTTCAGCCAGAACACTGAAGATGGGTTGTGGATGGGTCTTCCAGCATGAAAATGACCCAAAACATACCGCCAAGGCAACAAAGGAGTGGCTAAAGAAGAAGCACATTAAGGTCATGGAGTGGCCTAGCCAGTCTCCAGACCTCAATCCTATAGAAAATCTGTGGAGGGAACTGAAGCTTCGAGTTGCCAAGTGACAGCCAAGAAACCTAAAGGATTTAGAGAATTTCTGTAAAGAGGAGTAGGCCAAAATCCATCCTGAGATGTGTGCAAACCTGGTGACAAACTACAAAAAATGTCTTACCGCTGTGCTTGCCAACAAGGGTTTCGCCACCAAGTACTAAGGCAAGTTTTGCTTGGGTATCAAATACTTATTTCACTCAATGACATGCAAATCAATGTATAACTTTTATGTAATGTGATTTTTCTGGATTTTTGATTGATATTCTGTCTCTCTCCATTAAAATGAAACTACCATAAAAATTAGAGACTGTTCATTTCTTTGTAAGTAAGCAAACTTACAAATTCAGCAGGGGATCAAATTATTTCCCACACTGTATACGCACAAGAAAAAAATGTCGGCCAGAGGGCTATCCATCGGCATTGATCTAGGCACCACCTACTCCTGCGTGGGGGTGTTCCAGCATGGAAAAGTGGAGATCATCGCCAACGACCAGGGCAACAGAACCACTCCAAGTTACGTGGCCTTCACAGACACCGAGAGGCTCGTCGGAGATGCTGCCAAGAACCAGGTGGCCATGAACCCAAGCAACACTATCTTCGATGCCAAGTGGCTGATCAGCAGGAAGTTCGATGACTCTGTGGTGCAGTCCGACATGAAACACTGGCCTTTCAAGGTGATCAGCGATGGAGGAAAACCCAAAGTTTGGGTCGAGTACAAAGGAGAGTCCAAAGCATTCTACCCAGAAGAAATCTCCTCCATGGTCCTGGTGAAAATGAAGGAGATCGCCGAAGCCTACCTGGGACAGAAAGTGTCCGATGCGGTCATCACCGTGCCGGCCTACTTCAACGACTCTCAGTGCCAAGCCACTAAAGATGCCGGAGTGATCGCCGGACTGAATGTACTCAGGATCATCAATGAACCCACAGCCGCCGCCATCGCCTATGGCTTGGACAAAGGTAAGAAGGGCGAGCGCAACGTGTTGATCTTCGACCTGGGCGGAGGCACCTTCGACGTGTCCATCCTGACCATCAAGGACGGGACCTTTGAGGTGAAGTCCATGGCTGGAGACACCCACCTGGGTGGGGAGGACTTTGACAATCGTATGGTTAATCATTTTGTGGAGGAGTTCAAGAGGAAATACAAGAAGGACATCGGCCAAAACAAGAGGGTGCCGAGGAGGCTGTGTACGGCATGCGAGAAGGCCAGCATCGACATTGACTCCCTGTATGAAGGCATCGACTTCTACACGTCCATCACCAGGGCGCACTTTGAGGAACTGAATGCAGACCTTTTCAGGGGAATGCTGGAACCTGTGGAGAAAGCCCTGAGAGATGCCAAAATGGATAAGTCGCAGATCCACGATATCGTGCTGGTGGGAGGCTCCACCTGAATTCCTAAGATCCAAAAACTGCTGCAGGACTTCTACAATGGCAGAGAGCTGAACAAGAGCATCAACCCGGATGAAGCGGTGGCCTACTGTGCGACTGTACAGGCGGCCATCCTCATGGGTGACACCTCTGACAATGTCCAGGACCTGCTGCTGCTGGACGTGGCTCCGCTGTCTCTGGGCATCGAGACGGCAGGAGGAGTCATGACTGCCCTCATCAAATGCAACACCACCATCCCCACAAAACAAACGCAGACCTTCACCACATATTCGGACAAACAGCCCGGTGTCCTGATCCAGGTGTACGAAGGAGAAAGAGCCATGGCCAAGGATAACAACCTGCTGGGCAAGTTTGAACTCACCGGCATCCCTCCAGCCCCCAGAGGAGTCCCGCAGATCGAGGTGACCTTTGACATTGACGCAAACGGCATCCTGAATGTATCGGCGGTGGACAAGAGCACGGGCAAAGAGAACAAGATCACCCTCACCAACGACAAGGGTCGTCTGAGCAAGGAGGAGATCGAGTGGATGGTGCAAGAAGCCGAACAGTACAAGGCTGAGGACGACCTCCAGAGAGATAGGGTTGCAGCCAAGAACTCTTTGGAGTCGTACGCATTCAATATGAACAACAACATGGAGGATAAGAACCTCAAAGGGAAGATCAGTGAAGATGACAAGAAAAAGGTCATTGAGAAGTGCAACCAGACCATCTCCTGGCTGGAGAACAACCAGCTGGCTGACAAAGAGGAATATGAGCATCAGCTGAAAGAGCTGGAGAAAGTGTGCAGCCCCATCATCTCCAAGCTGTACCAAGGAGGGATGCCAGGTGGAAGCTGTGGAAGCCAGGCGAGGTCAACAGCTGGGTCCAGTGCTCAGGGACCCACCATTGAGGAGGTGGATTAAGAATATCCAAGCTTGAACTTACTTGTACAGTTTTATTTTTTTTAAAAAATGCATGGGGGGATCAAACATTTAAATGTTAAATGGTGTGAATTGCTTGTTGGACAATAAAATACTGTATGTAAAGTAATAAATGGTTGTGTCTTTTTCTTTGAGGAGGAGGTGGGCAGCTCCACTTCAGGCAGCAGGTTCTGCAACCCATGGCCTTTTCACCAGTCTGTCTTGTTGAGGCAATTTAGAGGAGCGAGGAGTCCGACATCCATTGAGTCAAAACTAACGTTCACGCACCCTTTTTTTCCAGATTCAAACACCAAGAGCTAAGGTAAGGACTAGCGCTCTCAAGGGGACCCAGCACCCTAACCTTCAATCTTATCCTGATCTGTTAACACGGCAGCAGCCGCACAGCAAACCCATCTTAGCCACCGCACAATGATCTGTTGCTTCTTAGTCTACAGTCAGCCAACTACACAAACACAATATAGCAAAGAAATGTTGCTGTATGTCATTGGGGTTGTCAAGGGGCCCCATCCCTTCCCAGGTGTTTTCGTCAAGTTAGGCCCACGACATCTCGGGAAAGCAGAACCATGTGCCCTGGCATCCCACAACTGCTCTCCTCGACGGCTGCGCACACCACCTGCGCTGCCCAACTGCACAACACAAGCTGTGCCCCTTAGCGCCTATGCTAACCAGCTCCACCCTACCTGGCTGTTCAGCTGTTCGCTACCTCTTTGCAACTCCATCAAAAATTCAGAGTCAACTTCACTACATATGCGCCACGTTTGAGAACTATCCTGCAACACAATGCATCGCAGCCCACTGAGCTGCTAAAAATGAACCACTGCAGTCTAAGCAGCGAACACCTACCGCACTTTACGCCCTCTGCTTCAGTTCTTTGGCAGCACTTCCTTCTCCATATCAACAAACTTCCCTGCTCCGCTGCATCTGCCATCTCCCTTACTGCCTGCTGCAGGTTCTTGCCCTGGATTCCAAGTTCTCAAAACGAATGCCATTGTTGACTGGGCCATAAAGGGACAACATCCCACCTCCACCAGCTACACCCTTATGCTCCACCCCCTGCCAGCACACTATAAGTTTCTTCCTTACAAGCGCTTCTTCAATTAGGTCCTATCAATGTACATCCACCTCTATGTCAGATTAGCTGTTTGTGTGTCATATTGCATCATAACCCAAAATTTGACAAATAAATGGGGCACCATGGTAACGGCTCTGTTGGCTCATGAAAACAAAATCTTTTTCGATCAACATGTGTATTAATTACAGTGGTATTTCAGTAGTCACCATTTCCACAGCTGGTATTTTGCTTTGGGCAACAGCTTTTATCAAATATGTAGAGACAAGAGATGCACATTTGGTGTCTCAAACCTATAGATACACTGTATGGCCAATAGTATGTGAACCCCCCCCTTCTAATGACTGAGCTGAGCTGTTTCATCTGACATCAGTGCCCAACCTTACTGATGCTTTTATGGCCGAATGGGCACAAATTCCCACAACTACACTCCAGAATCTGGTGGAAAGCCTTCCCAGAAGATGGAGGCTGTTATAGCAGCAAAAGGGGCACAACTCAATATTAATGCCTATGGGTTTGGACTGGGATGTTCAACAAGCTCATATGGGTGTGATGCTCAGGTGTCCATACACTTCTGGCAAGTGCATTTTGTTCCTCAGTGGTGTCAATCTGGCTATGTTACTCCAGTTTTGATCACACTCGCGGCATAATAAAATATCCAACATCCTACTTCTATCCCGCTGACAATCTCAACTGTTATGGCTGTTCCAGCAGCCACACAGATAAGTGTACAGTTTATACACATACATTTTTTTGTTTGATGAATTTCTGTTTGTGTTGATTTGCTTTGGAGAGTTCAAATGGTGAGATGTTTGGTTTGAATTTGCTGTTTGGGTTTTGAGTGGAAGTTGATGTTTTTTGAGTGACCAGTTTGGCTGGTGACTTCTGGGGGATGGGCCCATCCAGACAAAAGATTGGAAGAAGGAAACCAGGCCATATGAAGCAGGAAGTGGATCCAAGGCTCAGACAAACCTTTGCTACAGCATGGGGGGGGGGGGTATTGGTGTAAAAGTTTAGTTTGTTTAATCTTCTGACTTACATTCTTACTAATAGTATTTTCATTCGGGTTGATTTTGTTGTGTATGATTTAGCTGACTGGTGTGTTGTATTTTGTTGTTAATTTGTGTTTGCATAGTCCATGTGTTCCCCTGTTGTATGTAGTTGCATGTAAATGGTCTGATCAGCCATTATTTAAGTCCTATTGTTTGAATGTCTGTTAGGTCAGTTTATGTTCAGTTGACTTGAGTTGTGCACTGTTGGTTTGTAGTTATGTTCCACTGACCTTTTCATGGGGCCAATCTTATGCTTTGCTTGATACTAAAATTATATTTTTAGAATAAATTATTTTATTTGTTAACTAACCTGTGATTCCTTGTGCCTGCCGTCTCGGTCTCCTACAGCAACTAATCGCAACCATCAACAAATAAAAACCACAACTGAAACATGAGATGCAGCATTATTAATTTACCTGGTCGGAAAGCACAGACTGTCTTTAGTACAGTGAATTAGACCATAAAAAGGAACGAATATGGCACAACCGTGAATTTGCCTACAGCAGGACACACAACACTGAACAACTGATTGTAAACAGGATGGATCCCAAAATAAAGTATGGTAGAAGTGGACAAGTGAAACACCTGATGGCAGAGAAGCAAACACCGCACACGACAGCATCCCTACGGTACAGAGTAGAGGTGACAGCATCGTGCCGTAGGGCCCGGAAGATTTGGTAAAACGGGTCAGAACATATACAACAAAGTGCAGAGAAACTAGGGAGGAAAACCTGCTGCTGTCTGCAAGAGAACTGTAACTTGGGAGGAAGATGCATTTTCCAGCAGGACAATAACCCCAAATGCAAAGCAAAAGGTTCAGAAGAATGGCATTAAAAACAAAAACACGAATATCCCAGAGCAGGCAAGTTAGAAGCCAGACCTCAATCCAACTGAGAATTTGGGGCAGGATTTCAAAACTGCATATCATTCAGTCTCCATCCAGGCTAAGAGACCTTGAGCAGTTTTGCATGGATGGATTGGGGAAAAACTGCAGTTGCAAAAGCAACAGATTTGACCAGACTGACAGAAACCTGTAACTGCAGCCAAATAACTGAATGAAAAAACTGCATCAAGTAAAAATGGTTGAATTGGTGAAAGAATAAATTAATAATTTAACAGTAAAGGACAAAGTTTAAATAATTTTTGCTCTAAACACAAAATATGTTAATGTCATTGTCATGTAAAGATTTTAATGTTTACAATAATATGCCACCCTCACATTGGGAATTCACCTTACAGGATGATTTAGTGGCATACATTAGCCCCGTTAGATGAAAAATTGGTGTATTAAAGGATATTTTTTAGTCACCATTAAGACTGCGCTTGTGGATGGTGAGCACCTGCTGCTCTGCTTTGTGCGGGCCTGGATCATATAAGCATGACACTTCCCACCCCAGAAAGATGTCCTGGCCCATGAGATTTGGCTTGCCGGACTGGGGTCGGATGCCACGGCTGGAGAGGTGGGCTCAGAGGATTGAGGTGTGTGCTCTAACATTTGCACTCTTTTCTACAACAACTTGCTTAATGTGATCATTTTGGGCACAGAATTCATAGGTAAATTGTGCTATCACTCCAAATCATTTACAAGCATAAATACTGTGTCCAAAATTAAGTTCTCAAAGAAAATTCAGTAATGATGACCACAGCTACTCACTAAAAAAAATCGGCATCAATGTATTTCTCATTTGTAGCTAATGTGTGACAAGGAATTCTGAAAACAAAGGAGAATGGCGCACAGGAGCTTATATTATATCTGAACCCATACCTGAAGAGAGATGCACTAAGTCAAATACACATTTTCTCCATGTACTTGTGTTCATGTTTCATGGCTGTTATAACATCAATCTAGAAAAAATACTGGGTTTCACCACAAATTAAACGTTTCAAGAAATGCACAAATAATATTGTGCTTCTACATATTCTTTCCAGTATGGTTGTCCAAAACAAGAAAGGTATGTCTGTACAAATGTTTTAGCAGTAACACTGTACAGTTTATTAAAAATGAAAAGATTTCCTTTTGGAGCCCAATTACAACCAACATACAGTGTGCTGAAGATACAGAAAAATCACACTATTTCTGTATGATGCAGCTGATCAAATGTAAAGTATTTCTGTGTAAAGCTTCTCTCAGTGATTTCCTGGTATTTCTTAAGATGGGGTCATTTACCTTAGTGTAACAATGCTGGAACAGCACCATTTCTTTCTCAGCCTGGCCTCAATGTAGCATTGTACATAGACCCAATGCACATACCCTCCCCCTCTGTGCACATGGTGTGCTTTTGTGGAGCTGACTACAAATACCTGGATGTATGGTTAAAAGTGGAAGCTTAAGTGGTATATAAAATAAGGTTTTTTATAAAATAAAATAAAAATTTAAAAAAATGAATTTTTTATTGATAAAATCAAAAAGTTAAAATTATGAACCAAATAAGGGACATAAAACATTTAATTCAAGTTACTTATATTTTAAGCAAGATAGAAACATCCTTTAAAAAAAAAAAAAAAAATCCCTACACATAAACCCCTGCCAGTTCCCACAGCTTACCCATGATTCCTGTGTTCACCAGTTGCAATAATGTGTATAAAAAGGAGACCCCCCCACTCACCCACCCCATTTTGCTCCCTGTTATTACCAAGAGTCTGGATCTCTTTGAGATCAATGCTCTGTGCTCCGCTCGTCTCGCTGTGGAAGCACTATGGAGGACACACCACTCCAGTCCAACTGTCATCACTTCTTCCGTCTCACTTTAGGCTTCTTAACTGGACGCAGGTATGGGTTGTCAATCACAGTCTCCTCACTGGCTTTCACTGCAGGCACTACTCCACCAGGTGGCAGTACAGAATTCTCTTTATCAGCTCCAGCTTCATCCTACATGTTGATGTGAGAGGAGGGGCAAATAATCAGTTTGACCAAACCAAGAAGTCATCTACATGCAATTAATTGGAAAAATATGCTTCAAAAGTAAAAACCTAAACTATTGAAACTTTTTTCAATTTTAACAAAATTCTAGAGTCAGTTCAAAGTCCTGAGGATTAGCTGCTGCTTGAGATCCTCAAATTAGCACACCTCAATTTCAAAATTCTTTCACTATATCCCAACACCCTCACTGAATAGTCTGGGGGGGGGGGGGGAAACCGGTAAAATGGACCATACTTTGGGTCAAATGTACAGCTGTACATAAAGAAATACTTTCCTATTCTTAAACCAGACAGCAAATTCAAGCTTTCCATCAATAAAGTCCCTAAGAATCAATGTAAAATTAGACTTTGCAATGACAAAGAAGAGCTATGAAACTGATAAAATACCATGAACTGAATGACAAACTACAGCAATGCCATGGTGAGGTTAACATTAGCTTTTGTTTATCTGGGCAGCATTCCAGCCCAAAGCACTTCATAGGGCCACAGTGAAAACCACAACTGCAGGTTCAAGTAACAGCATGTGTTTGAAGCAAGGCAGCAGGTGGCTCACAGTGACCATGTTGCTGGTGGCATTTTCATTGTCGGTCTGGTCATCCTGCTCCGACGAATCTGTCTCCTCCAGTGTCTGCAACTCAAGCTCCGAGGGAAGGAGGGCGTTCAGGTAAGGGATTGAGCTCGGCCGTGCTGCAATCACTAGCACCATGACAACAAATGCGGTATGGTTGATTATTTTAACCTCCTATGAGAACTGCATCCATTATTATTAATTAGCTCTGCAACTTTGAAACTTTCCATCCATACGGACAAAAGATGATATATACAAATATCTGTGCTGGGTCCGTCCATAATGCCTCTGAGCACTTCCTGGGGTAAGGAGGGTGTGTATGTATGTGAAGTGGCCCCATAGGCAAGCAAACACTTACAGGGGAAGGCAGTAACATCATCCTTGAAGAGGCTCTGTGTCTCTCCTGTCTTGGCCATGAACCGTGTGAGGGCTCGTTCCACGTCTCGCCGCTGGGAGGCCGCTTTCTCCCGCACCACTTGGTAGTCTGAGACAGGCTCCCGAAAAGTCTTTTGAATAAAGAGCAAAGATAATGTATGCTCACTAACCTCATGATGCTTATTAAACAATACAACTACCATCCTATGTGCAATAAACGAGATCAAGCAGTCCGTATGGCACCTATTTAGAAACCAAGATAAGCAGCAATAGTAAGGTAAGCATCAAATGTAAGTATGTGGAACCTCAGTGTGTTATTGTTCCACTTGCTATTGTTCATGTCATCTCACCGGGGTTTTTATATAGGTGTGGGGATCTGGAAACTCTGGGAAATGGCATGGGATGTAAGAGGGGTGCAGGCGCTTCTGCCCTGCCACCAGGGCTTTGGGTACCACAGGGGAATTGGTCACTGGGGCTGTGGGGACATGAAGGGGAAGTGCTTAGCACTGTCCTACTGTGCTACAGCAACATACACCATTTTCACACTTCTGGCAATTTTATATTAAAGACTACCTGTTGTTATAGTGACTTCTCATGTCTTTTAGCTACAGCACATAGTAAGATATTAGACACTAACATTCAAAGATAAGCCTATATGAAAGTTACTATATTTTACTCTACATATATAAAATATGCAAGGAGTTACAATTAAATTTCAGATTAAATTATATTCTTGTCTGTTAAAGGAAAAAAAAAAATTTACACATTAATTTAACAGATGTTTTCTTCAAAGCAAATAACAGATCAAACGTTACAGTAAGGGTCCAGCACATATATTTATCAGCACAAAACGTGTTACAGAAATTTCATAGATATTTTCACCCATAATTTACAGTTTCCATCCAATGCCCAATAAAGTGAATTTCCAGTTGGGTCCAAAACTACTGGAACAAACTAAACAGATCACAGATGAATAGTCAGCAAAGGTTACTTTCATAGCTACAAAACTGATAGGCAGAATGCAAAAAAATTGTAATCAATTTCAGAACACACTCACGAGCAGTGATAACCATCCTCTGTGACCTCTTGGCATATGTGGGAAGGGTGTCAACATTGAAACCTTCAGAAAGCAACGCACAGTTCCAAAAATTTTAAACAATGTTTTTGATAATTTAAAAGTCAGTTCAGTATGACTTGCAAGGCCCAAACAGTTATTATGTTACAACAGACTTTTTAATTCTAAGCTATTTCCCTCGTGCAGTAAAGTGGTGGCAAAATGTATGTTTTTTTTTTTTTTATTATTTTAGATTTTCTTATTTCTAAATTTCTGTTAACTGTACAAAAAGGAACAAGAGCAAACCCACTTCAGCTCAGCATTATTGCAGCTTCTGCTGTCTTACCCATCTCAATGAGTGCAACCACTACGTCAGACAGCGTCGGGGTGCTGCGGGCTGTGTGTTCACAGTAAGACTTGGCTGAACGCCCCACCTCAGAGATGTCTGTAAAAGAGCAGCTGGCCCTTAAGGCAAAATTTGAGCCTAGCAGCAGCTACATGCCATCAGAGTCACTTGGTATTTTACCATGTCTTTCTCATTTTGTACAGTTCATTAGATCAGGTTTCGGTTCTGGGTTACTTACAGCTTTGTATCATCTCTGTGAGGGACTCCACGGCTGCTTTCTCTGCACTCTCGAAGCCGCATTCTGTCAGCAGGGAACTGACCACCACTTGCAGGGTACGCCGGCGAGCCAAGTAGTAGTTCTCTGCTGGACTAGTGGCAGTCTTACTCCCACCCGAACGCTTAGGGGGAAACACACAGACAGGAAAGGTTACCTTTACACTTGAAATGCTCAGAAGTATAGTTTATAATGGGCAGGGCTCAAAAACAAAACTCAAGCAATGTTACTTTTAAAAAAAGAATCATTCAACTGAAAATGCTCTTCTAATCATTTATATGAGTAAAAGTAAAAAAGTAACCAGTTGAAAAATTACTCAAGGATCGAGTTATCATCTGACTCACAGACTAAAAGAAAACTGTCCAACAGCCAAAAAAGGCAGATGAAAACCTACGTAAGACAGCTGATCATAAGCAGGTGTAATATTAACTTGACTGTATTAAAAAACATTAAAACACGAAATGGGAAAAATTGATAACCGGAAAAAAGCAACTGAAAATGCAGCAGTAGTAACCGTGTATTTCAGTTGCTTATAAATGTAAAAATACTACAGTTGCCATAACACTATTTTGAAAAGCACAATTTCTCCCCAAATGTACTTAAGCAAATCTGACTACCCTGTCATATGAGAATGTACCAGATTATGCGACGTTCTGTCACATTTTAAAGGCGCGTCTCTCTTCTTGTCACCGTGGATCTCAACATCTCTTATTCATTTGCTTTCTCACAGCCTGTCACTGTGATCTGAACCCTGGTTTGCTTGCAGTGGCCACATTTATGTTTACACATTTATGTTTTTCTTGTATTGCTTGGACAATGACCGTTACGCTGAAACATTAAAAAAATATATTGTAACGTACCGTACGCAGTCAAGTCGGAATTTGGCGAATGTTACATTTAAACACACGTACATTTAAAGATATAAAGTGCACATTTTCTGTGCTATTTCACGTGCTGTGCTTCTTACCGCCCCCGAACTCAGAGAGCCGCTGCCCACAGGTGCGGGGTCCGCCATGTTGCTCAGTCCGCTAACACACCCGACCAGACTCTGTCAAAATCCCGTCGGAATGAGTCAGAACGTCCAGGCAGCCGCCAGTTGGAAACCCAGCGAGAAACGGACAGGCTGAGCGGTCATGCTGAGAGGGAAGAACCTCCAGCAGCGTTAACAAACACAGTGGGCCTCAAACGCCGCCTTATTTTGAGGAAGCTTCACCATGAACCGGTTCCAGTAGCCGCGTATGTGGGTGGAGCCTTTGGGGGGCATCGCTAACGTCACATCCGGCACGTGTAACCTCCAGTTTGTTTTAGAGAGAAAAGCGGGCTAAAGATAGCTGGACCGACTGAAAAGAAAGGGCGGCGACATGTTAGAAATGAGTTAGTTGTCACAAATATTAAACTTTTGGTTTTATCTTAAAAAAAAAAAAGTTCTTGCCTCCCCGTCGGGGAATCGAACCCCGGTCTCCCGCGTGACAGGCGGGGATACTCACCACTATACTAACGAGGAGAACGTAGCATCATAGGCGTCTGCGGTCTTCCTTTACCTTCATTTTGAATCTTCATTAGTTACATTTCTGACTGCTGTAAATATTATAGGCCCTTCCACTGCTCAGACTCAGCCCTGGCAGCCTGCAGCGCACTCTGATGGAGAGATTTGATTTCTGTGTGACTGTGTCACTGCAGTGAGAAAAGCGCTATATAAAAATAAAATATACACTGCTTGGCCCAAAAAAAGTCTCACACTAATATTTCGTTGGACCGCCTTTAGCTTTGATCCCGGCACGCATTTGCCATAGCATCGTTTCGATAAACTTATGCAATGTCGCAACATTTAGTTCCATCCAGAGTTGGATTCGTTATGAGAGAGTCGGACCGCCGCGTAAAGTCTTCTCCAGCACAAGATCCCAAAAATTCTGAGCAGGGTTAAGGTCTGGACTCTGGTGGCCAAACCATGTGTGAAAATGATGTCTCTCTCATGCTCCCTGAACCACTCTTTCACAATTTGAAAAACCTGGTATATTCGGGTAGTCATCTGAGCTCATTTTTGGGCACATAACGTTGCTGAACCTAGACCTGACCAACTGAAGCAACCCCACATCATAAAACTAAATTAAATCGAGGTGGTGACATTTTTTTGGTCGGGCAGTGTATTAGTATAAGTGAGATTTACCGGATCCTTCTTGTCTCTCGTCCAGATGTGCCAGAACGGGCTTTGGACCGCTATGATTCAGCGCACCAGCGGTTTGGCTGTAATGTGGGACCTCGGACGTGCTGGAGAGCATCTCCAAGAGCCAAAAAGTGATTTCAGTCTCCCCGTCGGGGAATCGAACCCCGGTCTCCCGCGTGACAGGCGGGGATACTCACCACTATACTAACGAGGACAACTGCTTACCCCTTGGCCTGTTGCCATAGAAACAAACATACTCGTTTATTTAAATTTACATTCAAAATATTTATTCCATGTAGGTGTACTCAGACACCTCTTAAAAAACACTATCGGTTTTAAACGTAAAAGAAAGTATTACGAATGGCGACATCTCAAATTTTTAACTTAAACATACAAAAATATCTTTTTTCATATTTCTTACTTAATGCCATTCAGCCTATTAACAACCTGGGACACAGCAGACACAGTACAAGGTGAATTTGGCAATTAACATTGCAAATACATTTTATAGTATGACACAGATGTACAAAATTATACACAAAATATTTTATTAGCACTTAATACATACATGACAAAAACATTTCAGACTTGTGATTGTACATAGTGTATGTAAAGTATGTAAAGTGATAATTGAAAGTACAGTACTGTGACAATGTGTAAAAATAGAGTGATACACAATAAGATAAGACACAGCTTTTTTCTTTTACATTTTTTCCAATTTTAAGATATTAAACTAGAAGTTAAACTTGTTCTCATTGGTTATTAAGGTGGATGTTGCAGCTAAATCTTATTGTGTGTCACTGGTTCAGTGGAATGTGAGCCTCCCTTCCAGTCAAAGTGATGGTGACAAGGACCACAGAAGATCCACCATAGATACTAGGCCTTCAGCACTCTAGTGCTGCAACCATCACTGGCGATCTGGGGACGTAAGTGAAGGGCTTGCTCAAAATTAAAATAAGCACAATGGACACATCAAACGACTCACCGATTTACTCTTCAAAAAAAGTATGCGATCTTGCATGTAAACAGTCTATGACCTTAAAAAAAGAAAGTTGCACATATTTGCTGTGAATCCCCTTCACTGGGAAGATTTGACCTCTTTGGTGATGTGACCCATGAACACCAAAGATGTGATCTCTGCAATATTTCTTTGGTTTTCTCATTTGTTATAATGCACTCCTCTTCCCTCATGCACACATATGAACACAGTAATGTTCTACAAAATAAACGTCACAATCAGTTTTTTATGTCTTCCTGAAAAGAACGCCAACTGAAAAAAAATCCTAAGTACAGGATCCGTTGTCAGACCGGCCTGTAGCAGCCAGAGTGCTTTGGGGAGGTCCTCTCCTGAAGGTACCTCTCGACACTCTGCCTCAGACCCCGGCACACACCATGGAACTGATCGGCGTAGATGGGGTTGTACATCAGCAGAACAAGTAGCACTGCCATGGCCACACTCATGAGGAGACCCAGACACCACCAGGAGCAACAACTGCTCTGAGGGAAGAACACACATAGAGCATCAGGCTTGTCTCTCTGTCACTGGACACCTTGCAGGTACACAACTAAACATTTCCTTTGGTTTAGTGTTCTCCTCAAGTCTACATTTAGTCCAAGGGTTCCCAAGATCTCAAGTCCTAGAAAAACTAAAGCTCTGCTGTTTTGTGACTGTACAAGAAGTGCTTTTATTGCTGCTCCCAACACTGTTTCATTAATTCATTAATCTAATGCTCTCAATTACAGAGACACTATTAATGTACAGAGATTTACCTATTTATACAGCGGGGTAATTTTTACTGTATCAGTTTATGGTAAGTACCTTGATCAAGGGCACTAGGGCAGGAGGTGATAATGGGAACAAAGAAACTGTGGAATGCAAAGTCAGCGGTCAGAGGTACCAACCGACATTGGGGAGCAATAGATGGAGAGACTTTGGAGGAGGAGGTGGTAAACATTATTAGGAATAAGTGAGAAAATGTGGGAGGAGACAGTCAAGATGGGACTAGCCAATGTAGCCAACATAAAGGTGTTGAACAGCACAGTGTGACAATACAAAGGGCATAATGGGTAGGGTACTGTGTCAAAGGAAAGGAGAAATAAGCACTGGAGACATTGGAATGGGCAGGGCCATTTTTGGAATGGGACGGAGCAACAGGCGGACCCTCACTTGACTCCGGCGAGCGTTCAGCTGTCTTAGCTCCTCTCGACACTGGGTCAGGCGGAGGAGACACGAGTGACACTCATGTTCCAGAGCCTCCAGTTCTGCTCTCAAGTCTGTGCACTGTGGGGACAAACATCCATCTGTAGGCATAACCAAACACACATCCACAAATGCTATCACACACAGTTAGACTGAAGACGACCTAAAAGGTTAGAAACTGAAAAGCCGTCTGCTTTGGTCATGAATCACAGAACTAAAAGTTACCATTTTGTCTCCTTCCACCAGTACGTGACTTACGCACCTCTTTCTGTTTCATGGTGAGCCTCTGCTGGGTCTCCCGCAGCTCATCCTGCACCTGGGCCTGATCCTGGGATTCGGATCCAGGCGGGTTGTCTACAGTGGGCCGATCGTCTGATACACATAACTGTGTGATCGAGTTCCACATGTCCTGGCTGGGACCTGCATGAGCACATGACACACCTGGGTTCCCCCATGTAAACCAGATACACCTGGGGTGTTGTTTGCCCCATCACTCAGACTTTCAAGGAACTACAGTCTTCAACACACTCCAAAACCTCAGAGACCAGACAACTTAACTGCTCTATTTGTAACCTCTGTCTTTTCAACCTTTTGTATTTTTTTCTGCAAGTGAGCTTACTTTGAAAGAAACTTCCGCTCAAACTGGGGTCTTCAAATTGCCAGAGTTTCTCTGAAAAAAAAAAGACTGTCAAGAGTTGTTTTGGAAACAAAAATCATTACAGTATTTGCAGTGGTTTATTATTTAGCTGACACATTTCTGCAAAGCATCTTACTGTGTTTGACAGTTACACAAGTGAGTAATTTTACTGTCTTAACCCAAGGTACACACCTTGCTCATGGGGTACCACAGCAGAAGCAGGGGTTCAAAGAAGCCCTTGGAGGATTACAATGCTATCAAAGTGTGCTTTGAACAAACTGACCAGTTAATCGAGGTATCATAGTGGCGTTTCAGATCCACTGCCAGTGGAGGCAGTAGGTGGCGCAGTGGTGGAGGACATGGCCTAATAATATGACGGTTGATGGTAGAAATCAGACCCATGTGCTGTGAGTGAGGTGTCTAGGTCAGGGCTTATCACCTCTCATCTGCTGGAGCTGTTCCTGTTTATTCTGGTTGTCCCCCTCCAGCTGGGCCATTTGGGAGTGCAGCTCTTCCCCTTCCTGCTGCAGAACCTGCAGCTGGAACCTCAGGTCTGCTTCCTGCCCCTTGCTTCTCTGTAAGGGGTGGAGCAAAAGCAAAAAACTCATTAAAGGGATGGTGTGCATATTTGGGCTTTTCAGCATGGTTACTGTGGTCCAATTATGTGTGCCTGCCAAAGTCCTCAGACCTTTTGTGACTGCCATGTTAACTATGCACAGGAGAAATACAATGGAGGTGGACATCCCCTGGAAGGTGATGACACTGGTAGAGGCCAGGGTAAAGCCTCCAGTAATTATTCTCCCTGACCCCAGTTGACTGCTGTCTCCCCTGTTAGTCTCCTTTTACCTCCAGTTGGCTTTGCAGGAGGTGCAGCTCATCACTGGTTTCCTCCTGGGTCCTCCGCAGCTTCTCACAGGTTTCCTTCAGCTCCAGGTACAGGCCCTTCCACTGCTCAGACTCAGCCCTGGCAGCCTGCAGCGCCCTCTGATGGAGAGATTTGATTTCTGTGTGACTGTGTCACTGCAGTGAGAAAAGCGCTATATAAAAATAAAATTGAATTGAACCGTGCTATGTACAGTAAGCAGAAGGACTATGGTTGTTGACTCCATAGCTGAGTATGTTTACAGGAAAAACTGTGGAATAAACAGAGGATGCACAGCTCCACAGATCCTCTGTGATGGTCCTCTAGCATTTTGGCATGATAAGTTCCTTACCTCCAGGTCTGCTGCCTTCTTTTCTATGTCCATCTTCTCAGTCAGGGCCTTCTGCAGCCCTGCCATGGCTTTCTCTTCGTAATCCCGCTTCTGCTCCTCCATCTGCAGCACCAGCTTCTTCACTCCATCCTGCTTGAACTTCTAGAAATTATGACATCATCAGCATGCAACACTGTACTACACTAGGACTGTAATGGGCTGTCAATATAGGATCTTCAGTGGTCATAGTTTCTCTACACAGCTGACTTTATTTGGTCAATTAATATATGCATTTCATTGTTTAAACATTTTTAAACACGTTTTTAAAAATCACAGTAATTTGTACTATTTAGTTTTATCAGTTTTGCTGTGTTTTTTCCATAGTTGCAGTTATTATTATTATTATTATTATTATTATTATTATTATTATTATTATTACTTAAGTTCACATATTAGTATAATGCTACTGGTATGGTTTTATTTAAACCAGTGATTTTATGTAGTTAGTGAAAACTGTTTCTAAATTAAACCAATTCATGCAACAAGTATTATAATTGTAATAATACTAGTATAGTTAATGTTATATAATTTGTTTATGCAATTAATACAAGTTGATTTTCCTTTGAAAACTTAATATATACAGATAATATTAATGTTTTATTACTAATATGGTTTTATTTAGACTAGTTCATTTATATGCTTAATATTATTAACATAATAATGCAAGTAGAGCATTATTAAACCATTTCAATTGTGCAGTTACTCTCAGTTTGAACCAATTATTTTATGGTTTTAATTTCAGAAAGAAGGCTGTTAATACACCACATAAAATAGGTACATTGATAAAAATGGTCTCGGTACCTCAAACATCCACAATATGGCTTCATTAATACAGCAGTAGTTAACAAACCCTCTCCAAATAGTCAGTTGTTACTGAAAATGTGGAGCGGTGGATCGGTACTCACCTGTGCGTACACCTGCAGCTGTGATTCCAAGGCCTCAATCCGGGTCTTCGTCAGGTCCTCATTGCAACGAGTCTGTGATGGAAAGACATTAGACACAGCTGACGGTGTACTGAGGTCCCCTGGAACCCCCAGGCAGCGAGACCCCACCCCTGCCCCAACCCCCACCATGTGCTCCTTTTCCTCATATCACCCACAGACTGCTGCCAGCGCTCTGTAGATAGCACACACCCATCCCCCATGATGCCTGCTGCCCTGAGACCTTGCAGCAGCTACAGTGGAGAGCGCCATCACCTGGGCTGCCCAACACTGCTCCAGCTGTCCCCCCCTCTGGCCTCACAGTGTCACCGCTAGGTAACTGCTGCTGTCCTGGAGCTGTTCAGTGGGTGAGAACCAAGGTGGTCTGGTGAAGATGTACAAACGCTCAACACCCTTCATCTGCGAGAGTGTTTACCCTGCTCCCTGCAACAGGAAGCTGCCAACCACAGGCTCCGCCTCATTTTGCTCTGAGACTTTGGTAGACAGGATGGGGTGTGCAGACACATGTCACACTGAAAGTGCAGTGCGTGCAAAACACGTATCTGCTATAGCCCAGATGTTCAATTTACGTTATTGTTTCTTTGACTTTCCATGGAAGTCTGCAGAATGTTTCCACTTCTTGTTTCTTATGCGATTGCTCTGAGGAGCAGCAGGTGGTTGGAGCTGCTGCCTTGCTCTCTGAGGAACCAGATTTAAATTCCATGTCCGTCTGTAGTGCCCTTTGTGAACATATTAACCCTGACAGTAAAGACTGCCTTGGTGTATAAATGGGCAAATCATGGTGAATCTCTTTAGTGAGAATTATCTGTTAAATACGTACATGTGGGACAGTCATGTGCCTGTGCCAGATATAGTCATCAGCTTATATGGTTGATGTGTTACAGTGAAGAATACTGTACTTTACATGAAAATGCTGCAGGAGTTCAAGGTGCAAATCTCAAAATGGAGCAAGTTGGAGTAAAACATTCCAACTTAAAGCGTTCAGTAAAATCCCAGCTGTAGCAATGGGCGAAAAACTGCTGCTTTGGGTACAAACATGGTGTGCACAAATAAGGTTAAGACAAGGTGTGAGATCTTCCTTTCCATCTGTGACGCAGTCTGTCTTTCTTTCTGGCTCAGCACTGACAGGATGCAGGTTTTACCGCAATACGCTTTACAGCACAAAGGAAGATGATGCTAACTGCCCCCTTTCTGAAACCACAGTTTGACAGAGTGTAACAGGGTTTTAAGGCAGCTTGTTTCCTGCCTTCCTCTCATGCTGTCAAGAGTCCAGCGACACACACTGGTTCTGCACTCGGACACTAAAGAAGAAGCTGTTGTCCAAACTGGTCAAACACAATATGACATGATGACCAGGTTGTGAGTGTATCTACTGACTGAGTGTTGCAGCCTACACTGATTTATAGAACCTAGCTGGGTAGTCTTTACCAGAGCACTTCAGGGCCAGTGCTATCCTAAAAAGTACCATAGCAGGTGGGATTTGAACGTACAGCCTCTGAGTGCAAATGCACCAGGTTGAACTGTAATGTGACATATGCATAGAATGCCCAGGAGAGGTGGGCTTCCACTGGCACATGGACCCCCAGAGGTTTATTTTTCTCCTATCCTCTTGTAGAAAGGAGTTTTTTGTTTTCCTCTCCTTCGTGGCCAGATTCAAACTGTACACGTATGCAACCCTTGTCAGGTCTGTACAGTGCTCTGTGTCACTGCAGTGAGAAAAGCGCTATATAAAAATAAAATTGAATTGAATTGAATTGACCTGCTGCTCACTTGTTTCACTGCACCATTTCATACAATTGTAGATAATTATGAGCCCAGTAGAGAGTAATAAAAGGTCCCCAAGGATGCAAAAGTTGGCAGAGGGAGTCACTGGTGATGAATGTATGTTTTTACTACCCAGCCGCCCATAAATGATGAAGGATGGGGGAAGAATGATAAACTAGCTGAGCGTACAACCAAATTTCCACGGTTAACAATCAGCCAAGGTAAAAACAGTGTTTTGTGATAAACTGGAGGCTGTTGCCATGCATATGGGTGAACTCTCATCCTGTGAATGCAGGAGCTCTGCTTCTTATTAGACTGTTGATCCTGTCCAAGCAGTGACAATGAACTGTTTACACCCTAGGGTGACCAATACCCTACTGTACCATTAATAAAGGCAATAAACTTGAACAACTTCAGAAAAATAAGCACCGGACTGTTGAACACTTGACAGAGGACATGACGTTCACAGAGCAGAGGCTGCTGGTGAAGGTGAACCGAGGATTAGAGCATGGTAGTCATGAGCTTACCATCCATAGCTTGTCAGAAGACAGCAGCAAGGCAGATGTGCTTTGCTGGAACATGGCCAGTTTGCACTTTAAGTTCTCTTCTCTCCAGAGGGCCTCCTTCATAAGGGAAACACCACAAACAGATATCATTGCACCCACTCATCTCCAAGCTGCATCCCGCGCATATTCAGTATTTACCACCATCTTCAAATGTATCCCTTCCATGTTCACAGTTTACTATTCCTGCCCTCACTGTACGTATTCATCTTCAAACTCTATTTACTTGTTTCCAGAGAAAGTTAATTCGTTGTCAATTTTGTCAGCTCTTGCCCATAGAAACAGTTCTGCTGGTTAGCAATGTCTTGTATGTCTGATGCAAAAATCTTCCTGAGCAACAAGAAAGACAAGTGCTCATATGTTCTATTCAGTCACTGAGCAGCAGGACAGGACTTAAAAAGTTGACTTGTAAAAAGTCATGGACTGTTGAACCTGCACTTGGGTCTCCAGGGATTATATTTTCGGTGCAGATGGCTTCTTTGGGGCCAGATATCACCATGAGAACAAACCCTTTCTTAAAAGTCAACCCTTGCAGGAAAACTAGGAGGCGCTCTGCAAACAGAGGGGAGTGCTGTGTACCTGTAAGTAGTCAGCCAGCTGGAGGAGATCCTGGAGGAGGAGAGGTGTTTACATCAGTGCTCTGAAATCATACGTGGTGCACACGTTGACGACAGACTCATGAGCCCATGATACCCAGTAGGCTTTACTGCAGTGTAGCTCTAGCACGTATCTGTTTATATGCTGTTGACCAAACAAGCTAACTTTCCGAAACATTTTGACAACAGTCAGATTTACACCTTCTGGAGTCTTTAGAATTGCCTTCATGTTTAAGACTGTTAGCTGCTGATTATCTGGTTAAATGAAACAAAGTCCAGCTTCTTTTGTGATGTTCTTCATAGAATTTATCAGAACCTGGAACAAAATAGTGAGTACTGGGTCCAGGCTTTAAATTTTAGCATGCCTACAGTATATTACACATCACTGAGATCTGTGAAGCCAAACTCTGGAACCCATATACTTTCTGTGATCAAATCAACATAAAATCAACATGAGGGTTTACCATGATGTGTATCAGTATTATCATTTACCCTGTTCTGTTTTCTAGTGTACTACAGAGTTGAAGTCATCGGTTTGGGCTGCTTACCGATTCCTTTACAGTTATGAGGCCCGATCTGTAAAAAGAGAGGTTGTTTTACACAGGAGAAGAGACAACAGGAGGTGGGGCTAACATCTATAAGCTTCTCCTTTGTTGTTTTACTCTGGTACATGTCCTTCAGGGAACCCATGAGATAACTGCCTCCCTTTCTTCAGGCTTGCCTCCTTGCAAGGTAATAAATAACTTAGAGATGACAGTAAATGCAGACTCATCTGTGTATGGCAGACCCTCAACAAAGCAAAGGGGTCCATCGTACCAAAGTGCAAATTTACAAAATATAGAATATGCAGAATAAAAACCAGTAAGGCAGAATATATAGAAAACAGAAGAACAAATGGACATATTTCCCTGCTGGGCAGCTGTGGTATCAGTGTGATAGGAAGATGCAGACTCACCCTGTCTGGGTGCTGATATCCC
This sequence comes from Heterotis niloticus, assembly GCA_018136845.1. Lineage (NCBI taxonomy): Eukaryota > Metazoa > Chordata > Actinopteri > Osteoglossiformes > Osteoglossidae > Heterotis > Heterotis niloticus. The sequence continues at coordinate 9,862,432 of CM030892.1, read as the reverse complement.
GCGTTGAGTGTTGGTTCTTCCACACCCCGTCCTGCGTCTGAGTCCCTATAGCAGCCCCGTGGCAATGTAAGACACAAAGGAAGCTCTGTTCTAAAAGCCATGCTAAAGTTGTGCAAAGCTCTTTTTCCAAAGTTATTTACAATCTTGTATTTTCATTAAAGACTTTTTAAAGGCTATGAGTTACAGCTACATTTTTTAATGCATAAATACACAATTCCTATGTAACATTTCAAAAAACATTATAAAATGACACCTTTTGAAATGTCACTTCTGTGTATATGTGCCTCTGCTGTTTTTTACCGTAGAAAGCAAAAGTTGGGTTTGGCTTGACTGAAACTGAAACTTATTCTACTTTAGTGCTGTTCACTGGCCTGAATCAGAGTGGTCAGGTGCAGATGGTAAAAGCAAATTCTCTAGCAGGTAACACATTCAGTCCCTGAGAACAGAGATGTGGATGGAGGCAATATTGTCTTTGCACCAATCACACTGTAGGATGCAGCCCGCCAGTGATACACGTGGCAAGGGAATGGTCACATGACATAAAATTTGCTTAGTTGATGCTCTTCTTCTCTGTGTTCTCACTGCTGTAGCACTGCTCAGGATTATGCAGTTAATGATGGGTGAATATGGACTTCTGTAAACAGCTGTGGCCACTACACTACCTGCTTACCTTGGTTTTGAACAGGCTTGATATTACAGTTTTGGACTAAGCTGTGGGCCATGAGGGGAACGACAAGGTTACAATTTAGCATTTGTCGCTTGCCATTGAGCCTGAGCTCTGATTCTGTGTTTACCATTAATGGGTCATTAAATGTTTGATGACCTAACTCTGCTGGAAGCATGGCGGTGCTTTGGAAAGTGGAAGGAAAAAGAAGATGAGACAACCAGTTGGATGGACTCAGACACGGTGACAAGGGACACACGACACTGGGCACTAAAGGACACAAGTGGGGGACAGAACATTCTGGAGGGACTCAGTATGGATGTCAAGAGTCAACAGTAACCTGATAGGACTTCAGCATCAAAAGCAATGGATCAGTAGTTTCCCCCCAACTGTCAGTTGTCCACCAGGCTTGCTTTGCTAAATACACTGCTTGGCCAAAAAAAGTCACACACTCTCATATTTCGTTGGACCGCCTTTAGTTTTGATTATGGCATGCATTGGCCATGGCATTGTTTTGATAAGCTTATGCAATGTCACAACATTTATTTCCTTCCAAAGTTATATTTATTTTTTGCCAAGATCTTATATTGATGATGAGAGAGTCTGACTGCTGCGTAAAGTCTTCTCCAGAACAAGATCCCAAAGATTCTCAATGGGGTTAAGGTATGGACTCTGTGGTGGCCAATCAATATGTGAAAATGATGTCTCATGCTCCCTGAACCACTCTTTCACAATTTGAGCCCGATAAATCCTGGCAATGCCATCTTGGAATATGCCCGTGCCATCAGGGAAGAAAAAATCCATTGATGGAAAAACCTGGTCATTCAGTATATTCAGATAGTCAGATAACATAATTTCTTGGGCACATAACATTGCTGAACCTAGACCTGACCAACTGAAGCAACCCCAGATCATAACACTAAGTTAAATCCAGGTGGTGACTTTTTTTTTGGCCGGGCAGTGTATAAGGCCAACACATAACAGTTGGCTCAGAACTTGAGCAGGAAAATCTTTGTTTTGCTGAAAGCTGAACCTATATGGTCCACATAGTCCTGTCTGAGGGTTCAGAACTTGAGATTTCCCACCTTTCTCTCTCCTTGAGCACGTCCTCCCCAGTTGGGTTCGCTCTCTAAGAAGCGGTAGAATGTGCGGTGGTCCATTGAGTAGGTACTGCCCCATTGCCCTCTTCTCCTGGTTTGGAGAGCCAGCTTGATGCACCCATGGGGCCTGCAGTCCACAGGAGACATACAGAAGGTCCATTACACTGCACTTTCTGCTCAAGCCATGCGGGTGGCTGTTGAATTTACCTGTTTAACGGACGCAGCATCAGGCCATGTGATTCCGAGGTCTTCTGCCATAACCAGGGATCGCCTGTCCAGTGGGTTGGCCTTACGTACATTTACCCGTAGTACTACTTTGGACTCTTTGCTCACTTTCTGTTCGGTCACTGGTGGCATCGTTGTCTGCTCAATTTGCCGCCTCTTCAGAAACACCTGCTGTCTCTTCTGCTGTAGTTCATTACGCTTCCACTCCATGTCCCGCAGCCTTGTCAGGCTACGACAGGTGGTTATGTTGTTGCGATCTCGCAGGCACTCGTGCTTCACTACTCTCTGGTCCAGTTTCTGGTCATAGCTTCCCACAGGCGGCTGTAGCTTCTGGGTATTTTTGATCGTTGTCATGGCGATACCTTGACTGCGATAGTGCCAACCGGTTGTAACTATATAGCAATAATCTTTTAAAAATCCAAGTTATTTAAAGTCCAGTGCAGTTGCTGGAAAAAATAATACAGACAACCAAGGACAGTGATGCGCATTAGTGGGTGCATTTTGCAAAGGAACATTTCTAAAGCAAGCAGATGATCACTGTCACCACATTGGTGGTCATTGTTGTTATCAATACAAGTTGAGTAACAAAGCCATCTGTAGAGCTCCTTGCTGTGGAACTCAGACTTCACAAGCATCAATAACCTGTTCTTTGTGGATCAGGGTACACCAAGTTGAAATGATGAAGATTCGGGTTTGACTACAAGTCAGCAGGTTCATTAGCATGGAAATAACTGGATTTGTGATGTACAGGTTGCAAGTCCTGAGACCTTTCTTCTTGTTGTACCTTCTGATCCTTTAGTGCTGCTATATCACCAACTGTGTCCTACGTGTGACCCAAACTACTTGGCCTGGTGTTTTGCAAAGCAAACTGCACTGACGACAACTGGAAATGCGCAAGAGCCCGTTCCTCAAGAACAAGGAAACAGACTTGACTCAGTGGTGCACAGGGACACATTTGGTACCGCTGTCAGAAAGGACCATAGTGGCTGTAGTAGTCAAGGAAGTGAACCTTTAGCTGAAAGGTTATAGGTTCAAACCATCAGACACAGCAAGACTTCTGACAAAAATATTTAACTTGAAACTGCATCGATAAACACCTCACAACATATTTAGGTCAATTTGGGTGACTATAAAAACATATTTAATTGTACGTGGTGTTAAGCAAGGCCGTGATGGAATATTACAACACAAATACGCTACAAGGCATAAAGAACAAGACCCTTCGAAAGACACATTACCTGCTTGCGTGTTTGCCTTTCTGCAACTTCATGCAGCGGAAGGTGTGTGAAGAGTGCGTCTATGTAGATCATCCAGAGGCAACGTCCATTTTCTCTGGCTGGTTTACTCAGGGCCCCGTTGCTGCTTCGCACACCAAGCAAAGTGTTTCCCCGCCTTGCCTTTTCAGGCAGGAAATGAGACAAACCACACCACTCTGTGTGTGTGCGCGCGTAAGTTTGTGTTTGTGTTCCTCTATCTCAGCTGCCACCCGCTTGCAGAGCATCAGATTAGGCAAAGGCAGAACCGCTTGCTCCTGTACCACGGTGAACTTGAAGGAGGGTCATTCACAAGTTCTCGTCCTCAGCATGTTGGTGTCACAGATATTTAAGAAGAGAGCAATTGTGCTGTAAATAGCCAGATGTCCACCTCCTGCACTAGCTGATGTGGTCCAGCAGTAACACATTGAGCTTCCCTGATGCAGCAGCCCAGGATTGTGTGGCACTTCAGCTGCTACATTTAACATCCGCACAACCCTGGACCCCACGTGTCATATGGAAATTCCCAATATCGTTGAATTTAATAAGGCCCAGGCTAGACACAATGGGTGGTTATTTTTATTTTACTTTTTTCAGTTTGTTAATATTAATCTTCATGAAAGATATTGCTTGGCAGGGATGGCTCTGTGATTTGCGTGGGATTTTTTTGTTTTCACAAACAATGGAGGAAGGCAGGCGTCAAACGGTAGCCTCACTGAGCTCCACACCACGCACATGCTGTGCCTGTTCTGGACACGGTGCCAGGAGAAACAAGTGCGTTTTTAACACTGCAGGCCGTGGGAGACGGCCGCACGGCTGTATGCTTCTTAATACCATATTTCCCATGGGCACAGTGTGGCCCATCAAAGCAGAAAAGCAGGTTTACGAAATCTGTCGTTCAGATGAAAATGAATAATATTATCGGTAATAAGGGCTACCAGCTTTGGTGTGAAGTGCTGTGAGGATCACTGTTTCATAAGCTCTGTCTGTGGCGGTACCTGGTGTCAGCCAGCAAGCGACAGAAAAGGCCAAAAACCCCTTTGGAAATTCAGATTGCCAGCAGAGTTTCTTTGTGGAATTATGTTGAATGACATACAGTGAATATAACCACATTGTTGATTGTTGATGTCAGCAAAACTTAAAGTGTAAAAATAAATCATAAAACAGATTATTTTGTATATAGGTGTTTTTGGCTTTGATGGGTGGCACTTTTATTCACATCAGTTAACTTTATAGGTATTAGAATGGATATAATAATAAACTGAAAGAGAACCCAAAGCATTTTCATTTTTAAAGGGAATAATTAACTACAGCCACTGTATTGTACTGTACTGTACTGAGTTCTTGCTGAGGCATGGCTTGGGAAACTGAGCTTCTCTGCTCTCGTGATACTTTGAATAGCGCGGTTTTTGCACGTCAGTAAATGAAAAAGATCAACAAGAGCTGGCTGGAGGGTTACAGGAATTATTATTATTATTATTATTATTATTATTATTATTATTATTATTATTATTATTATTATTATTATTGTTGTTGTTGTTGTTGTTGTTGTTGTTGTTGTTGTTGACATCCTAATTGTTTGTGTTACATAAAATCATGGTCTGATGTCCTAAATAATTCTCAGATATACTGTATGAACCAGCGTAAAGTAAAATTCACTGAAAAGGGCTGTGTGAGAAATGTGATGTATTTGCTAAATCTGTTATTACACTCCACACCTGTGCAATAAAATAGCCTGCTAATAATTTCAGTGTGTTTTATGTCATACATTTATGATCATGCCAGCAGAGTGTTTATTGTGTGAGATGTGTGTTGCTGGGACTGAAAATATTGTTAATATTTTCAGCAGATTCCAGGCTGTTGCTCTGTCCTCAAGTCCACTGTTACTGATGACATCAGTGTTGTCCTTCTACAAAGGCCTGTCCTGCACTTTTGTCCTTTAGACATCCTGATGCTGTATATTTTCTTCTTTCTGAAGCACCGTGTTTCAATGTACATCAGTTTGAAGACACCTCCCCATGTGCATTTCCAGGACTGACAGCCACTGGAAACAACTGAAGAATACAAACTGAAGTTTAACTCATTTATGTAGTTCAACCTTACTTTGTAGTGTCTCTTTTCTGTGTGTGTGTGTGTGTGTGTTTCAAAGTGGTGCAATTCCTTTTTCTTTCTGTTCTGCTTTACTCTCTGAAAGGGAATTTCTTTTGCTCATTTTCATTCAAAAAACCAATTGTTTTATGCATGTTTGTTTGATTGTTGTTAGCTTTTGCTCTTGCTATGGAAAGGAAATTAAGAAAACCTGCATCACCATGCACCCTGTGAGTCACCAAGGAGGTTTTTTGATTCTTCACCATGGAGACATGAACATTGTTTATGAACGTCATCTTCTGCAGGATCATTCTTATTTTGCCCTTCTTTGAAGAGAAGCGATGGACCTGCTGTCAGTCACTGTAATGTACAATAACATTTAGGTAAAGTGAGTACAATAACAGTTATATTTAAGCATCATTTCACAATGATTTGATACTTCTTGAGATGTAGAGGGACTGCAGTAGTCACACTGCTAGTGTTGACCCTCCACTACAAAGCTTTAGGCACCTCTGTTGTGGATCATGTGTTTATTTGCCCTCTTTGCAGCAATAATGCTACCATGTTTTCATTTTTACTTGTCACCGTTTCCTCAAATGTCCACGTGGAGGCGCAATAACGCTACCAGACAGGAATGTATCCATGGAAACAAAATCAGAGATCACAGACTGAATAATATGGGAATGGAATGATAATTCTGCCCACAATGTTTAGTATTGTAACACAACTGGCATGTCATCGTCTTGGAAATTCCGCTTACATAAAAATGCATTCTTAACTTTTAACGCTGTGATGGCGGTGTATCAGGAGGGCTGTGTGTAAAAATGTGTTGATATAAGGGCCATTTTTCAAGGGGTTGTCGCTTCTTTATTCTCCTTTACACTGTTGCACTTCACTCTGATGAGGTTATAGCTGTAGCTGCAGGGGAGTGTTTGAATGGACCCCCATTCAAACATGATAGTTACCAAAGGTGTAGGGCAATAAAACACTTTCCTCACCTGCGAACAACGTAGCTGTTGCTGTCATTCATTTCATTGCTTGGTTTAGTTTGAGGCAGTAAGTATATAGTTGCTGGAGGAACCCTAAAAAAATTGCTGGGCTTAATTTAAACAGTTTAAGGGACACAATATCCTGCTGTATGTAGAGTGTTGCTACTGTGAGAAAATGAAGTTCTTCTAGACGTGTGTTTTAACCAATGGTGGTTCTGGTTTCTGCTTTGGTTTCATGTTATGTGTTTTGGGGGAAGCCAATGCCTCCATTGGTGCTTTTCACTGTTAGACCACAGAGAAGTGGAGACAAAGAGAAACATCCATCCAGCCACTTATGATTTCCATTTTGCTGATGTTTTTTTTCCAAAGCAACATCCATTTAAAACAGTTTTACCAGACAAGTTTTAGGGTAAATACCTGGAATAAGGGGGCTACAGCAGCAGGTGGGACACCTAACCTGGGTCTTGGGTTCCAGCCTCAAAGACAGCAGCTGGAATTACAATTCCTTCTGTTGGTCCAACCATCCATCCATCCACCCATCAATAATTGCTTGTCCTGCTCAGCATCATGGAGATGCAGCATCATGGAGATGCTATCTTGTTAGCTGAGGACATGAGACATCTTGGCAAAAATATCCTTGATCAATGTTGTAAAGTGTCAGATGCTGGAACTGGACACAAGTCATCACAGATTGGAGTGTGTCACCACCCCTTGCTGCAAGGCCTCATTCTGCCCTTCTGTACTTTTCTTCAATTCAGTGACCTTCTTTTCCTGCAGCCGAGACCACCATCTGTCCCTGCAACAATACTGCCATCTCTTACCTGGAGCTCTGCCCCTACCACCACACCTGTTGCCTCCAAGGGCTGCGAAACCCTCAATCCCAGATATGAGGCTTGAACTTATAACCTTTTGCAACGATGAGCGGCGGCACCCAGCTGATCTGAAGTCATGAAGGGAAACGTGGAATTTTGCCAGTCCCCTGGGGAAACAGCAGCATAACTCACTTATGCAAATGACAGATAAGTGGTCTGGCATGTAAGTGGTTTAATGTTTAAGACCGTATGCTTTTATGAAGGTTGGCTAATAAGTAGCAGCTTTTTATTACGTTTCTTGACCTTGAACAAATTCTAAACATGGAGCATTCTTCACAGTTTTTATTGGATGTCATAGCAACTCTACTGAGCTATAATAAACTTTTATATTTTTATATTTATTTTAAATTTTTCTCTAAAGGTGAAATACAGTGTGAGATCACTTACTGTGACTTCCATTTTTATACGGAGCATTAACTGAGGATAAATACACTGATCTGCAGAAGGACCTGGTGTTGAGGGCCAGGCGTTTTGGGCACAATGCAGCAGCTCTAACCACCATACCACCTGCTCCCCCCTTATTGTGTAATCTGAAGTTAAAGAAAATATAAATTTTATTAAAGAACTGCTTCAGTGTACTGCTTTTGGGTCACTGTCATACTGTATGTAATAAACACAGGAAGCTGACAACAGAAATTGCGTGTTTACTTGGCCAGAACCTTTGGTCAAGCAAGAGGAACTGCAATGCCCAGTCATGGAACCCAAACCCTAGGCATGAAGATGGGAATGTGCAGTTTTCCATGGCGGCTCAACCCCTTGTGGGCCCAGCACCTGCCTTTTTATCACAGGTCCTAGAAGTGGACTTTGGCCCAGCATTTTTACAAGGAGGAGGGCTGTGCCCTGCTGTTTGTTCCTTACTCTGAGAAGAGTTGGGAAGGGTGGGACAGCGTGGTAGAGCAGTAGGTCGATCTGAGGACGTAGGAGTAGGGAACATACTGATACTGACAGGTAAGACATGCTGGGAAGACCTGCTGGCTGCAGGTTTGATCCAACAATCCGGCACCATGAATTTTCCCTGATTTTCCTTCCATTACCCTTAAGCAGAATCAACATTGGGGCTGTGCTGGTTTAGTTTAAGCTTCAAGGGGTATCACTGAGCTCAGGGGTGAGACGGTTCTGCCGAGAGACAGAAACACACAAACAGTCTCTAACTGGAAATTCCCAAATGGAAAAGACTCAGTAAATGAAATCAATGCCATTATTGTAAGTATGATCTGACTGATTTACTGTTGACTGGTTTCAGTTGAGGATTAGGATGAATTTTTATAAAATGTGAATTAAGGGAAAGTGACAGAGTTTAGACTTCCACTGGCAGCTCTTAAACACTGAATAAGTGTCCGGAGCAGTTATTATTCTAGTATTATTAGCTAAATCTAACATGCCAGAATATTTTAACTTTGGTCCCGTGTGATGCAGGCTCTGAGTGTTTATTGCCTGTGATAGCAGGATGAGTTGGTAACCAGAGATTATGACAGTTTCTGCTTCATACTTCAACACATTCTTGTACCTGAAGCAAACAACACACTTCCAGCAGCTTCTTACTTCTTACTACAGTAAGGATCTTCTTCCATACTGAATTTCCCCTGACTGGTCTCTCTCTATGTGTGTGTGTGTGTGTGTGTGTGTGTGTGTGTGTGTGTGTGTGTGTGAGAGTGTTAATATACTTCTACATCTCCTAAAGGTGTTACCTCATGATGTTTTATCAGGGTTTGCACCAGCATTACACTAGGTGACACTAGGAGTGGGGGTATTTACCCTACACATTAAAGTAAAATAGTAGAGTTGGAGAGGGTTTAAAAATTAAATAAATTATTTTTTTCAGACTCTAATATAGAAATGTTAGTGGTTTTATGTAAGGTTTGTTCCAGTGATCTGCTGAGGTTAAACCACTCTATGATTCCCAGGTTTAACAGCATCATTGTTGAGTGAACCACAGTTTTATTTTAATCCTCATTGAATTGTTGTGTTTTTTGAAGAGCAGCTAGCAAATAAATATGGTAAAAAAATAAATTATTGAATTGTAAAACATCACATTCATTCTCCCATTGCGAGAACTAATGAACTGTTCTGTAAAATGGAGTGTTTGGCACTGAGCTCTCTGAGACTCCCTGAACTCCCCTTTCACACAACAAATTTAATGTGTTGAATAATGTTTCATAAAAATAAAATAAACAGTTCTTGGTATTCAAATTGTGTAACAAAAGGGCGTATAGCTGATGTACTAAAAACCCAGATAATGGACGAGTAATTTGTAACACTGGGCTGGTCTGCTGAGTAAGCAAGTTCTGTCCCCTGCTGTTCATCTGCCTAAGTTTTACAGTCATTTTACCATGATAGGTCTCCTCAGAGCCAGAATCAGGTTCTCTGGGCAATAACTGAACAGGCCTGTCCGTAAAATGTCCAGTAGCTTATTGCCACAAAAATGACAAACTTTGACAAAAAGACAAAATGACAAAAATGTATGTCTAAAAAATGAAGCAGGGGAATGGAGTAAAACTTCACTGCATACTGAGTTCCATGCCCAAGGAACTGAACAAGCTTGTCTCAGGAGTCTTTGAATGCCTTTTGTGAATCTTCATCACTTGCAAAGCAGTGTGGGTTTGCTTGCTTACACTTTTCCTTATTTGCCACATTTATAACCTCAAGCAAAGATTTAATATTATTTTAGAGCGTTATAAAGGAGTCATTTGCATCTTTAGGAGAAGAGAAAAAATACATGCATTAATGCTGACATTCAGTTCATGACATTTGCCGTTTTACTGAAGAACTACTTTAAAATAAATAAACATTTAAAGTAAACAAATAAACATTTGATGGTTTTGTGCCAGAAATGATCATTTTTATATACAGTATGTTTATGTTATGTATATATGTTTATAACAATATACACACTGAATATACATATAAGAATATGGCTGTTTTTCAAAGGCCCAACAGTGTGAGTTTATTACTTGTTACAGGACGGTGTGTGCATCATCACATCATTGCTTTGCCTTCACAGCTGTTTGTGCTGACTGCCACAAGCAACAGGAAGAAATGTCCGAATTTATCGATATTCAAATGTACAGGCTACTGCCACAGATATGATGACAATGATAAATAAAGTGATATGTGTTACTAAAACTGAGATTTGCAGCCAAGTTCAAACACCATAAAATAGTGGTTTAACCAAAACAGCCATGCAAGGGCTGGACTGGAGCCTGCAGACTGATTCTCCCTTCATGCTTTGCATTCACTGAGATGTTTACTGTTCCTGCAAGTGCATCTGTCACTATGCTCACTATGGTCAGCAGCTGTCCTGGATAGCAGTCATTTTTCTCATTGTTTTTACCTGTTTTGTGCAGGATGTTTGGGAACCCTCGCAGTTTTGGCCCCCCTCAGTCGCAGTGAGTCACCTGCACAATGGCTACACTGTCCCTCTGAGGTCCCCTTCTGTTGCACCCTTGAGCAGGCATTTTGTCTGATGAACCTTCTTCATATATTAATGAAGCTATAAACCACATATCCAACTGGTTATAAACTTTGATCAGCATAAAAAAATAAAAGATATTTACTGATGAAACATGAAACAAAGGGAGTGATGACAATGGCTAAAATCATCCTGTAATGTTAAGACTGAGCATTCTAATGTTTATTTGATAATCATTAGGCAAGAGGGGGAGTTTGTTAGCTGAAACAGCTTAGATAAAATGTTTTTGTAAGTTTTGTGTTATTGTATTATTTAACTTGCTTGAACAGTAAGTAAAATTTCTGTAATCACCGAAATGCAAATATTAGCTACAGAATTTGGTGATGTGACTGACAAATTATTATCTTATCATTCAGGAAATAGTTATTAGTAAGTAGAATATAATATATAATATATAATATTATATATAATATATATTGGTACAGAAAAAATGAAAAGTGATGGTTCTCAGGGAATTGTCTCTGGTTCCAGTGGCTCTTCTTGGGATGAGCAGCAGTCCAGTTCTTACCGGCCCAGTGGGAAGGCCATCTATTGTAAGTATGGGCAGACCCAGGGGTCCCAGTCTGCAGCACCACAGGGGTGTGACTGGTGTGTGTGTAATGCTCACTGGTAGAGTTAATGGGGGGTAACATCACCATTAAACCTTGTATGTGTTGTGCTCATTTTTCCAGTGCAGAGAAAGGAATACGCAAATTCTGTGAGCAGGCAGCCAGACAACTTTGAGTACAGAGTGCAGGTGAGCATTTTAGTACTGGTTGTGTGTGTGTGTGTGTGTGTGTGTGTGTGTGTGTGTGTGTGTGTGTGTGTGTGTGTGTGTGTGTGAGAGAGAGAGAGAGAGAGAAAGAGAGAGAGAGAGACACCCTCTCCTTTCTCCACACAGCACCTGCTCACCCTCAAACTGGACAGGGAGCAGATGAAGGACATGGACAATTGTCTGACCCGGCTGAAGCAGCTTGATAGTAGGGGGCGCATTTGGCCTCAGGAGATGATCATGAAGTCGCAGGAGACCTACCTGGAGCTCTGTGACATTGAGACCAAGGTGAGCAACACCCCCCCTTTCATCAGGCACCTTTGTCAATTTGAAAAACACCCACCTTGAGGCTTTTTTCCCCAGACAGAAAAGCGGTTCAGTCTTAGGAGTTTATCTTTTCTTTTTTAACCTATTAAGTGAGAAATAGAGTACTTAGAACTTTTTTACCTGTGATAAAATCAAAACAGTGTTGTATCGATGATGAGTTACTAGTGCTCACAAACACCACTGAGATCAAAAGTCTTTTTGTAACTTTTTGTGTTTATAACTCCAAAGTCACTTTTACCACAAAAACCCCAAAAAAGCCCAAATTTTTTATGGTTAGATTCTGTAAAAATGTCAGCTATAGATATCACAAACAAAAAATGAAATGACAGACTTTCATTTGAATAGTTTTATCACCTTTGAACTACATTAAAATTAAAAATGCTTTTAAACTTCCATTCAGTGGTGTTTGCTGACCGGTTTATCCCATCAACATGTTTTACATTCATTGTCTTGTCATGAACCTCAGACACTCAGCAACAAGAGACCTGTCAAGGCTGGAAAAAGTCTGCAAATTCCAAAATTCACAATTTATCTCACCAGTGTATAATACGGTGAAGTTCAAAATGATGACCATGCCCTTGTGTGCCGCTTCTCTGTTCTCTCTTCCTGCCGGTATGTCCCTCTTGGGGTTGTAGGAGGAGCTGGAGACCATGGCTCTGGGCAGGATCGTCGACGTCCAGGCCGTGCTGGACAGCTGCACCTACAGCTCCTTGTTGACTTTCACCATGAAGGAAGACAATCAGAGTAAAATGTTCATGTTCCAGTGCGACGAGGTGGGGGTGAGGAGCCACTAAAAAACTAAAGAAATTAAAGAATTTGAACCGGCAAAGGGAAGGCCTACCTATTAGTTTAAAACGTGATGCAATAAAAGACATAAATTCTCACTTTCACTTGATCCATAAAAGCTTTTCTTTGTCTTTTTGGTCCTGTGCCTATCCTAAGAGTACATCCCCTCCCCCCCAAACGCGTGCACGCACGCACACACACACGGAGGAAGCATACAGTTTAGTCTCTAGGAAGGAGAAGAAAGCTTGTACGGCAGAGAGAGACCAATGCTGACTTCACACAGCTGAATAAAGAAATAAAAAGAGAAAAAATAGAAAGAAAACAGTAGCAAGAAAGAAATATTACACAAAAAAAGGAGCTTGTAAATTTGTTTTCTATATGCACATCTGAAAACTGGATATAAAAGTGCCCAGAATAGTGCTGATATTCTGGATGTAACTGTGGCAGGTTTAGCAGGTTGAAAAGTGGGTGAATCCACTGGGTTTGATTTCTGTTTAGTTTAAGGATGATGAGGAGTTTGTCGCATGAGAATTCAATACATGAGGAGGTATTCAGGGCTGAGATGCAGTCGCGTGAGAGAAGCTTGTGTTACCATCTGTTGTTATGAAGTGATTTGTAGATTAGGAAAAACATGGGAGAAAGGTGCACTGGACACTGGGAGGGTCAGAGACGCAATAAGTGTTGAGGTTATGCTGACCATAGTGGAGGGTGGTTTTTTCTGACAACGGGGATAAATGATGGCACAATGCTTTCTACAGGCTGAGAACATCAGGGATGACCTGAAGAGTGCCATCCGACACAGGAAGAAAGAAGCATCTAACCATCTGCAGAGAAACCAGTTCAGCATCAGGTACAACCCATCCTCTTTTATGCTGTACAGTTTGCTTCATTTGAGAGGAGCAGAGCAGATGGAGAAGAACCTGTCAGTAATAATTTGCTCAAAGATCTGAGCATTAATATATACGCAGTGAAGGCAACCTTTAGCCAAGCAGAAGAGTCTGGATACAAGTGGCTGTACAGCCTGTCTCTCCTCAGGAACAATCTGGAGAACATCATTGGTCAGGAACTGCAGCGGAGCTTCCGAAAATCAGAGGAAAGACACATCCCTTACATGGCACAGCCACCCCCACTGTGGAACGAGCTGGAAAACAGTGAGTCAGCGGAACAAAGCAGAAATGCTCTTACTGGGGCTTTTGGCCACAATCAGACCCGGCCAGTTTATTACAAAACTATAAATCCAGTGGCATGCAAAAGTTTGGGCAAAATGTTCAAAATTCCTGTTACTGTGAATAGTTAAATGAGTAAAAGATGAACTGATCTCCAAAAGGCATAAAGTTAAAGATGAAACATTCATTTCAGTATTTTAAACAAGACTAGTGTATTATTGTTGTTTTATAAAATTTTAGAATGAAAAAAAGGAAAAGAGCACCATGCAAAAGTTTGGGCACCCCAAGAGATTTTTTTTTTACCAAGGTCTCAGACCACAATCATTGTTAGGAAAGGCTAGGTGATGCAAATTTCAAAGCTTTATAAATACTGATTCCTCAAACTTTGTCCCAACAATCAGCAGTCATGGGCTCCTCTAAGCAGCTGCCTAGCACTCTGAAAATTAAAATAACTGATGCTCAGAAAGCAGGAAAAGGCTATAAGAAGACAGCAAAGCATTTTCGGGTAGTTATTTCCTCTGTTTGTAATGTAATTACGAAATGGCAGTTAACAAGAACAGTGGAAGTCAACTTGAGGTCTGGAAGACCAAGAACATTTTCCAAGAGAACTGCTCATAAGGTTGCTAGAAAGGCAAATCAAAACCCCCGTTTGACTGCAAAAGACCTTCAGGAAGATTTAGCTGGCTCTGGAGTGGTGGTGCCCTGTTCTACCGTGCAGCAACACCTGTACAAGTATGACCTCCATGGAAGGGTCATTAGAAGAAACCCTTTCCTGTGTCCTCACCACAAAATTCAGCATCAGAAGTTTCCAAATGAACATCTAAACAAGCCTGATGCATTTTGGAAATAAGTCCTGTGGACCGATCAAGTCAGAACAGAACTTTTTGGCTGCAATGTGCAAAGGTATGTTTGGAGGAAAAAAGGGCACAGAATTCCATGAAAAGAATATCTCTCCAACTTTTAAGCATGGCTGTGGAAAGATCATGCTTTGGGCTCGTGTTGGAGCCAGTGGCATGGGCAACATTTCACTGGTAGAGGGGAGAATGGATTCAATTAAATACCACCAAATTCTGGAAGCAAACATAACGTTCCTGAAACGTTTTAAAAATGTGTCATTTTTAACTTAATGTCGTTTGGAAGTCCGGTTGCAGGAAATCTTTTACTTGTTTAGCTATTGACAATAACAAAGATCTTAACCAGGGGTGCCCAAACTTTTGCATGCCACTGTAAGTATCAGATGTTTTATTCTTTCTATGTGGCATTAGCAGTCACCCCTCCTCCAGCCCCTCTTCATCCATCTGCTCCTCTTAGCTGATCATCCCCCAGTTTGCACCTCTGCTCAGCTAAACAAGATGAAGGAAAGTGTGTGTTCCAACTCCGGGTGGGCATTACGTTCAGGGTGTTCTGCACACTAGCATAGGAGCTAATGTATCAGCTGAGTGGCTAAAGGCCGAGCAGCCCGTGTGAAAGATGCACTCTTACTCAAGGTGAAAATGATCTCACCTTCTCCTCTATGTCTATCCATCCAGAAAACAATGGGATCCCCCCTTCTCCTCCTCCCCCCCACCAACAGGATCCTCGCGGAGAATGGGAAGAATCTCCTGCCCCCTCCTACAATGCCGCTGAGATGACTGTGGTTAGTGTTACAACCCAGGTGGCGTGTGCTGTCTGTACCCACCACAGCCATCTTTCACAAAAGTGCAGCACCAGTCACACACAGTAAACGAATACAGACAATACAAACACCGCAGGCCAAAGTAAAGAACACTGAAGCAGAATGGGGGTCTGAGGCCGCCTTAATCGAACTTACATTCACATTTACCCAAACTCACAGGTAACACCGTCACAGACAGAACCACTACTCCATTTGTTGGCTTTAATTTGGACTCATGTTGAGACCAGAGGGTTCAACTGCAACAGTGAACTGTGCGCATCAGATCAAATTTGGTTAATAAACAGATGATTGTAGAAAGAACCCCCCCTCCCCACCACACCCACATCTCACTACACACACATCCAGGCCTCAACCCACCCTAATGGGGGGGGGGGGCAATCATGAGTTGGGCTTTCTGAAACGGCGCTCACTTTGTGTTCTTCCAGGAAATCTTCAACCACGTGATGAACGATGTGAAGATATTCATGGAAAAGGTGCCAGCAGCAACTGAGGAGAAGAAAAAGAAGAAGAAGAAAAAGCAGAAAAAAGGTCTCCTCAGCATGATAAACAGTTTATTTTGAAGGCAAACTACTAGTTTACGCAACAAAAAGACAACTTCTGTAAAAAAAAAAAAGCTTGATGCTTGGAACAGTTTGTAGATGCATCTTTCAAAAATTAAAAATTATTAGTTTCTTCAGTATAGCAACAGTTACCCACCTTAGGGTCTTAAACTTTCAATTAAGCAAAAAAAAAAAATGTGTTCTTATTCATACCCAGTCAATGTACAATCTAATGTGTGTACATTCCATCAAGCTATAATGAATTTTTTTTTTTTTACTTTGACCAAGATTTCTGAGATTCTCCGGAGTAAAATAATAATAATAATAATAATAATAATAATAATAATAATAATAATAATAGAACTCTTCTTTTTCAGCCCTCAACTTCTTTCTGTCCTTTTATTTTTTAAAGGTGATGCAGCGATGCCCCCCTGGGACGAGTTCATTTCCTGCCTGGAAAAAATAAAGTTTGGCTTCAACATCATGGTATGTTTATGATAATGTATCTGATGTCGTGTTATTAAATATCTCAGTATATCCAGCACCACTAATTACTGTGCAGAAGCACAGAGGATGGATTTTTCCTGCATTCATTCTGTGTTTGAGTGGCAGTTACTCGGTTTAAACTGCTAAGCATAATTCTGTCCATCAGCTTCTCTCCCTCTGATGTGTCCACCACTGCAGGGGAAGGTCAACGGTCAGATCAGCAACCCAAGTGCCCCTGAATTTGTGCACATTCTCTTCTCCTGTCTGGAGTTTGTAAGTCTCCTTGCCTCCAGCAGTAGCTTCTCCTCCATCCCTCCCACAAAGTTCTTACTTAATTTGATCATTTCACCTGTCAGACCTTCTTCTCACTGCTCCTGAACCCACAAGGCAGCAGAGATGTTAGAGTGCAGCCATTCGTATCTGCACCATCTGCCAGCTTTAGTGCCAACTACATGCTGTGAACTTGATGATATACAGCTGGTCAGTAACATCTGAGTGTGATACAGTGCAACTCGCCAGATGTGCAGGGTTCAACATATTAATAAACAATGTAAAAAACAAACAAAAGCCATAAAAGAAGCCCTATGTCTCCAACATACCATACACTCGAATCCCACCAATTGCAAAAATAATAATAAAATAGAACAAGAGGCCCTCACATCATGATCTTCCTGTTTGAGTGCAGCGATGTTGTGGCTACACTTTAGCTTTGTCTTTCTGGGTGAGACCAAGGTGGGTGTGACCAACAGAACCTCCCTGTAGGAGCTATAATGGAGAGAGAGTGTCATCAGTATTATTACTGAGTTTAAAAAAGTGTAAATAACCAAGACAAAATAACAACAAATTGAAGGACACCCCAAAATCACTATTAAATCTCAACAATTATTAAAATTTAATTAAAATGAGATTAAAGTCAAATTTCTGGCCCCTTAAATCACAATTTGAGGCCTAACCAGCCCTCCCATCCATGTAGGTGGTAACGCACTGCCCCCCTGACCTGCCCCACTCGGTGCTCATCCCCTTGCTGACGGAACCGGCCCTCAGGCTCATGGCCCAGGTGGCAACCCCCCAAGAGGAACGGCTCTGGCATTCACTGGGAGATCCCTGGAACATCCCTAAGTATGTTTTTGACAGCCTGCTGCATACCTCTGCCACAAGCAAAGCATCATGAGAAAAGAACACCTTCTTGAGATGGTCCTCATGTTCGACTCCCACAGAGGTTCTGTGCCTCAAACAGCCACTTTCTGGATACATCTAAATACATCTATAATTATATTTGTCATTTTTAATTTCATATTTGGTATTTTCCTACCAACAGCTGAACGAGACCCTTTATCTTTCCTACATTATTAACTGCTACTATTTGGGAGCTGAGTGACCGATCTGGTGTAGATTCTCTTTCCTGGGGTCACAGTTTTCCTCCACCATGTGCTCAGGTCCAAATGGCCGAATAGAGACATGATGCCCAACTACGTGCCCAAGTTCTATGATGGCTGGCAGCTGCCCAGTCCCGTCCAAACTGCTACCATTAAGCGATCCTTTAGCAGATCTAACACCCAGCGACACCCACCGGGGCCAGCACAGGTAAAACAACAGGCACCACACAGTCATGTGAAATTATTTCAAACGGATTAAATTGAATTAAATTGAACAGAACTGCATTAAACTGAAGCAACAACTGGACTGAGATCAGAATGAAGGCATACAGTTGCCTTCAGTGCCCAGATATTAATAAAATGTGTGAGTGTTTCTCATTTTATTTTCTCCTTAGAATGATGGACTGGGAAATGGGCCTCCAACATGGTATGTTCTAGAACATCCCCCAGTATTATCTGCTGCTACAGTTAGACACATGCTGGAACGCACACTGTAGAGGAGGTCCAGCAAAGGATGTAGTGAAAGCATGTTTGTAACAATGTTCACTGCCAAAAACATTGCATCGATTTGTAATAATGGTTAATAATGGTCACTTTTGATCATGTCTCCAGTGATCCAGCCATGCACATGCGCGTCATGTATGACTTCGTGGCCAGGAACCAGCAGGAGCTAAGCGTCAGAAAAGGTGACGTGGTGCAGGTGAGATGAGATGTATCATATTCAGCTATCTGAGGCCTTACAACAGATATCTGAGCACACTGGGAGTGGTGGAGCTTGTGGACATTGGACGTTCAGCTTCCCATAAACCATGAGATGACTCAGGGGGCACTAATCTGGACCTCAGGGTGGAATCCTGCTGTGGGAGCAGCAGATGTTCCACACAGTCCAGGAGTTGCTTCACAGTTAGCCTTGAAAAGAAACTTGACTGTTACCTGTTCCTCTCAGAGCTTCATGGTTTTTGCTCAGAGCTTCATGGAATGTTGCTCATGCAAATGACACAAAGCTGCCAACAACCAACATCAAAATTATGCACTAATAATTTTTGGAAATTACAATTTTTTATTTATCAGTGTTAAATTTGTTTTTAATGTAGGCCAAACATTTTTAAAACAAATATGTTAAGAGAATTTTTTCGTTTATCATGAATTTCTAAGACTTTTAGAGATGTCGAACTGCTAAAAAAAAATGAAGGAAATTTGTATTATTAACATTTTATTGATTCGTAGCAAAATTGGGTTTTAAGTTATAAACCAGATGCGTTACAAACAGACTTCTGGTCCGAGTTGTGTTGGTTACTGTAGTCACTGTGGCTAAGCTGCAAGTGATCAGTATCAGGACCCCAAGTGTCTCCGTGTGTGTTTGTCCAGGTGTTGGAGCAATCCAGACAGTGGTCACAGGTGCAAAACAGCAGCAACCAAGAGGGTTACGTCCCCAGAAACCTACTGGAGCCCTTAGAGGAGCACAGACCACCAAACTCCCCAACCCTGGGTGGGTTTGCAGATCACCAGTCTCCCCTATCCATCAACGAGATGTCCAGCCCCAGTGAAGTGAGGGCCTGGCTGGAGTACAAAGGCTTCTCGCAAATGTAAGGTCCTACTTTACAGCTCCAGCTTGGTGTTTCTATGAGGAGAAGCTGTGTCTCACAGTGCATTTGCTGCCCTGTTATCCACTGGTTCAGTTTGGGGGGGGGGGACATCCTTCTGACCCTGTCTCTCCACTGATGTCTGTGCTCAAAAATATTAATTAACCATTGAGAGCATTTGGAATGAATATAACAATAATAATAAACCATCTGCTTTGCTGGATACCTCTAAGACCCAGATGTTCAGAATGACTTTCTAGAAACACAATTGCATGCTTCCTCCTTCCTTTGTCTTCCTCCACTTAATGTTTTATCTGTACTTAACTCACATTTTATTTTCCTTTAGTCTTGTCGTTACTGTCTCTTGTATTGTTAAAGGGCCCTAAATATATGCTTCTTCATGTAAAATTGAAAAACTACTTTTAAAGTCACTATATGAAGTATATTATTGTTACACTAAACATTAAGTCACTAAGAATTTAATATTAAAAGTGATCAAGTTGCTGCCCCCCTCTCCAGCACGTTGCACAGTTTGGGCGTGCTCAATGGCGCCCTTCTCCTGGGTATGACACGCAACGAGTTGAGAACTGTGTGCCCTGAGGAGGGCGGGAAAGTCTTCTTCCACCTGCAGGGAGTCAAGTCAACTTTGGCGGTATGAATGAACACACACACACACAGTACACACACACTGGAGCATTTTATCATAACTACCCTGCTAGGGTACTCAGGTGGTGAGGTCCCAGCTCACCAGAGGGAAAGGCTGTGTAGCAGCCTGGTCTCCAAGAGCTCCTCAGTTCTACAGGTCCCGTCACTGTTGTCTCCCAGCCTACATGGCTGTCACTGCCCACATTTATTCATTTAGAAGACAGTTTTATATAGACAACAAAAGTGTGTTAAACTAAATAGATGGATGTAGATACAGAAGTACCATTCTAGAAGCACAGTCACTTAGTCCAGCACCACTGTTTTTGCCAGTTACTTACATCAGTGGCTGTACAGAGAACTGAAAATGAGGTCTTGGTTGCAGCTTCAGACTTGTGGCTCCAGTTAAATCTGAAAGTAGGGGGGCAGCTATATTATCACAGATGCATTCAGTATATTCTGTATGATACATATTTCTCTATACTGTAAAGGTTTCAAGGGTTTATTTATCATAAGTGCACAAACAGCAGCATAGCAGTGTTGTGACCATTAAAAGGGTTGCTTCCAGACATTCTCAGCAAATAAGATATATATGAAATTTTAAATGATAAATTATGAAATTAAGAAAGAAAAATAAAATAAATTAAATAATGTGATTGTGAAAATGTGCATAATTTGGTGTTTTCCTGTTTTCCAGCTTGCCAGTGAGAATGAGTTCAATGGCTACAGGGGGTACTAGATGTTGGCAGGAGAGAAAAAGGGGTCTGTGGTCACCATGATCTTCACCTTACAGGGTAGCTTTGTGACAGCTCTGGGTCATTTTGACGCTGAAGCACATGCAGCTCTACATATACAAGAAACATATTAAAATTTTTATAAAAAAAAAAAAAACAAAAATAAAAATCCAATATTTTTGCCATCATAATGGAACTACTGACTGGAACATAGTTTACATAACTTTATGGAGAAGATTATACTCCAAGTGAAATGAAGATTGTCATATGACCAACTGCTGACCAATCAGAGAGCACCATTTAATATTTGAGGGGGCAGAACCAGATTTTTGGGGTTAATGTTTGTCTGTTCAATATATTTTTCTAGTTATTCTATATTATCCCTTTAAAAATAAAAATCATTACTACTGTTGCTCTTATATTCTGTGTGATCTTTACATATCATACTAGCATTATGGAAGCTCTTCACGATGCAATATCTGCAGAGGAGATGGTTAATAAAGCCACAGTGGAGATGTGAGCCAAGTGGTTCTATAACCACATCTTCCACAAATCTCTCTGGTCACATGGCCCTCCTTCAGAAGGGGACCCTTGCAGTAGTCATTGTCTCTCTCTCACACACACACACACACACACACACTTATTCCAAGTGGGCTTTATTAGCAAGAGTAAGCTTAAACAGATCTACACAACAGCCTGGGTATGAAATTAAAGGACAGGAAAACTACAAAATAATAAAAAGGCACTTGTGTTAAAGGGGGTCTTTGTGTTACATAAAATATGTACACCTGTTAGGTTACAAAGACAAAACATGTTAAGACAAAGAGCAGTGCATGTTGCATCTTTTTTCCTCTAGTGTCTCTTCAGTTAATTGGCTGTGAGGTACCTGGTACCTTCCAGAACCCTGCATTTTTACGATGCCTTTAACTTTTAATGCGGGACAAATATATGCTACACCGCTGTTAGCATTAACACACATAGCACTCATCACCCATTAAATGCAGAAATCATCCTTTACACACTTTACTACATTAGGAACACAACCGGTAAGCTCACAAGTGCGTTTTGTTTCATGTGACTCTTGACACCAACGTGATGGCCACAACAGTTCACACCACAGCAGCAACGTCACTCCTTCTTGTTCCCCCACTTGGCCATCTTGTTGTTCACTGGGGTCTTGATAAACTTTTCAGACTTCAT
This sequence comes from Heterotis niloticus, assembly GCA_018136845.1. NCBI lineage: Eukaryota > Metazoa > Chordata > Actinopteri > Osteoglossiformes > Osteoglossidae > Heterotis > Heterotis niloticus. Next base: position 9,840,507 of record CM030892.1, on the reverse strand, counting down.
GTAGCTGGCAATTTTCTCCAAGCCCTGGCAGAGGAGGACACCCACAGTCAACTTCAAGCCCAAGGAGGTTAACCTCTCTTTGTGGCAATATGTCTCATTCTTTGGAGCTGTGTCCAAATGCAGTGCTCAATCAAGTTTGTCTGTACTCAAAACTATTTTCTCTTAGCTCCACTAAGTGAGACTGAGTTACAGAAAACAGACATATGACCCAAAAACAGTATGAGTATTTTTAGCAAATATAAAGTGCTTCATGTCCTTCCCAAGGGAGTTAAAAAGGGCAAAATACACAAAAAAGCTTGTGAATCCCAGTTTCTATGGCAACACACAGCCTGCTGTCAAAAGCAAATTCAACACTGTGGATAAGAATGATGTTCAGAGAAGGCTCTCCATGATGGGAGGAAGAAGAGGGGGGCTCACCTCAAATCTGTCCAAAAGGTCCTTCAAGTTCTTAAAGTTATCCAGACAGGTTGGTTCAAACATGCGGTGCTGGTCTAGCAGTTCGTACATGATGAAATCCACAAAGGTGATCTACAAAATTCAGGAGGAGAAGCAGGTGATCTACATCCTGCAAAGCTACAAGGCTGTAAAGCAGTTAGGGAGTTACAATCAAAGAAGCTGCAGGTTGAAATTTTAGGGCTTAGGGCACTTGGGTGAGTTCAGTAACACAGGGTTCAAAGGAAACACCCTGAGTATAATGCTTCTCAAGAGTCTCCAAGCAGATGATTTTCTGTCTAAAGTTTCTGTAAATACATGTTTCACCACATCAGAAAGAGACCTTCAGTACAATTACACAACTGTTGTGTTGAGCTACTCTGCGACAATGGAAAGAGTCCCGAAGCCAAATAAGTCCAGGGGAATACAGTCATGTGGCACATTAGCCACCCACCCCTTTCATTTGCATAGAAATTGGTCAGAAAGGCCTGCTCAGAAGGTAGTGGTAGGAGTGACAGAGGCAGGCAGCTCCCCCCCCCACAAAAGGTGACCCAAATAGCAAAATTCCCATCCAAATGTAAATACAAACAACAAAAGATTTAGTTGAGGCTCGAGGGAGTCATGCAGCATCAGCTGATCTACCCTGTGCTCCTCAGTAGAAGGACACAGGAAGGCTCATTCACATCGTGATCTGGAACTTCTCAAAATGTTGTAGTCTTACAATCATGGGACATTTGTACAAGCAACAGAATAACTGCAAGCCCAACATGATATGTTCAAACTGCACCAATGGCAATATCCCCACCCCTCTCCCTACCTTGTCACCAGCAAACCACTTTCTGTCTCCCAAAAATTTTGAAAACTGCTTCAGAAGGCCAGGCAGCTTTTGCAGGTAGTCCGGCTTCAACTTGTCCTGCAACACAGGAAATCACATTTGCATTTCACCGCTACACATTTTCTGTTTGTCAAAGCATTTGATACATTACATATAGTAGTTGTTTGGCACAGAAAAACTCAGATTTGCTGTGTCAACAGTCACCAATTTGCATGTTTTTGGAGTGTAAGGGGGGGGGAGGAATCATTCACCCAGGTGACACTCACAAAGTCTGTGTAGCACATTATGACAAATCCATTGCGGAAGTCCATCGCCTGGTTCTCCATTAAGTCTACACGAATGATCTCGTCCTCGCTTTCCCCACCTGGACAAGAGAAAGCACTGAGATCACCATAGGGCAAAGTCATACATCAGCATTGAGGTCCTTCTTCAACCAGCTTTACACAAGTAGTACATTCAACACATACAGTCCAGCAAAAGCACTGAATTCCTCCACCTCCAGCCACTTTATGGTCCCTCTCATGAGAGCAGAACTGAAACTGTAGATTCCCAGTTTTGTCTCCAGTGTGGCACAATGAGCTTCCAGTACCCTTCAGAGATCTGAATCCCTCCCAAACCCATTTCTCCTCATCTCCTGAAAACTACATAAACGAGTCTAACACCATCTGGTATCATTATCTGTGCATTTGCTGTTTCAAAGTCATTTTTATAGGCAGCCAACTGTGGGATGTGAACCAGCAACATTGTGGTATCACACACAAGCTCCGTTTCAATCCACCTGTGTCTAAAACTCTTTGATGTTGATGCACTGTTTATTTTGAAATATATGTCACTCTGGACAAAAGCTTTTGATACATTACTTTGAGCTTCTGATACTGATATTCCCACAGGAGAACAACCACAGTGAAACAGATCATATTTACAACTATTAATTTAATTTCAACGCTTCTCCAAAGCAACTCAACTCTTCATCCATTTATACAGTCTCCAAAAGCCAGATTCAACTCAGAAACCAATGTAGCAACATTCCAGAAAACATTTTTTGTGTAAATTTAATAAAAGGAATGAACGTGTTGAAACTGACAGTTGTGTGGATTCAAATTACGTTTTTAAATAAATTGTCCATTTATATTTGAATGTCAGTAATGCAGCATATTATGATAAACATGGCATCTGTGCTGATCATTCAGCTTTCACCACTGGTGGTCATCATGAAGGGCCTGGTTCACAAAACACAGAATCACTAGAGAGGAAACTCACAAAGGTTGTGTTTGCGGGCAATGTATCTCATGATGGCGTTGCTCTGGACAAGCTTCTTGTCCCCATCCACCAGGTAAGGTAACTGATGTCCAAAAACACACAGTTATAAAATATGACAAGCTGTAGAAAAACTTGCATGCAGTTAAGAGCTTCTTCATGGTTTCTTACATTGGCAAAGTCCATCCCAAGCTTCTCTTTTTCGTTGAACCAGCAGCTTTTGTCATAGTCGGGAGCTGCAAGAAACATGATCGCAGAGCTTCATTAGCGGTCACCTCTCATATCTCAAGAATGAATCAGAGACCTTCTTCAATTGACACATGAAAAACCACACCGCGCCATCCATATAGCTCAATTCTAGCATGGAGCCCCTCCCTGCTTCTCTCTAACTTCACATTGTAGGCCAACACGCAGAGTTGTCAAACTACTCAATGCACCAACTCCCTCAGTATAAAAAGAAAAAAAGTCACATTAACTCCATTGCAGAGGCGATTTGAGCATACAAATACGCAGATAAACCAAAATCCTGCACATAGCACAGCTCAACAGGACAAGACTTAACATCATTGATCTTGACCACACAGAGACTCATCTGGCTTTCACAGTGCACAAGATATCTACAAAAAAAACCCAACTGTGCTGCAATAGGAAGTACACTATCAACAGGAACAGCCAGATTTGTGGATTTGGGTACTGTCCTGTCTTTTGAGCAGTTATTTTCTGAGCCGCATATGTAATTGGGGCTTCAAATGTTCTTACGGATATTTCTCACAACAGAACTTCACGATATTGTTACACCACTGAAAAACACTTGCAGTGATTACACATAAAATCTGCAAAATAACTCATTTTTAGAGATAATGTCAGACATCAGGGATAGGATGGCAAACTGCTAGTGGGAAAAGTCAAACATGGCACTGCAGACAGCTGTTCATGAGGTTCAACTAAAAGTATGACAAAGGCAAGATTTCGATGTGAAAAAAGGAACCAGGTTAAAATGTATAAACTACCAACTCTAAATTATTTATAATATCACTTTGGGAAAGGTTTCAACAGACAACACATCAAAAGTGGCAAATATCTGAAAATGAAAAACTCAGATCATAAGAGACCATTTCATTTTCTTTACTCAATATTTAGTTTCCTAGAATACCTACATATGAAACCTTTTTCCCCCACAAAATCCTTACCTTCGCCGCAGGAGTAAAGCTTCTCCTCGTATGGAGTGCCAGTGTACTCCAGAAGCAGGCGAATGGGCTGGGCGAGCTGTGGGAACAACCAGAAAGCATTCATCCTAGTTTCCAAGCCCTACTGGACTTGCAGTGTTGTTCAACATTCTGTCTTTGCCAGGTGAACAGTCAGTATTACTAGAAAGTACATCATTGATAAATTATTACATGTCATTTCAGATCAAGGCTTCTACTGTCACATCTCAAAGAGAGGGGCAAAAGCTGTTAAATCCACTGCTGAAAACAGGGACCTTCTTTAATATACAAGTAGTAACAGGATAATAAAACCAGAAGAAATGGAAATGTGCAGCTCTCAGTACCGTCTATGTAAAAGTTTCCACATTTGCTGACAATTTTTTCTATACTAGTTTGTTAAATGTAAAGAAAAACAAAAACACCCAGGTTATACAGTTACTTCAATAGACAACTCTACTCAATAAGCCAATACAACGCAGGACCAAGAGTAAGAAGAGGCGCAGTAACATGAAGAGCAATGATGTTTCACGGTTTTCTGACATACAACCAGAGTTTGGGTGGCCCCAGTCAAGGTTCAAAAGAAAGCAGCTGAGTTCTAAAAGCTGGTATCTAAGAAGCTCAGACAGGCTGAGGTCCAAGAAGGTGTAGTGAAATCCAGGTTTCCCCAGAAACCACCATCCTTAAGAAACTCAAGATCCTGCATGCGTCCAGCTGGAAATGGATCAGTTTTGGACCAGTCCAAACCAGTTTCTCCTCACTTCACCTGCATTCAGTCCAAATCTGTGTGTATGTGTGGTGAGCTCTAAATCCAAGAGCAGCAATCTTTCCATAACCGTTGAACCTGCACCTCGGGCGTAGCGTGACGGAATGACTTCAGACGTTTCTAGAACGTTTCTGCAGAAGCTGAATGAAGAGCCAGCTTTCACTACAATTCGTTCACGCACGCCAAACTAAAGGAACCGCCACTGAGATTTAAAACAAACAAAAAAATCTTTACTGTTTTGTAAATACATTAATGCTCTCTTTGTTACACTCTTCACAGCGCGGCGCCGACTGCTCCTGCAGTCGTAGCTGCAGATTCACGTGCTGGGTTTCTCACGGAACCGCTCAGTACGGGCCGTGCAGGAGCCGCAGAGCAGGGTGCCGGTCGCCCTTACCCCGCGGATGTCCCAGTAGGCCAACTTCATCGCCATGGTTTCGTCTCTTGCAACGGTACCGACACGGTTCGCAGGGTGACTTCGTGCTTCGCAAAGTGGGAACCTCGGCCACGTGACCACGACTCCCCTTAAGGCCGCGTCTGGGCGCGGCGGGCGGACTGGTGTGATGGAGTTTTTCAACCAATCGCTGTCGCCGTGCGTCACACGCAAAGCTCACAGGCGTACCTCATTGGACAAAGGAAAACACCAATCTGGCTGCGCACAAGGTGGCGAAGTATGTGGACTGCAGTAAGTGTGCGTTTTCCTGTTTATGTATAACATTATTTTATGTCTGCAAAGGGACCTAAAATACCACAATCTTACAAAATAGCACATCAGTAAGTAATAGAGAAACACTTTTAGAACCATTTCACGCCTACTTGGACTCCTGTCTCTCAAGGTGACTTAAAGGTTGGTGACGTACAGGTACATTAAGGTACTTGCCCATTTAGACAACAGGGTAATTTTTACTGTCAGATCAAGTAAGCACCTTGCTCAAGGGTACAACAACAGGGGCAAATCCAAGGCCTTAGATTGATAGGAGACATGCTGAAACACCACCTGTTGCCCAGGTTCAAATCTATGTGCCTTAAACTGTGTGGGTTTGAGGGCTGATATAAAGTCAGACTAGCATGCATTTTTAGAAATGACAAGGCTTCAGATTACAGTTAAAATAAGTTGATGTAATTGCTATGTGATCCTTGACAAGAATGAGTCCTGGAACAGAAGACCTGCATGGAGAACAATGCAAGGTCTTCCGCTTTGTCCACGGTGGACATTCTTCTCTCCATCAGCTCCCCACCAAGGTATCAAGGCTGCAGCAAAGGGTACAGACCAGCTGATAACGGTGCAATTCAAAGATGGGCTCTTCTTCCAAGGAATTATCTCCAGATGTTAGGGTTCCCAGCATCTTGGATGGAGGACAGCACTGAGCACAAGAAGGTCATAGAAATCTCAAGGATTATAGATGTGGATTATCAAGCTGTGTGGCAGCAGGTTCTTTGTACATTCAAATATTAACTCAGGAACTGACGGAATTATCACCACTGACTTATACTGTATATTTAATCACTGCACTTAAGGTCACTCATCCCACACATGACAGAGGCAAGTCATCCTGTCAGATCACTGAATTACATGAATTCCTGCTATTCTGGGCTTCAGTTAATATTTTATATGGGGAAAAAAACAGTAATCAGTTCCTGGATAAAAATGTGGTATTTTTCACTTACTTTAAATACAAAAATAAAAGATATTTTATTCATGACAATAACACCAACTTACAACATTAAAAACAAATTATTATTTCTAGCTTGTCATTTAATATTTTAATTTTTTATTATTATTAACTTATTTATAACAAAATCTATGAACAAAGCAGAGGGTGTGAGACAGATTTCATCCTGCATGGAGACATCCTGGTAATTGGGATTGGTTTTTATGTAAAGAAATAAAGATCTCTGCTTATTTGTTCATGTTGCAAAGAAGTTATACTGTAGATGCTGCACACTGTTAACAAAAATCTTCTCTCAGTCTGCTACTGCACCCTTAGTCAAGACATTTACCACAATCTGATGTAGCAAAAATGACCTTGCTGTATAAATGGGGAAATCAGTATAAGTAGCTTAACACTCTAAAAGCTTTTTGGAGAAAATTTTTGGCCAGATGAATTAATAATAGTGCAGTACTGAATAATATTTCATAAACTTATTGACCTTAACTGAGGGCTGTGATTGGTTGAGACTGAATACAATAGTTGGTTTTGCTGTCAAAGATGCAAAATGTCTGTGTGTTTTGCAGAAAATAAAACACCTGCTGTGGAAGTAAAATGAATGTTAAACTGATGCTAAAATCCTGCTGTACTGAATAATGAGGTTGTTGGATAAAGAAAGGGTTTATATTTTCATAAACTTGTACTTTAAACCCTGCATGTGCACAAGTCAACACAGGTGTCAAAACAGTAGGTAAGAGTTAATTTATTGCAAAGCCGTAGGTGATGGCATTTTAGAGAGACTTCCTGTTCGAACCCTGGTCTGGTTCCCCCAGGCCTCAACCTGTTAAAAACAGACTGCACATGCTGTGGAAAGTGTGTATTCATGCTTCAAGAAAATTATTTTCAAAATGAAATACAAATGAATCTGTAATTATGACACTAATAATTTGTTTCACATGACATAAAAGAAAAATACACTGAAAATATCATTTATCAGTCAAAAAAAAGAATTTAACAATTAATCCAAATTCATACTGCACTTGGGTACATTGATTTACACCATGGTAAAATGGAACTGTAAAACTGCACCTCAACAGAAATCTTACTGACACAACAAAATAGCAGTGAAATGCCAAGACATTAAAGTTTGCAGCCCCTTTGAACAAATATTCCAAACACAGACCAACTAATAGCTAACAATAACAGTAGCTGATAAAGTATCATTACTATAAATTACTGATGAACTATAATTTGTGACAGCCATTAACTAACAAAAGTTTATAATTTTGTATATAGATATAGATACAGATATAATGTAATTCTCATAAATTGTATTTCTTGCTCCATTACAAAAATACACTAAATATATTCAAGAATCTGTCTCAGGTACAAAGGCCTCTAAACATGGTTTATAATTATTATTTGGGATATAAATTTCAAGAAAGTGGGATACAAAGTGTGGGTTATAGGGTCAAGTAGTAAAAATGAAGATGTCAGATAGAACTCTGAATTCATTTATCATTAGTAAGATTTGTTATTAAATTATGGCAAGAAAGTCAGCTTTGTGGATTTAATATTAATGTAAAATTGTCTGCAAAACTCTTTATATTATTAAACTCTGAGTAAGCAGTGGGTGGGTAGAAGAGGATGATGAGTCACATCCGCGCGCGCAAACACACGCAAACAAACAAAATCAGTTCCACATTGGTCAGCAAAGGTCAGCAGGCCAGCAGCAGGCATGTGGTGATCCAATGGGCCAGAAGACCTCCTCTGGATCCCTCACCGTCGCCAGGGTGTGTTGGGTGCCTGCTCACGTAGCCCCCAGTAGGGGCACCATAGACAGGCTATCTTCTTCCTCGATGGGGTCCAGCTCAGCCGAGCACACAGCGTGTGTGATTAGCTGGAGCTCCTCGCACAGCGTCTCAAAGCGGTATGCCACCCGGATGTCCGGCACATTGGTGCGCCGGATATCATTCCCTTCTTGCCCCTCTTTGGTGTAGTTGGGGCCCAACCAGTGGCTCTTCACCTGTATGAGGTGTGTGTGTGTGAGGCAGGAGGCAGTTAGTCCAATTCACTGATTCATCTAATAAACAACTGTAATGTTTTTCATCTTATAACTATCACCAACACTCAGCAGCTGTAAACACTATGGAAGTGAGCTGGATGGAGGTGGTCTCACACCTCCATTCTGCTTTGGTGTTCTTAATGCTCTTCTCTTGGCTGACTGTGTAAATATAGGTTGCATTTATTCCATTACAAATTGAAATTTTACTAAATACTGTAGGTCAGCAAATACAATTAAAATAACCTGCAAACAAGCCTCCAAAAATTCACATTTAATACAAGAAGTCCTTTTATTTCTGATTATGTCTGAAAAGCCTACTGCAAAATACCAAATGTGACAGAGGGACTGGGACACACAGATGTGGGCTTTGGTGGACCACGTACCTTGTGGGAGAAACCACTCATGAGCACGCTGTTCCGGGCCAGCTCACACATGTCGCAGGAGCTGAGCTTCCACACCTGGGCAGCAATGCTGTACTCCTCCATCAACGGCTCCTGAATACAGCAAGAGATGGGTTTGAAATCTTGCTTGATTACAGTGAGGGATTCAACAGCTCAGAGGGACTGAGGCAGCTACCACACACAGGTAAGCCGATCACCTTGGTGAAGTGGAACTGTAGTGGATCATCGGTGGACAGCGACACCATGAGGCCACGGGACAAGTACTCAGGCAGGGGGTTGCGGTGGTAGCTCAAGAACAGGCTGTTGTTGCTCAGGGGGGACATAGCGATGCCCACCTGGGCCAGGTAGTACAGGTATTGCAGCACAGGTGCCTGGCAGAAAATAACCACCCGGTTGAACAAACTTTTCTGCATAGACATGATATTCGGGAAGGAAACTTCTTATGTAATCAAGAAATGCTGAGCTTTGATCAGCTCTTGATCCTTTCTGCTAACCTTTTATGATTCCAAAGGGTCAGCTGTTATACTAATAAAAAATAAATATAAGAGGTGGGCATGGCACAAATTATGGACTGTTAGGAGAAACGTTATCACTTGCAGGTATCATGAACATTCAACACTGTATATTGTTCTTTCAGGGTAATGTTGCCTGCTAAAATATTCACAACATTTTTACTGTAGTAAGGATCTCATGATAGGTTGTTGAAGCATTAGTCTGAAAACAAGCCTCACCTTCCTAAGCAACAGCCCATGGGAAATGTTCTCAGACAGCATAAAACCTGACACCAGGTGGTGGATGGGCCCAGCCTCACCACAGTGTGGGCGGAGCACAAAAGTATCAAGGCCCCGCCTCCTGCATGACACAAGGGAGGAGTTTGTAATGTCACAGAGGGGTGGGAATGGTAAAATTTATATGCTTTTTATCCTTGGATGAAATTTGAAGTTTTGAAACATAACTGATTGTTGCTGCACCCAAATATAATTTCCTGTTGGCTTACGTTTGATAAACACTAATAGGATATCTATGATCAGTCATTATCTATTATTTATTCACTTATTGGACATTTTCTGAATGTATGAATGAAACTGAAAAAATTAATTTTTTTCCAAGGTGGTTTACAGTGTTAGTGTTTTACACTAAGCTACTTGCACTGATCCACTATACTGCAGGATAGTTTTTGCTGCATCAAGAGCACTGGAGTAGAAGTGGGAATCAAACCCATGACATTCAAGGCATTTTTAATGGTAAATCTTAAGCAGCCTGTGGGAGCCATCAGATGTAAACTCATGCTCTTGTCTGGCGGTGTGGTTATCTTGAGCAGGGCATTATGGGAAACACTAAGAAGGAGGTGCACTTTTGAGTGATCTTTCACAGGCTTGTAGTCAACTGTTCAGTCTGACTCTTCCGTGGTCATTTTTACTGCCTTTTTACCACCTAACTGTAGTAAATTAAATGTATTTTATGCCAATATACACTGCCTGGCCAAAAAAAAAAGCCACATGGATTTAACTTAGTGTTATGATGTGGGGTTGCTTCAGTTGATCAGGTCTAGGTTCAGAAACATTATGTGCCCAAAAAATGAGGTCAGCTGACTACCCAAATATACTGAATGACCAGGTTTTTCCATCAATGGATTTTTTCTTCATATTCCAAGATGACAATGCCAGGATTCATCGGGCTCATACTGTGAAAGAGTGCTTCAGGGAGCATGAGAGAGACAACATTTTCACACATGGATTGGCCACCACAGAGTCCAGCCCTTAACCCCATTGAGAATCTCTGGGATGTACTGGAGAAGACTTTATACAGCGGTCCGACTCTCTCATCATCAATACAAGATCTTGGCGAAAAATTAATGCAACTCTGGAGGGAACTAAATGTCGTGACATTGCATAAGCTGATCGAAACGATGCCATGGCAAATGCGTACCATAATCAAAACTAAAGGCGGTCAAACAAAATATTAGAGTGTGTGACTTTTTTTTGGCCGGGCAGTGTAATACAATGTGTTGTTGCTGCAATGACGGACAAAGTGACTTCATAGCCAGCTTGGCGGAAACCTCACCTGCGTAGATGGTTCAATACGGTCATGTTGGCGTACATGTAGTAGAGATAGTACGAGTAGGGCGGGTTGTCCTCATCTGTCCAGTCTACTGGCAGAGGGCTGTCCAGGTTGAAGATATGGTGCTCAGGTTTGGACTCGTCGTCCACGCTGTCAAAGCCTACAACCTAAACATACATTCAACATGAGCAAAAATGCAGCGCCAGTCCTCTGAGACACATAAAGGATGCTGTTGGATTGGTGCAGGTCATTCTGGCTCCTTGTGTTACAAACATTCCTGTTATGATTTTTTGAAGATACAAAATGATTCTGTTTTTTGTTTATTCTTAATTTCTGGTCATAAATTTCCTAATACAGTGAAGTGCAATCATAGAGGCTAAAAACTAAATGAGTGTGGAACCATCTTCATTCAAGTTGCTTCCACAGTGTTTATGGCTCGTGTCAGAGGTTCCTGAGTGTTAGTGATCGAAAACAAGATGAGGAACCTCACACATTCCTATATGATGAATTGGTCAATTGGCAATGAAGAGATGCGATGCTCGTGGAGATACATTTTTGTGAGTATTTTTAAATAATATACAACTCTTTACACTGTATAACGTAAATAAATTAAGGGATACCTGCTGTTCATTGTGTCAATTGAAAAGTCAAAATTCGTCTGTAGCTGTTGGATTGAACACTACACATTTACTTGAAAAAATAATCAGTGGGGATGAACATGAGGTTGTGGAGATGGTATACAGTGTTTTTAGTTTCAGTAATTTTGAACAAGTTTTAACTTTGATGTAGTTTAAAGTTTAAAAAATGTTTTAAAAAAAGTGTTACAAAAATATTATGGTAGCATGTCTGGGGGGGTTGCACCTTCTCACCCTGTTTTCGAGGTACAGCTGACTACCGTAGCCCTGCACTGCCTGTGTGGTTCTTCATAGGTGATGGATGAAGGTGTTTTTATGATAATTTTGTCCAAGGGTTTTACGTAATCCATCAGTAAGTAGACAAAAATTTGTAATTCTGCTTTTTTATTGAGATTTAATGATAAATAACAGAATTACAAACACATTAGGAACAGGCTTCCAGCCCCGTCAGTGTTTTTAGGTATAGGACTCAGTGTAATAAGTTGGAATGGGGTGGGGTGGACACACTCACATGCTGCAGGAAGAGGTGCATCTCTGGGTGGCTGCGGGGGTCCACTGTGACCTCGAACAGTGGCAGGAAAATGTTCTCCAGCATCTCCTGGAAGTTGGCCAGCTGCTTTTTAGCGTGGTAGACATCGCTGTCGGAAGATGGTAAAAGGAACATCAATATCTTTCATTTCTTAGTGACCCAAGGGAAGGAGCGGACATCTGCACTATATCAGGTGGACAGTCCCATACTACGAGGTCACATAGGAATCCACAAGGAGGAAGTCAGTTTTTCTTTCACACTTACTGATGTGAAACATGACAGAAAGAGTGTGATTTTTTTTTAATGAAGCATCTTCATCTTGTGGATGGAAGGGTAGAAGTCATGTTGAGACAAAAAAAGTGCTTTTCTTAAAATCTGTTGCTCAGCACTTTAGGTCATTTCATTCATAGAAAAATAAATGGAACTGAAGTCAACTGAAAAATAGCTACAGCCTAGCTGCTGCTTCAGAGAGACTTTTAAGGTCAACTTGTAAGTCTTTTGATGAGGGTTTTCTCACAATAAATTTGATTTATTTTAATCCCCCTTACAATTTTGAGTTTCCTGAGGTTTTATATACTCTAATAATACAGATAATAATGATGGCTTTTGCCTTTTGTAAAATTTTGAATAATTTTAAATTGAACAGTGTGGTTTCTGTGAGTCCTTTTTAAGTTTATGACTGGAATCTTTCATTTCTAAGCAGTATAATGAATGTTTGATGAGTTTATGACTCAGCTTTGTTTAAAGTTTCATTTATTTCTGCAGTTGTCCTTTGTTAACTTACAGTTGATGTTATTTTAAGCAATGATGTGTGGAACTGTTGAACCCTACTGGAGCAGAGCGGCATAGTAGGACTCACAAGAGGCGGGGCACCTGGATGAGCCAACGCACGTTGTCGGAGTAAACCTGGTGGTGCACGGCCCACTTCGCCAGGCTGTCCCACTCGTCCCGCGAGCGCCCATAGATGGACAAGCGTAGCTCAGCATTCTGGTACTTACTCTCCTCCAAATCCTCCATCACTTCCTGTGATACGGAAGCAGGCCAATGGTCAGGTGGGCACAGGCTTCAAACGAGTGCTCGTAGGCTTGATACGCAGAGCTTCAGCCAGCATTGAAAATAACATTTAAATACAAAAATTACCGTCACCACTTTCACTGCTCCCCAAATCTTCATGCTAATAAAATTAATGTCAGTATATGAATGTACTGTTAATGCTCTGATATCTGGACTTATGGGTGGCAGGTAATTAACTGATCATTGCAGTCTTGTATATACAAGACTATTTTGTTTATGTGTTTGATGGTTTTTGTTTAAAAATCACTTTTCTTGTTGAAATTATGTGTATTTGGTCCATTTGGTGTTATGGACATTAAACTGGTCTAGGTAAATATGACTGATCCTGATGCCATGCTGGGAGACAGTACATTGTTTACAACACTTTCTTATTGAATGTGCATTTGAAATAATTTTTTGAAATAATTTTTTTAAAATAATTTTTATTAAATAAATCACTTCAGATGAATTTGTGTTCTAATTTTTGGAATTTTCAAAAAAAATAAATGGGCAAAGTAATATTTTGAGGCACCGGACTATCCAATCATTCCAATATCCAGTTGTCTGAGATTCAGTTATGTGAGGCTGACTTGTGTTTAGAAATAGTTTTATTTTAACACAGCCTGTCG